>JAHLJT010000631.1:1527370-2071357 GCA_031308135.1 Acheta domesticus
CACTCACTCATTCACTCATTCACTCATTCACTCACTCACTCATTCACTCACTCACTCATTCACTCACTCACTCATTCACTCACTCACTCATTCACTCACTCACTCATTCACTCACTCACTCATTCACTCACTCACTCATTCACTCACTCACTCATTCACTCACTCACTCATTCACTCACTCACTCATTCACTCACTCACTCATTCACTCACTCACTCATTCACTCACTCACTCATTCACTCACTCACTCATTCACTCACTCACTCATTCACTCACTCATTCACTCTCTCACTCACTCATCTCCGTCCTTCGCTGTCAGACGCTCGCTCACTCGCTCGCTCACTGACCCACTCGCTCGCCCTCTCAATCTGTGGTATCCGTGGTATCTCAATCCTTTCGCTGTGTCAGTAGCTCGCTCACTCAGTTAAGTAATTTTCTATTCCTCGAGGACACAGGAAATAGAAATATTCAGTAGGTATCGGACAGTACGTATTATGGATTTTCTATTCTAGCTATTTGGTCTTATTGCTTCGACCCTTCACGTTTTATATTGGAGTGACTCTTAATTTGTAGTAAACTAGGATACAGCTGAGAAAAAATATATTAAACGTGTGTTTATGCCGGGGTGAATCCAGCCGATCGTTTTGGAGGGAGCCATCATCGATTTTTGTTATATAATAAATATATTTGTTATTATAGTGTATATTATTGAAATGTACATGCGATAATATACAATATTATTTTAACATAATTACATAATTTTAATATAAATATTTAAAGCCTACATAAAGATTTAAATATGCCTTATCAAGGAAGTTAAATAACGAAAACTCTAGGCGTTTTGGAGATGGCTATGATCTCCCCCCCACCCCCACCGTGATCCGCCACTGTGTTTATGGTTCCGCAGATCTTTCAAACGAAGGGTTTTACACACAATAGGCCTTACATGTAAGAAATATAAATACCGCGAAGAAAAAAGAAGCGGTTTCGCGAACTTCCCCTACCGCTCAACAGCGAGCAGCGAGCGTTTATCATCAAAAAGTATAATTCACCAAACAGAATAAGATCACGATTCCCTAAGGACTTCCATCGACCACCTTAAATCATTTACCTATTCCCCCTAAGCTATTTAAAATCCCACCCGCTAACACCCTTTAAAAATTAATCACAAATAACTCGAAAAACTGACCTCTGCAGTTTCAATTCTCTGTCTAATAAAATGAATTATCAAACCCCTGAGAAAGGAGGTAACGCATGCAGATGTCCATCCCTAAAAGTTAATGTGTAATATTTATGTATTATGAACATCCGTGAAAGGCAGAAATGCCGAGCAGGCAGAAATAAATTTTTTAAAAAAGGCGTTTATCATCCGCCAGATGATCTGCTCCACCTCCCACGCGTCCTCCGCTTGCTTCTCTCGTTCGCCGGCCATCCGCCCGCCCACTGACCCGTCTGCCCGCCCACCCGACTGTCCCCCACTCGCTGCTGCTTGTTTTTGATCGCGCGGAGTTCGCGCTTCAGTGGACATTGGCGGCGGTGGGTTCTTTGCTTCGGGGAGAGGCCGGGGCGGCGGTTCGGCGTGAAGGGACGCGGGAAGAAAACGCGCAGGCAGGACGAAGCGATGCCGCGTGACACGCGGTGGCTGCCGGAACTCAAACGTTGACGAACGGCGGTGGCGCCGAGGAGGCAGGAAATTGTTACATCAAGTAGTTTCACTGTGCGCGCGTTTTGTTGAGCACTCCTTTTGCTTGTAGTGGTAGGAGTAGAATTGATGATCGTTACTATTTTGTTAGCAGTGCAGAAAAATAAAATCAGCGGTGTTTTTACCGTTGATATTGATTTTCTATAACTCGGGAACAAAATTTTTGCTAATTTCTATTTTTCTAAAATAATAATTTTTCTAAATCATTTTTCTTGTTTTTCAAATGTTTCCCTTTCGTTCTAGGCCTCAAAAAATGTGCGCAGATAATATCTTCCCCCACACGTCATATACAGTTTTTACTGTTTTTTGACCAAATAAATTTTAAAAAAAGTATCCAGCGTAGTTCGGTCACCTATTGGCTCGTTGCAGGAAAACGGTAAAGGTTTTTTTGAGGATCAATTTTTCTCCTTGAATTCTTTTCGAAGAACGATTTCTTTCATGATTTTTTGAATGAAAGAAGTAAACTAATCGTGCAATAATAATTCTAATTCCTTTTCATTTTCAAGCAATACAAATTTATAAATTCCGTCATTTCTGTAATCTTAATTTTATTGGCCTGTAAGTAGAGTGAAGAGTTCCTACATTACTTCTGTGTGGCTGAATACATATGTTAACTGAGAGTTGCTTAAACGTGCAATTCTCTACTGGTTTTATTGCGAACAATAATGTCAGGGAACGTTCTGACCGACACGACAAATGTACGGTTGATGCCAGCGCATATGCAAACCTCGTTTATCTTCATACTCGCTTATCAGAACAAACGTTGCCCTCGCACTGTAAGAGTAAATCGCTCTGGCAGATTTGTAAGACAGCAACCGGCGCGCAGTAATTAGATCCTTTGAACGCAACGAATGATCGGTAATAATGCAAGTTTCCAGCGCGGAGAATAAGCATAAAATAAAGTGATCGTAATCCGCAAGACACAAAGCAGTGACGTTGTTTTTATTTCAGGCGTGAAAGTCTGACCAAGTAGAGCAGGCTCTTGGAGCAGTGTTTTGCTCGGCGAAAAGAAGGCTGAGTATTGAAAGCCCACAATAGACAGTGGCACAGCCAAGGGGACGGGAAAGGAAGGTTCCTCACAAACTCAACATTGTTTTGTAATTTTACCCAATTTATTCTAAACAAACAATTACCACATATTGATCGAATCACATTCCAAATGAGAATTTCCATTAAGTCCTAGTGGACTGTATTCTCAAAAGTCTAATATTTCTTCAATGAATTTGTGGAGGGAGAGAGGATTTAAACTGATTATCGCCTCCATCAATTAATTGTGTATCCACCCTGGAAAATAGTATCTAACTAGAGTGTGTATGTAAGATTAGTATGTGAAATGTAATGGCAAACCTCTCTTCAATTTTATCGAATTGTCAGTAGTCTTACTCTATTATTTTCTCCAATGAACGTGCCATGAAATTATAGTTTTCAAAACGCTGACAGCAGAAACTCACAAAAACATACGAAGTAAATGGGTATAACACGGAATGAATGTGAGACAACCTTAGTTGCCTCCTTTGCGACAGGACTATTTCGTCCAATTATTTGGCTATCTTTCAGCGAATGTTGAAATGATGCTTGCTTTTGTTTCAGTTATTAACCTGTGCGACTTTGTCGACTAACGTACGGAATAAAAATTATGAAAAATATAACTTGTTATCTTCGAGAATTTATCAAAACAGATTGAAACATTGATAGAGTGCGAATCCAAGTTTTTTATCATTTCAAATTATTTGGTGAATATTGTATGAAATGCATTTTCCTGTTCTTCAAAGAACACATTTTAAAACTAAATTACTTAGCATTTTTCATAATTTGAATGTTTGCCGATGCCAATAATTTTTAATTCACTCTGCCACATCTCTCCTTTGTTTTTTGTTTTTTAATTGATGTCATGAAACATGTTTCATAAAATTTCTTTGGGTACATTATTCATTTTTTTAAAATTGAATTCTTATAATTGCTTCCCATTTCTTATAATTCGAACTTATAATTGCTTCACAAAAGGTTTTGTTTGGTTTTGATTTTAGCTGATTATGGCACTTAATTAGCTTGGCTCTCCGGCGTGTATTTCCATGTAAACTACTTTAATTTCTCCTGTGCAAGTTCATAATCAAAATAAATTTAAACAGAATACATGTACCTGGGATGTCCATTATGGAGCATCCAAAAGGAATCAATAGAAGTGCTTTATTAAAATGTATACTCCATGATAAAATTAAATTTAATTATCGGTAATCTAATGAAGAAAGTCGTAACAAATCATGTTATGTTGAAACGTCAGAGCAGTATTTCACAGCGTTTCAACACTGTAGATGCTTTGCAACCCTCAAACACGTTTTTGTTGTTGTTGTTGTTTTTGTTTTGTTTTTCTTTCTAGAATGCTTGAGAATATTTTAGAAGCATCAGGATAAAGATAACGCAAATTGATTCGTCTTGTCAAATGAGCTATTGGTTGCCTTTGTATGTGCCTTAAAGCGACCCCAAAACGAATTTTAGACGCAGACTTTCTTGAAATTTCTCCGGAAGGGCCCGAAAAAACTATCACTTCCGTACCAGGAGACATACTCGCGACAAATGACCTTCACCTGCCTGAAGAGGTCTAACTGCGACCACCGGAGGGTCACGGCCATTCCCATTACCATACGGTCATTCCCGATTCCTATTCGTATAATTATATTGTGTTAAGATTCCGTAACTTCCTTGCGAAATGGTAAATGTTCATTACGGAACAAATTCCCCAACAGAACGGAGAGCGAGACATGGGATGAGTCGCGGTCTCACGTCACTCTCACTCGCTCGCTCGCGCCGGCTGTTGCGAGGCGCCCCTTCGCCGCCCGAGAGTTTCCCGTGAGAGGAGAGAGGAGGCGGGAGCGTTACGCGGTGCCAGGCTCCAGAAACAAGCGCTTTGGCCAACGCTGTTAACCTCCGGCGGGCGCGTCCCACCATACGCCGCCAGCAAGCGCGTGCGGCACTCCGTACCGAGTTTATCATCTTCGATCTTCGCGTCAATAGTTATTACTTTTGTAAGGGAATGCGAAGGAAATATTCTTTATTTATGTGTTGAGCATTTTATTTCAAAATAACTAACTAAATACCAAACGAAATAAGAATATTAATAAGTATCTGATCCATCACTCGCTCCCTCAGTGTCTTGGTATGTGTTATATGTCCGGGAATGAATACGGGACAAACGTGCCTTCTAACCTTTCTTCGGATACAACGTATTTGAATTAGTAGTTAGTACTCCAAATTCTGTGTCGTAAAGCTCAATAACAAAACTGCAGTAAGAATTCTAAAGGATAAAATATGCACACATTATACTTCCATGACAAGGCGCGTGCTGTATGGAGTGCCGCAGCCGTTACAGAGTTCGGATTACTAATGAATAACGGTCGATCGGCAGAGTATAAAATCGTGATCAGAATGTCATCTAGTTGAAAATATAATCAACGAAGAATAACTATGAACTCCATAGCGCAACACAAATTATTTTTCACGAAATCAACAAAAATGGAAGAATGCGGCACTGAGTGCCGCTATGCGCCCGCAGGAGGGTTAAAGTGCAGATCATTTGTCTTGATGTTTTTGTACCTTCTTACCACCTTTACAGGTTTGAATGACACAATAGTCGAACCTCGACGAAATATCGCGAAATTCTCTCCCACAGAAAGAAATGATACTTTTATTACACTGTCAGAAATTTCCGCATTACTTTAATGTAGATTAAGTTGAAGTAATTATTATGAACGCACTTTAAATTTAATGTACACGTGTGCAATTGGACGGAAAAATTAAGGTTTCATGGTCACATATGGAAGGAATCTAGATATACAAGTGACTATAAATTCACGAGATAAATGATAAGAAGCGGGCGAAACGGGAGAACCTTCACATTGAATATGCACAGATTTTTAACGTGTACCTTAAATTTAATGTACAAGTATATTAAGTGATTTTAATGTATACTGTTACCTTCTTTCATGTATAATACATTAATCTACATTAAATTTAATGTCATTTCTGACAGTGTAGGTTAAAAATTAAACAATGAAAGGAAAAATAGAGAAATCAAAAAGGAAAGTAGTTAAAGGTTGAAAAATTGTCACTAATGGGGAGGACAGAATGGAAATCGATTCGTAAAATAAGTGCGACAGAGACTGAGTGCGACAAAAATACGCAAACATTTACACGAATATGGAACATTTGTCGGTACACACAGGATTGTATTTAAATTTTTTACACGGCTGATATTGGACGGCGTATCTCCTCCTTAATTTGCGAAATTATAAAAACTTCTTGAGTGAAGAATAGATTGTTATAGAAGCGTGTGTACGGATTTGAGAAAAGAACGACGGCTGATAATTTAGCAACGTTTGCGAACCATGTTTCTTGTAGTTTCGATGTGATGTATTAGGATAATGTTAGCCCTTTTTTGTGTGTCGATACATTACATTTTTTTAATATCTTGTAAAGCATTTTCGGCCGCGTTGCGGCCATCCTATGTGAAATTTATGGTAGATAAACGGCCTATGAGATACCATTTTCTTCATCTGAGAGAATCATAAACCCTAAATCACTTCTACTACCATGATAATTAATACAGATCAAAGGAAATACAGCCATTGACGCTCGCGCATTTAAGGGAAAGTACGGCAGTAAATTCTGAAACTTTATTCACCGGAGAAGTAGGTGAGTCAGAAATATAGTCAGCTATATTATCGCCTTTTGTTCGGTCAAATTATATAACGTTAAGCATTGTTTAAAGGAGGAGGGCTAGTTGGTCATTTCGCTAGACAGCGACTGGAGTCTCGTGGAACCCAACGGACACCGCGAAAGATATCGCATGTCGTAGGACAGCGGGCCGTCCTGTCCCGTTTGTCCTGTTCGCTTCAAGGTGCGAGTCAGAACACGAGGCAGTTCGGAGATAAGGGCGCCGCGCAGCAGACAGACAGCATACGTAGCTTTGGGTGACTTATGGTCCAATTAAAATAAGTTGGTGATTGGCAGTTGTGCTTCTGAAGCTGATGCTTCATGTATTATGAGTATATGATCTGGTTAGTTTTATAAGTATTAATTTCAAGTGATTATTTGTGCGTTTCGGGAACACGTGTTCAGTGGTACGCAACCTGTCAATGTCGTTCCTTTTCACTCGCAATTGTCAATCGCCAACTTTTTTTTTAATCGGTCTCTAGTTCTCTTATTTCACCATAAGGATACCAATAACTGAAACTTGATTCTGATATATTTTCTCTAACTTAACATTGTTTCGTATTCCCTTTCTTTTTTCATAAAGGGGTTGGAGGGATTTTCCGGCTACAGACCCTTCGTAGATGGAAAGCTAAGTGAGAGTGTTTCTGAAATATTTCTCACTTAAGAGTTGTGCATACGATAAGAGAAATAGTAAACAAGGGGTAAAAAGGGTGGGAGGAACAAAAAGTGAACAAAATTAATTTAAAAAACAATCTAAAATGAACAGTAAACATATGTATGTACACTGCGGTTTTGATAATAATACGTACATTACACTTAGAGATCTAAATTCATTTCTGGATGGGTGATCGATGCCTAAGATTCTACAGCCTGCGGGCTCCAGTGGACGAGAAGCAGGCTCCGGGCCCCAGAACCCTGTGCAGAATATTTCCATGGCAGGCGCGACCTCGGACGCTGACTCGTAAAAATAGCGGCGCTGTGGCACGCTGCTGATACTACTAGCCAGCAGCCGCCAATCCATCACAGGGGTTCTCCAACTACCTCCGCCGCCCCCGCCGCCCCAGCGCCCGCCGCCTCCAATCCATCTCTGACACCGCCACTCCCGCCGCCGCCACCCCCGCCGCCGCCGCCGCCACTCCCCCCCGCGCCGCCACCCCCCCGCCGCCACCACCACCCCCGCCGCCACCACCACCCCCGCCGCCGCCACCACCACCACCGCCGCCACCACCCCCGCCGCCGCCGCCACCCTGCCGCAGGAAGTGATATGGAGAAAACTATGTACTGAACACACCTCAACCCTATTTTAAATGAGAATTTATATTCAGAGAAGATCATTCTTTATCTACTAGTAACTTCTTATTTGAATATCCAAGAATACCACAAATTCCCAAATTGAGCATTAAACGACCAATTTGTATATATTTTTGTTCTAATGCTGTAATAGGCATTTTCAGATACTCTAAACGGATATTCATTCATATAATCAAGACTGGAAATGAGTTATTAATTAATATTGAGTAATAAAGTCGAAAGAGAAAGTTATAATTCTTTAAAATCCGACTTTTCCTTATCACTGAGCGTAATAAAATGAACCAAACATACGAACTTTATAAAACGTCTGTATTTTTAAGAGGCTTCGGGAGCGGAGCGAGGAGGGGATGAATCCGGGAAGTCGCGTTGGGCGCCTCGCCAGCGCTCTTATCGGTTTGCGTCAGCGCGGCCTCCGAAAAACAAAGCAAAGAGGCGCGCGAGATGGATAAAAGTGACAGAAATGTATTCCAAAAGGACGAAAACCCGGGCGTGCGTCGTGTTTCGATAACGGGTTCCTGGAAGTGGAGGGAGCTGACTTCTTTCGGTTGGCTACCGTGTTTGGAATATTTCGGGCAACTTCCTTATTCCACATGCCGTTCTCGTATTCGTGGTTAAAGACAAGTTGTGGGATGTCTAGAAACGAGTGATGCCGGCGAGGTGGGTTGATCCTGATGTGATGAATCGACAGCTGGGGCTTGTGCTTTCTACCTCTGTAGAGCACGAAGCATTGAAAAGCTTCGTAAGAAAACTTCTATTGCTGATGGTTGACTAAAACAAATTTATCCCAGTGATGGAAAACATAAGATTTTAAGTCAGTTTGCTTTATTATATAAACTATATGAAATTGTTTTAATACAAATTTTGAAACACTAATATTAATTTTTTAATAACACGTAATCATTAGAATAAATTGATTAATTTTTAATCAATTTATTCTATTGACAAATGGATAATAATATTACACAAGTATGCATGTCTCTGAAGAATGCCATGTACTTATCATCATTGCTTGCAGTAGTGAATTCTAATGAGAACTAGTTACATAAACTAACTTATCTTGTGCATTTCTATTGCCTTTTTTGCTCTCACGTACCATACTATCTACTTATTTTTTCGCTATTTTGATATGAGAAGCCTTTTCAATCTAATGTTTTCAGGAAGAAAATTGAAAAGCTTCATAGAAAAATAAACAGTCTAGTATGAATGAGTAGAAAAAATGACGAAGTTACGCAAAGCGGAAACAACATAATATTACCTTTTGAAATAGAACAGTATGTTTATCGCTACGTGCACTCTCTATGTAGGGCGGCATAGATATTAGCTACTCAAGGAAGTGCATCTGAGAGAGCCGTTTAAGACAATCGGGACATGCTATCGCATCCCGTTTCGAGAACCATTCACTGAGAATTAAATTCCCATATAACTCAACACCAATCACGACAGCCGTTAGTGACAAAGGCACCTGACAGCACCGATAGAAGGCAGTGAACGACCCTTTATCACTGCGCTTCGGGCCCTCTGGCGTTCAAGTCCTCTCTCTTCGTGAAGCAACTCCCCTCTGCAGAGGGAAGGGGGCGACGCGAATACTTGCAATGGGAAGGAATTTTATTTGGTATTATCAAGTGATTTAACACTTTTTTTTCATCTAACTTAGACATATGAAATTTCAAGGCCGTCAATAACTTCATTGGTAATAGAAGATTATGCGTTTTGGGAAACGTTTCGCGTCTATAAAAGATTATAATATTTATTATTTTTAGAAATTTAATACGAAGATTAATTATTTTTCAGTTCATTGTTTAGGACAACCACAATAAATACATCCAAAAAAATTTATATCATAATTTTATCCTGTGAAATCTGACGTTTCGGAGAGAGTTCTATCTCCCTCGTCAGGTACAACAGTCTCTCTCATCAGGTACAAGTCACGAATGATATTTACAATATTCGTTAATGTAAAGAAGAACTTTAAAATTACAAAAATAAATAACTAAATCTATACCCAATTCAATGAAAGCTCACCTGTTATTATATTCTAGAAAACCAAATGGAATATACACAAAAACATTTCTGATTAATTTAAGTACATGGTGGAGTGCAGTCAACTTCTCTCGTCTCTCCATTACTCCGTGAGTGTATACTGCGATTTTCGCAACTTGACACTGCATCTGACAGGAATCGTTTGTTTCGCGTCCATCCAATCGGCTGCTTATATGTCGCTACAGTGACGTCATTATGGTGACGGTCAAGCTCTCGATTGGGTGAAACCGTCAACAGCTGATTCCTGTCAGAGGCAGAGTTACGAAAATCGCTGTCTAGTGTCTGCTATAAACGGAAGGCGACAGTGTTCTTCCGACAATGTTACATCCGACTTCGACCTACACTTCGTCTTGGGGGTTTCCCTTTCAAGGAATCTCCAAATTTCCACTATTGAGCTGCGCCCAAGCAGAGATAAGCTCCAGAGTGCGATTTTTATAACTTTGCCCCTCAAGCCCCTATTACTATGATGGAATATGTCACGGTATTTCGCGTCTTTCTCAGTCCTGCCGCTAGATGTTGCATGATCGCAAGCAGTGCTTGATAGGTCGCGATCATGCGATATCTCGCGGCACGACAGAGAAAGACGCGAAATACCGTGACATATTCCATCATAGTAATAGGGGCTTGAGGGGCAAAGTTATGAAAATCGACTATGAGCTTCCGACTTGTCTCTCAAAATGTCTAATAGTGTAGTGTAGTGCGTGCGTGCGTTCGTGCGTGCATTTGTATGTGTGTATGTATATGTGTGTGTCTATCTGTGTGTGTGTGTGTGTGTGTGTGTGTGTGTGTGTGTTCGAAAGGTCAGTGGGGGCAATGATGAGGAAGGGAAGATCGCGACCAGTCCATGGCATGCTGATAAGAATACAATTCCGGCATTCGCTTTGTATTGACGGAAGAAACCACGGATGACTAGTAATATAGGAAATAGCCTAAAATGACTAGTAATATAGGAAAGGACACGCACTACACTTACGGGACTAATGACGTGAGTAGTCGAGGCGCCCGGAATCACAATCAATCAATCAACCCTGCACACCTTGACGCGAACGACGTGGGAGCAGGGTTGTTATTGTTTTGCGTCCATGTTTTGAAGGCGTCAGCCTCCATTAGCGCCCCTCGCAGCGCAAGCTCCGTCTCCGCAGCAGCAGCAGCGTCCCCCGCTGCGCGCGTCGCTCGTCGTAAAGATTTTTATGGACCCCCGCCCCCGCCCGCCCTTCCTTTCGCGGCGGCAGCGCCGGTCGCCGTATTAGGGGTGGGCCTGTTCCCAGGGCTGTCGCCGTGATGAATGGGCCGCACGAGCAGCGGCGGTCCCATGCGGTCCAGCTCGCCTCGCCTCGCCTCGCCTCGCCCCGCCCCGCCCCGCCCCGCCACGCCCCGCCACGCCTCGCTTCCACTCGCCTGCCCCTCCCCGCTTCGCCTTTCCCGCCTCGCCCCATCCCACTCCCAGCCCTATTGCTCCCCGCCTCTCCACGCCCCTCCCCGCCTCTCCACGCCCCTCCTCGCCTCTCCACGCCTCACCCCGCTCCGCGTTGCCCCGCCCGTTGATTCTCTCCCCTCCTCGCTCCACCCCGCCCCACTTCGTCCTGGTCAAACTCGCCCTGCCTTGCCCCGTCTCCGCCTGCCTCTCCCCTCTCGCCTTGCCTTGCCCCGCCTCGCCTTATTCCTCCTGGACCCGCCTCTCCCTCTCTCTCCCTCCACACTCCTCACCTCTCGCCACCTCTCGCCGCGCCTTTCCCCGCCCGGCCCCGTGGCTCACCTCCCCGCCCTGCTCCACCCCGCTCCCTCCGCACCCCTCCCTCCCACCTCACCCTTCCTCATCCCGCCCTCGTCCCACCAAGCACAAACGCGCCCCTCTCGTCCTCCCAGGGTTTAAGTCTGAGGGCGACCGTCCCTACAGCTCTCTCCAAACCTTTGGTACCAGCACCAAGTACCCTTTTGCTTAATAAAAATCTAGAGGAAATAAAGTAATTCTCTATTCGTAATCACCGGCTGAGGAGGCTGTGCAATGACGTCTGCTAATGTTACATGCAGTGCTTCTGACCGGGAGGTACTAGGATTTGAGCCGGATTTTCGACGCCAGCTAGAGGTAGGTCGAATTGAGCCGCTACCTGGAGGAAATTTCTAGCGACCGGCCGCTCAAGTAGTTTTCCGAGGTGTCTCCGATCAATGTCAGGCGAACGCCGAAGCAGTACCCCATTAAACGGACCACGGATCAGCGCGATTTTGCTTTCCTCTTTGCTCTATTCATACCCCTTCCTTACATACACTCGCAGGGAATCAGGAGCTTATACCTTGTCGCGGCTGGGCCACGCTGGTGGCTCGCAAGACTGCATGTAGGTCGGCAGCGGATCTCACCATCCGACGGGGAAAGAACGTCGCCACTTCCTGTGGTAAAACATGTACCACACTTAAGGTAAAAACGATAATAGCCGTAGCCCAGAAACATGAAATAATAAATAAATCGAGTCGTAATATATCTGTAGGTAAAATTATTTGATCGTTTGGAAAATCCCTTTTTTCAATTTCTTATTATGGTCCATGTTATTTAGAGATACGGCGCTGGAGCACAGATATGAATGTAATGTTTGCAAGACATAAAGCAAGATAGCTTGTATGCTAAATCACGAACAAGCTGAAATGAGAAACAAGCATGAAATAGCAAAAAAACACTATTCCGCCTCGTTTATCGGAACTCGGGCGTATATGATAAACGTTACATTAATCGAAGTACTTTCAACTTTAAACGGCAGACTTTGCTGGCGTCGCTTCACTATTCGTATTTATAAGCAAACAAATGCGAAAGGAAAATGCAGACCATCACGATGTGTTATCCTGAGAATAAACCAATAGCAGTACGATCTATTATGACAAATCAACTTCCTGGACAGTATTTAAACTTCCTGGGCTGAATTCAACTTCCATTAACGTAACGTCCCAGAAGGGGAAAATGTGGAAAATCGCTAATCGGTAAATGGAACATTGAATAGTCATATCATGCCTTATTACAAGTTGACGCAATTTAGATGCAAATTTGACAAAATCGCACTATTCTCCTCAATGGAAGGAGATATTTGCGAATATTCTATGTAAATGAAGCCTGAGATTGTAAGCGGTAGATGTGAATTACGAGCTATAAAACAGAGAGTATGAAAGATGACTAGAGAAGAACTGGTATCCACGTCGGATCCAAAACACTGGATCTGGTGCTCAGGAACTACTCGTAGCATACCTGCATTTTAGAACTCTGAAGAATGTATTGAATTCACTCTTTTCCCGCAGTACCCGTCAGCAAAATAGCCACTTACACGTACCCACTTACTTTCTCCCGAGTCACGAAGCATAAATGTGGTAGATTTGACATTCGAATTATATTTTCGTTGCTTTAACATTGATCGATGACTTTCATTTTCTGATGTCATGTAAAACAGGTGATCTGGTCTGCAAACATTCCGGGAGAATTTCATCGACTTTTTCCTGTTCACCGATGTAATTCCAATCTAAAAATGCTAGTTGACTTTATAAAGTTGTCAAGTCGAAGTGTAAACGAGGTGCGCTATCAGGGTACTCTTAAATATTTACTTTCATTTTGCCAATGATTCACCGAGAGATAGTTCACAATTTACAACAAATATGTATGTGACGTGTTCTGATTAGAGACTACTATTAACGGAACCATCCAAGTGAATAAATATTTAATTCTCGGTTATCATAATGTGATTTTAATTTATCACGATATCCCTTTAGAAAAGGGTATCAGAATCTATCCTGGGAAATAATTAATTCAAACAGTAATGAAATAGAATTATAATCTCAGATAGGGTAGCAGGGGAACATTGCTAATGATCTGGGAAATGGAATAAATATTCTAACAATAAAATAAGGCAAATGAATAGAAAAATCTAAAATTCAAACTATGCATTAAAAAATGCGTTAAAAGAGAATAAAATATCCCAACTTTCGGAGAATTTCCAGATTATCAAGAAGTTGTTTTAATATTCCTTAAAACTTTGCATATTCGAAAAGCTATCACTACTATGTAAATGCTGGGACAAAAGGTACCAGTTTCCTCACGAACACGAGATCAAAACTTAGGAATGAAGTAGAAATAATAATAATAATAATAATAATAAAAATAATAATAATAATAATTTGCCAATAATAACAATTTAATATTAAGAAATACACATCCATAGTTGATGCTAAACAATTCCGAAAGTTTCCCTTCTTGAAGACACATTTCTGTGGGGAAGCTTTCCCTTGCGTAATCCATACTTTGGATCACGCGGAAATTAGCCTGGAATTTGATCACACTCTTCACTTCGCCACAATAAACGATAGTTCTAATAAACATCATCAACAAACTGAAAGCTTAGCCATAATTTTTGTCATTGCTTCCCACGACTAGAGACGGTGCATTGCACTCTCACTTTTCAACGTTATAAACGCTCAAATGAGACAGAGCAAGTATTCCAATTGCGTCCTATTGTGCAAATAAAGACGACAGCGTTTTACACCCCAATAAAAATGCATCCAACTAACTGACTCACAAGTTAACTTCTTTAGTTTCATTTCTTGTCTCCGCGCAACGCCATATCGGATGTGGCGGTGCGTTCTGAGAATATTCCCCGTTCTGGCTGTGAGACAGCGTGGCAGCGGGACTATTAGCTAAACAGGCGTGGGAATTCAAAAGAGCAGCGGTTGGACCCGCTGTGTCCTCAGCTCCTGGGCGTTTCAGCATGTCAGCTTGTCAGCATTTCAGCCATTCAGGTTTGTCTCAGTGCCCTTGGTATCCAAGTCGTTGACGTCATCGTCATTCTTGTTATCATTCTCACCGTCACTGTCCCTGACAGAATTCTTGTTCCCCCTCGTCATTGTTCCCACCGCCAAAATCTTCGTAGTTTTCCTAGTCACTATCCCCATTATTATCCTTGTCTTCAGCATCACCTTTCATCTTTTTTGAACCTTCATTCTTATCATTTTCCTACCGCCCTAACATCGGTGCAGGCCCTATCTTGCGGCTTTAATGGTAAGACTCTTAGCGAATCAGGCTGTTACACCTAAGTTCGCGGGTTCAAACCCGATCGAAGACGAGGATTGTTAATGGCGAAAAAAATCCTTCGAATGCCTTTCTTCGGAGGGGAAGTAAAGCCGGCTGTCCCATGTTAGTAGATTTACTGCATGATCCTCATGCCTAAATGAAGTCTCTGAGCTAAATTTAAATCGCCCGTTTCGTCGCCTGAGTAATACCTTCTTTCTCCGCTAATGGAGAAAGGAGCGTAGCGGAATTGGCGTGGTCAGGCGGAAGAGCAGGCCTGATTGCCTTAGCCTCTTCACGTAAAATAAGGCAGAATTGAATGGAACCGAACTGAATTGCATTATCTTCGTATCACTGGCTCCGGAGCCGCCCATTTCGCTCGCACTTCTTCCACGTCGCACTCGTCGCCACCTCCCCGTCCGTCGAATCTTTGGCTCGCATTTCTTTGTTTGGCAGCCTGAACGCGAGAAGGATAGCTTTATCATAGGTATTACTATGAGTGCTTTGGAAATTATCAATAAATCCCTGAGGAGTATTTAATTGGAAACGAATGGTATTTAGTAGGACTATTTCACGAAGGAAATTATGTTTATCAAGAGTTCCAAACTGCGCCAAATATTGAAAATACGTTAAAATCAATGAGGTTATGTTCGGATAGAAAAAACGGTATACAAACGGGATTATAATCGGATAGAAAAAACGATAAACTTTTTGAGTTAGACCGCCCTGATTGGGGCATTTTTTATGTATAGTTCAACACTTTTGGTTTTAATTTCACGAATGGAATAGTCGGTTGAAATATATACTTTTGATGCCTGTTAAAAAAATAACTTACCCACTTTATTTATTCCTTTATTTAAGTCCTACATACGATTCTTCCTTCGAATGGAAGACATAATTCGTACTTCTATTTACGCACGGCTTGCGTTTCTCTTATACAGATTTTCGTAGTAGATCTTCTACTTTTTACTCTGAACTTTTAATTTTTGCTTCTCTTACTTTTAAGTTTTGTTTGATAACTTTATTTTTTCTTCTTTGTCTACTGCGACCTCGGTTCCTTTCTCCTTATTAGCATCGTATGTCCACGTGGTTTTCTTTGATTTATTCTTTCGCCTTTGTCTGTCTCTAGATGTTCCTGTCGCCACCTCCTTTTCCGCAACCCGACCCGTCTCCTTCGCTCCGGATTATTAGAATTATGGTCGCTGGCCTAACATCTTTGGCATCGCCTCGCCCCCGGCCCCCGCTCCCAGCAAGGGCGGATCCAAGCGTTCATTTGGGGAGGGGCATCGTAGATTTTTGTCAAATAATAAACATATTTGTTTTTATATTGTATATTATTTATGCACCGTAGATATACTATACTATATTACTGGACGTTTCGGCTTTTATTAAGCCTTCATCAGGGCAACAAACAAACGGATTTTTTATACATTAAGTACTAAAATTGCTTAATCTAATACCTACTAGCCTATGACACAATTTTGACTAATATATATATATATATATATATATATATATATATATATATATACAGTAAATGGTATGTAATTATACAATTTTATATATATATATATATATATAAATTGTATAATTACATACCATTTACTGTTTAAATAATTACGTAATTCGAACATAAATAAGTATTTAAATCAATTTTGCCAAATAAAGAAAGGTAAAGGAAAACTACGGCTTTGGAGGGGGAATCCGCCAGTGGCTCCCAGCTCCGCCTTCGCCTCCGTCGGCAGACGATCACGCGCTGTGACCTACGTGACGTCTTGCATCCGAAGCGCCCCCCCCCCCCGCCGCCGCCGCGCCCTCAGCGACGTCCTGCTGGCTTGACGCAGAACCTCATCGCGTCACAGATAGTTTCGCTGCTGGAATTCTTCTGAGGGGGCTGCAATAGCTGGCTTGTTTCTGGATCACCTCGTGACGGAGATGGTCATGGCTGAAAGAAAATTGTTCGCCCATGAAACAACTATAGTGTGTGTGTGTGCGCGTCGATTTGTTTGATTTGCTCTTAAGATGGAAGTTGCCCTATAGTTAGCACCCAAAGAAATGTATCATGCTTAGATTGTAAATTTTAGAAGAATAATCTGTTGAGAATTGAGAAACGTATTTCGAAATGCAATTTAAACGGAAAAAATCCGTGAGAAAAAGGATCAAACTAAATTAATTTTCATAATTAAAATGAACTAAATTATACTGTGTGAAAGAAAATAACCTCCAGCGACATCGTTACTATTGCCAATTGAATGAAATCACATGCAAACAAGTTATGAAGTTTCTCGAAAACTTGGAAGATTTTTGTGAAAATGAACTCAAAATTGCGCATTTGCAGAAACGCTTAAACTTTATTTTACCAAAAGTTTCTTCACATTTTTCAATAAAAATTTGGGTATAGAACCAGGAATTACGAATTACTTTTTTTTTTAGTTATATATGAATTCTATTATTCGGAGACCGAACTCTTAGCCACACTATTAGTTTTTGAAGTATTATTTTTTTCTCAATCAAGAATTCCTACATATTGCTAGTCTGTGAATGTCGTTTGAATGTCAGTTTCACTTTGACGTCAGATATGTCCTAATTAAATGAGTCGAAAATCAGAAAAGCAAAAGGAAGTATATCGCCGCCATGGAGTCGGGTCAACAGCGAATAGCATGCTTCAGTTGAATGGAACGACTGATGGATTTGTTCCAAGAATACCATGATATTTGTTGCCTTTTGATGCATGCTGCAGTGATATTCATGCCAATCAATTTTTTCATTCATACATACAAACGCGATTTTTATTTTTATGTCGTACCAGAAATCACTCGGACGTAAACAAGTCGTGAAATTAAAGCTGATCCAGATTCTTTCTTTTGCTTTTATTATTCTGGGTTGCTCGTTTTCTTTCTGTGGACAAGGTTTCAACATTTCGTCATTCGTGTAGCTGACACTATTCACTTAATGTTTTCTTTTTTATTATATTTTAACTTGACACTCTTGTGGTGATTCCGCTACAAGTTTAAACCCGAGAATAAGGAAAAAAGCAAGGAGTGAACAGATACCTCCTCACTGACGGGTCAGCACGAAACAAGTTTTGAATGTCAGTGACAGTAAAAAAGTTACACGAATATTACACTTTGACCGCTATGTGTGAAAATGTCGCAGTGGAGCCAACCGTTCAATTTGTGAGGTATTTTATGTATTTTATTGTTATTTCATTAAGTGTGCCAACAATCATCCAGAAGAAATAAAACCCTACGTCCACATCTATTACTCTTTTTTTACCGATTTGTTTTTGTAGAGTCGCCTTGGGTTAAATCAGATAGTGGATTGTTACCTCTTGCCTTCTTACAATTATGAATGTTTTGTTTATGTTGTGTTTATGGCATGCCGAATGCTTTGAATGAAAAAAAATCGGGATCAGAATTACGTCAGAGAGGGACAAGGTGTCCCAAATGCCTGCCTCCCTTTCTGGGTGCCTTTGCTATTGGTTAGTTTAAGCAATACAGACTGTTTCAAGAGAAGTCGACTCCGGGTATAGTGAACTTCTGGGGACTAACATTTTTTGGTTCACTGTATCAGAGGTTCACTGTAACCGATGTTGTCCTAATTAAATATAATTTCTCCACAATGATTGATTTTATTAATAAAGAGATCCAGCAAAATACATTAACAGCACTAAATTAAAATTTCTATACATTTATTTGTCCTTAAAAAGTCGTACGTTTTTAAATAGTAATTTCGCTAGACCCTTTTCCAGAGTTCGTGCTCTCTCCATACTTCGTTCTGAATTGTTTTGTCTCTAAGTATCGTAATGCAGTCTTCACACCCTTCAATTTTTTTTATTTTATTTTTATTTTTTTGTTGTTGTTGTTGTTTAAGGTCGCATCAACTACTCGGTCATTAGCGACCACTATTGGGAGTAACGTAATGACATGATGATGACACGATATGCTGATGAGAGAGGGTGAAAGGACGAACACATATAACCATGCCTGAGGCGGGACTCGAACCCGCGACCCCACGGTCCAAGACCACTACGGCACTACTGCCTTAGCGGTCTCGGCCACGGGGCCGGCTCCTTCAATTTTTGTTGCACTGTTGGAACAGTTCCTTTCTTCATAGGCCCTTTTGCTCGCGAGATCCCATCGGTAGCGGCGTGGCACAAGAGGCTAATGAAACTGATCGCCTTTCCACGCGGTACGCGGTATCGCCAAGCTGCGAGTCTGTGGCAGTAGCGGGCTTCCTGTCGCCTACGTACAACTCAATGCGCTTTAATCTCAAGTAACACCAAGATCGAAACCGAAGTAAGCAATCGCGCGTCGCCGCCAGTTGTGCCCATGGAGGACATGACCTTGGTTTTCGCAGTCGAACTGAGTGGCATCAGGTCATCAAAAAGGTCTCCATTCCAGGTCGGCCACCTTCACCTCTGGGGAGACTTCTTCGATTATGACATCTTTTTTTCACATTCCCTACTGTTGGTCATGTGGTGATGGCAAACACTCTGAATAGTCAGCGATGTGGATATTCGTTGTTCGAAAGAAAAATATAAAACGTAGAATGATTTGGCAATGTTATTAATTTCTTTTTTTCTTAATGTGTGACGATCTTATTTATCCTTTTTCTTCGTATACCAGTAGAAAAAGATGTAAACTGATAATCAATTTCTTTCTTTTTTAAGTTTTTGAGAGTTTTCCTTTTATTCAGTCAATGGTACGAAACATTTGTATTTTCGATCCAACTTGTAATTTTCAATTAACTTCTCCACGACTCCTTAATTTGCAAAATCTTCTCCTTAATTTTCAATTTACAACTCCATCTCTCCTCAAAATTCTTTATTGCAATATAAGATTCCAAAGCAAGTTTAGAGGGTGGATTCAACTACATGTTTGTTAAAGATTTTTAATGCTAATTTATAGGCACGATGCTGTACACTCGTATCAAACCAAAATGTATTACATTTTTGTTCCACTGTTAACTACTCAAAACTCGACGTCAATTGTGACCCGTATCTTCGTTGATTGACTTTTTCCTTCCTTCCTTTCTTTCTTTCTTTCTTTCTATTTTCATTTGTATCAATATAACATACTGTGGAATTTATCCGATAAATACTGTTCTATTTTTCTAGGTTTTTAAAATTTGGTTTTAGGTTGTTAAGTTTTCAGTTTGATTGTGCACGACACATAATTCGTAAACACCACTTCTTTTATTATATTTTCACTGTGACACGCTTCCTCCCTAACTGGCAATTCGCAGGAGCAGAAAGGTTGGTCAAGAAATTTTTACAAAAACATTACACCAGCAAAAACATTATACATGCAATTAGTATGAGAGTAAGCCAGTGTTGGTGAAGAGGTACATTTATTGTCTTCCTACGTCCATAAAAAAATTAGAAAAAAGCAACTTAGTGGATTTGATTTTTGGACATTGAATTTAAGGGTACATGTGATTGAGAAACTAATTTGAAAATCTGTAATAGAATTGTAAGGGTGTAATTCTGATTAATCGGTGGGTGTCTTCGCTATTACCGGTGAAGATAGTTGGAGCTGTTTGCTTCAATTCTTTTCAAACCTGTTGGTACTCTTAGTCGACATCTGCAGTGGCGTAGCTAGGTGGGGGCAGGGGGGCGGTCCACCCCGAGTGACACCATTTTAGGGGTGACACCAATTGCAAAATTTTATAATTGGAATTTTATAATTTGAATGATTTCTTTAAAAATCATATTTTCATAAAAACACGCACTTGTTAATAATCTATACTTCGTCTTAGATTATTTACTTAAAAATTAAATTTCAATTATTTTGAATTAATGCAGTGTTTTAATATAATTTAAATAAATGTCATGTGCAAATATATTTTTATTAAACAATGTATAAACTATTCATTAATATTTTTTCTATTTAATTTATGGGGGGTTGATACCATTAGTTTTGCCCCGGGTGACACCAACTGCAGCTTCGCCCCTGGGTGTCTGTGAGAAGGCAGAGGCGGCGTCGCCGCGCAGCGCGGGTCAGCGCAACGCGCTTCACTTGTCGGCGACGGGCGCGCAGCGGCGCGGCGCGGCCACACGGCTTCCTGCGCCTGTGCGCTCGCGCACCGGTAACGGGACACCCGGCCGGCCGGCAGTGCGCATGCGCCGACCCGCCCGCCCGCTCGCGGGCCGCGGCAATTGAGGGTCCCCGCGTTCCCGTACTTGATACTGGTGGAAACGAGGACTCGGGTGGTGAGGGCGGCGAAGGCGGTCGCTGCGGAACAGCTGACGAGCGGGAGACTCAATTGGAGTTTGATTGAAATACAGGACGTTGACTGGATGGGGTAAATCCTTTACGAGCAGTTCGTAAAGCTGAAGAGGACCGTGGCACTTTGGCCGAAACGTCAACCTCACTCAACCTCACCGCCGCAGACACTGCACTTCCCAGACAGCCGAGAGCCAGAATATACTTGTCGAGGAAGCCTTCCCCACCAACCTTTTACCCTGATGTTTATTTCGAGAAAAAAGAATGAGATAATTTTTTTTTTACTCTTGGTGTTTTATAACTTTTTATTCTAGACATTATTTGATTCAATGATGTGCAAGTAATGCTATGGAAAGTAAAAAGCATGACCAAACAAATGAATCAAATCAAATAATAGTTTTTACTCAATAAAATCCTCGAGTTTTAGGAGATAATATTGGTAGACAAATTGATAGATTAATATTGATATTGAGATGAATGTTGATTTAATAGAATAGTTTCAGGAGTTAAGATTTGAGGGGAAAATCTATGTTAGTAGACCACTAGTCATTGTCAAGCATTCGCCAATGATTTGTAGGCTTAGCACAAATGACAGAATATATTTTGACGCAATTGTTAGTGGATAAAAGGTCTGGAATTTTAATTTGTAGTTCATTTTATCAATGGCAACAGTCAGCGCTCAAATGAACCGCCGTGTGTGAGCAAAAAGATGTCAATACATTTCAGCGAGGAATTTCTATGAAAAATTGGCTGTCCAACACAGTCAGTGTCGTTGATTGCTAATCTTGTATTTCAAAGGGATGACATTCAAGCATAACGAATTCGGTGCGCGGAACGCGGTGTATATTTATCGATCCACTATATTGCCGTGATATTTGTTCTTCCTGGGGCATTGGAAGAGAATTACAGCTATACTAAAAACCCTGGGACCTGTTTTGAATATTGAAAACTCGGTGTCAGATTAAGTGTTGCGGAATGCCGTCTATGGATAGATTTAGGTACTACGAAGAGCCTATGTAACGGTTCCCTCATGCCCAACAGGGAAGTGAGCAGTTCAATAACCTCATTAATGTCATTCCTATAAGGAAATGTTGACACCACTGTTGCAATGACAGCGCGGTATATTAGTTGGAAAGGATTGCGGCTTTGCTTTGTTGCTCAAGTCTGCAGCTCCATTTACTTTCAAAAACAGATCATATCGATGTCGAGTTCCATCACATAGTACTATATTTCTTCTTAGATCGTATTTAAGGGAAAGACATTTTATTACTTTATGAATGCTTCATGAACTCATTTCTATCTTCCATTATTGTTTTCTTAGCACAGAAACCTCTACTTAAAGTGAGAATTTGACCTCGTTCTCGACTTCTTTGAGTGTTTAATTGTGTGGGATATAATGATGATTACTGTAAAAACTTTTGGTACTGTGTGTGAACGTAGACCAGTAAACCGCTGCTAATTTTTATGAGCCAAAATGGAAAAATAGGAGTAGCAAACAACTTCAAACACAACTGTTCGTTAGTACTCGGAGATGAACGAGCTTAAGACCCAAGAGATTAATTCGTATTGTGTGGAGAGGACCTGGAATGGAATGTAAATAACAAGTTGTTGTCACATCAGTGGTTATAGGTTTTTTATCAGCAATGCGAAACATTCGGTTGCACATGCACATAAAATAATCTTCACAATACATGGTATCGAAACCTATTTAAAATATTAGGAATTTTGCTTGCACCTCCTCTTTCTTCTCACGATGTCTCGTTCCTCTTGGGGGGCCAATTCTGTAAAAACGACTGATGTCGAAATCCTGAATTGTTCACCGAACTTGCGTGTCTGTCCTCACATGGCCTATCCTCGTCGCAGATGCCAAGGAGTTGCCCGCTGTTTGTCGGTGAGGACGGACTGGGTCTGTCCGGTCAACCGGCCGGTGCTGAATTAAACGAAGGTCGTCTCCGGATATGACGCGCACCTTACAAATCTTGATAATTCTCTTGGTAGAAAGTAATACTTTGTAAATCTTCACTGTTCTTCCCAATAATTCGACATTGAAGGCTAGGTTTCTGAAACTTTATTGCATGTCTGACAGCATTATGGGCTATGAAATTGGCAAAAATAGTTTTTATAAGTCCCAATTCCGTGGTTGTTCCGAGGATAACTCTGCATAAGCAATGACTGTGCAATTGAAGCTTATTGGTTGCCATGTGAAGAGTGAGAACCACGCCCTTGAAGAGTCGTTGGGCGACCAGCAGGACGTCTCCGGAAGTCTCATCTTCAGGAAGTTAACTAAACTATCGAGCTATACTAGAATGTAGTAACTTCATTCCACAACTTGGGCCAATGTGATCTTTCGTGGATGGAAGAAATAGATTTGTGATTATTTGGGCTGTTAGTTGTTTCCATTTCCATAATTTATTTGTTGACAGAAGCATTCCATTTCAACAATTTTTTTTTTCATTTTGAGACATTTAGAATCAATTTTAGCTATTTATATTTTTGCATATCTCTGTACATTCCGCCATAAATGTAGATAGTTGCGTGTTTGAAACTTTGTTTCAGCATACTCATCCTTCTTCAATGGAAAATTGTCAGCCAACAGTAAGGTATCAGTCCCTAACATTTCGACATACATAGAAAGGAAGTAATATCCTAGGATGTGGCGGATATCATATCTCATGTTATGAACGTAAACAAATCGAACTATCGCCGCCCATGGGTCGAGACCTCAGGATGCTGACCCCCAAGATTCTGACCCCCAGGATGCTGACCCCCAGGTTGCTGAGCCCGAGGATTCTGACCCCCAGGATGCTGCTACCGCAGTGGCGCTTCTCTCGCTCCCACGGCGCACCCCAGTCCGGTGTTCACGGTGGTGCGTTCCGCGAACTCTGGCCTGCGGTTGGATTTGGGCTCATTCCGTGACCTCCGCCTCTGCGCCAGCTCCAATTCCTCATGCTGTCTTCTCCGCTCGACACCAGGCGAATGCCAGAGTAGTACCCTAACAACCGGGGCTCGGACCGCGCGCGTTCTTTCCTTCCTATTCCTTGTCCTATCCTTACTTACACCTTACTTACTCCCTTACCTCACTTACACTCGCATGCGCTACATTGTCACAAATGCCGGGAAACCGATCGGGGGGCCCTCACCTTGTCCCAGCTGAGGCGGTGACCCGCCGGTGGGAGATACCTTGTTGGGAAAACCCCGCTGGTCGACGGTAGGTCGGCGCCAGATCTCGCTATCGAGCGGGAGATCACCGCCACCTCCCGATGAAAAACATGCACTACACTCAATAGTTGACGCGCCTGGAATCTCTATCAACCAATCCTCCAACTGAGGAGTAGGTCACGTCTTTCCCATCCTCCATTACCATCTCAGCTCTTTTGTCGTGTCAGATCACTGTGAAGTGTTTGGCGGTAAAAATCATTATTTTCAAAATGCCGAATGTCGTTGCAAAAACGACAGATCTTGTGCAAAAATACGAAAGATTACCCATTATTTTTCTAAGAAGTGAACAAATGTTAGTGAAAATGAAGCTCTTGATTTGCGTTTTGCTTGCACGGTTAACAATGTTTACGATTTCCGTACCTTACTTCTTGCTGATCATTTATATTCCTCCTAACACCTTTACGTACATTTTTAGTTTCGTGGTGAATATAGTAAATGCATTTCATTTATAGGCGAATATTTCGCAGTTTTTATTGTATACACACAATCTCAACCCTAGTGATTACGTTGACGCGATACGATGATTGAAGAAAGTGTTACAAAAGGCAGAATGTCAGATATCTAAAAGAATACGCACGATGAACCCGCTTTGCTCCCGATAGTTTCCACGTGGAGTGGCAGCGATTTAAACCTCTGTATCCGGAGATGGAAAGCCAGCGTTCGCCACTTTGCTACGGGTCTCCCCAGCTGTCAGGCAGCAATAATGCTTGTGACGACCAACTTGGCAGTGACATTAGCGTCTTCCTTAACCCCAACGAGCTCTGAATCACCCAACTGCATTTCCCGTCAAGCTTCTTTCTGCCCAGCGTCGTCGTCCCGTCTGCATGTCATCGTCGTTCTGGACTCATTAGTGAAGGACGTCGTCAGGGAAAAGGCCCGAAACGCTAGCCCAAACTCAAATAAAGTATCCACAGCATGTAAAATACTTTGTCTGGTGGTTTGGGGATCGCTGAATCCGAATTTGAAGTTTGCAGAAATTGACAAAATCTTTTTAATATATTTTTAAATTTTACTTTTCTCATGCAGGGAGGCAAGCGCTTTATGAGAGTGATTTAAAACTGCAACTTATCACGCCTAGTACTAAGAGTTACAAACAGAGCGAGGGTACTCCCATTGGAAACCTCATAATCAATAATTATATGCGATGAAAATGGGAAAATATGTTATAGGTTACAACTATAGGGCGAAGGGAGATTTACAAAAAGAAAGATTTGGGAATCATGTGCTTCTCTCTAGGGTTGTTTAAATTTATCTTTTGAGAATCTGGACTTGATTTTTCTACTGGGTTGTATATGAAAGTTGCAGGGGAAGATAGGAAAGGAAAAATTTATTTGATTGGTGTGTGGTATAATGATCAATCTTCTGAATAACAAACTCATTGTCAATTTGTTTGTTTGATACGTATCAAGGCGTTTGAACGGCAGTGCCAAGGATTTTATTTTGAAATGTTAGCAGCGTTTTATGTACCGAAGGGGCAGTTCCTCCCCAAACCGGATAAACATACGTATGGGACGAAATCTTCACAATTGAAAAACAAGAGCCAAGAAAATATCAATTTATTTTATAAATAATTTGATAAATAATTAAATTAATTTGGTAAATAATTAATTTAAATTCTTCATTTAATTAATAAATTAAATTATTTGATAAATAATTTAAATTAATTTGATAAATAATTTAAATTAATTTGATAAATAATTTTATCAATAATTTGTTAGTTAACTAATGAAGTTGAACTTAACCACAAGTGAATTTAATATCTGGTGTTTTTTGTATTTAGTATTTAGTATTTTTTGTAGTTTTGTATTTTTTTGTACTTTTGTATTTTTGTATCTTTGTATTTTTCTGTATATTTGATATATTTTTGTATTTGGCACTTGGTGTAAAACCAGACAGCAAACTATGTACAAGTTCACAAGTAGCTGACAACACAAATCTTCTCTGAGAAATCAGGAGGCCTTAGCCCTACATGGGATTGTATAGGCTGATAGTAATAATAATAATAATAATAATAATAATAATAATAATAATAATAATAATAATAATTTGACGGACCCACTCGGGACCGGGCTGGGGCGCCAACGGGCAAGTCGACGATAGGGTTTTTGTTTCTGTTTCTCGGCGTCGGCCGCCCCGCCCCGCGCAGCGCTAGTGCGCCAAGTGCACCTTACGACCGCGCATTAGGCCCAACGGTGCGCTTCGTCATTTCTGCTCTGTTAAGGAGGTAAAGTGGGAGCCAGCGACGGGTGTTAGCGGGCACTGGGCGCTTGGAGGGTTCTTCCATGGACGTTTAGACTTCTTTTTTAACGGTGGGTACGTGCGGGTTTGCTTAGTGTACGTTCTATACAAGAGAACAATGTGGGGGAATTAATGAAAAACGATTAACGGGTTCCTATCTACAGATATCGCTAAACCACTTTCCTCACTCCAAGGATTTTGTTTGTTTTCCCTCATATTTGTGTTAATATTTTATTGAATATTATGATCTACTGCTTTCGTACACAGAATTAAATTACGTCAAGACGATTTGGATTGAACTGGGAACGAGTGAGGAAGTAAGACTTGCCCGTAATGTATCGGGTACTACTCTGACAGAAGCGTGGAATTCAGGAGACAATCTCGAAATGAAAGGTCAGTGCGGCGGGCGTCTAGAATCATCATGAGCGTGTAGGATCACCAGAGCTTGCTCTTTCGCCCTCCGACGGGCGCCTAGCGGCATTCAGTGCCGCAGTCTTACATTTTGGTTGATTTCGTGTAAATAATTGCTGACGCACTATTGAGCTCGTAGTTACTCTTCGTTGATCATATTTTCAACATGATGACACTCAAATCACGATTTTAGACCCTACCAATCTAGTGTTATTCGTTAGTAATCAGAACTCTGCAATGGTTGCGACACTCCGTACCGCTTGCGCCTTGTCATGTAAGTACGAGTATCATACTTGCGTACTTTATCCATTACAATTCTTACTGCTGTTTTGTTATTCAGCTTCTTGAGATACATTTTGGAGTCCTAACTACAAATTCAAATGTAGATGCGTTGTTTCCGAAGGAACGTTAAAAGGCACGTTTGCATCGTATTCATTCCCCGATATGTAACACATGCCAATACACGAAGGGAGCGAGTGATGTAAATCTTCTTAATATTGTTATTTCATTTGGTATTTAGTTATTTATTATGAAAAAAAGGAATAAAAATATAAATAAAGAATATTTCCATCACATTTCCTGACAAAAGTAATAACTATTGTCGTGAAAATGGAAGATGATAAATGCGGTAATAATAATAATAATAATAATAATAATAATAATAATAATGATAATAATAATGATAATAATATTGGGGAGACTAAACAATATATTAGCAGACGGATATACCACCATAAATATGACATCAACAAAGACGCGGATTTGCATACCTCTTTAACCAAGCATAGAACAGAACTTAACCACTCCATTGCATTTGATAAAGTCAAAATTTTACATAATGAGAAACAAAAATCAAAAAGGCTAATTGCCGAAATGTTGTCTATAATAATGAATGATACGATAAACACAAAAAGTGACATACAAAAGCTGAACCAAATTTATAAAATGTTAATGCTGCACCAACTTCCATAATTGTATTTTTTTTTGCCAATCCCACATGTTCGAAATGTTTATTCCTTAACATATCTAAATGTGCTGCTCTCATAAATTGCATAATGTAACTATTTGATTTGGCAAGCCTCCAAGGTTTTTGTGGATGTAACAGCAATGTAAATATTTAACTCAAAAATTGTAAATTCTATTGTTTGTTAATTTATATAACATTGTTAACCGTTGCCTTAATTGCTCTTGACAAGGCACGTACAAAACGTGCGAAACATTGAGCCAATAATAAATGTTTTTTAAAGTTTAATTCCTGAAATCAATTTTGATTGATCCTATATGGTCAAATATATATATTTATTCGTACCCTCAACACCTCCAATTATACCAGGATCAACAGGAAGAATTTACATCAATTTCAATAATAATAATAATAATAATAATAATAATAATAATAATAATAATAATGTTTTTATTAATGGCGAGGCTCAGGCCATAGGGCCTGCTCTTCCGCCTAACCACTGGATGCGGTACGCAGTGCGCACGCGCCTGCTGGCGGGAAATGATGGGACGCGCCCGCCGGAGGGTCAGATGTCGAAAGTCCGCCCCAGTCGGGAAAACCGAACCTCCCAAATTCGAAGCTTTCTTTAGCGCACCATATTAAACAACTACACACGCTATCCCGAGATGATTGTTCACTTACTTCCAGTCAGGAGCGAATCACGAAACTATTTCAGATGAGGAAGAAAGAATTCCAGTTCGGAACCTGCTATAAATATTTTTGAAATGATAAATTTTAAGAAATCGTTAGCTCCGAAAACAAATGTAAATGGGAATACTTCATTGGAATATGCAGTTATTGTTATTATTATTATTATTATTATTATTATTTTTATTATTATTATTGTTACTATTATTCCTCTAATTCACGACTGGAGATGTTATGAGACGGTTGAAAATAAAATCTAATCCGAGTTGCAACCAGCTTCCTCAGGGGCAGATCTAGGGTCTGTCTGTTCCTCTACAATACTTTGCGCAAAATGTGGGCTGTTCCCAATAGAGCAGTGTCTTGCGCTTCCTAGTATTTTGAATGACCTAGGAGCTTAGCGAAGTTCTTACACAAATTATTATTATCATCATCGTCATCATCATTATCACTAGAGTAGCTTGTAGTAATAGCAGTAGCACTTCACTCACAATGAAACTGCACTAGTCGGACGATAAATCTCGGAAACTCCTTACACCCAACTATGTGGAAATTGTTTGAAATAAATTGAGTTAAATAACAAAACAATGTTGCTTTGGTGACCTGCTCACCTGAATCCGCCAATGCTTCCAACTGCTAATGCTAACGCACACAAGCTTATTCATATCTTCCCCTCTAATGTTATCTACACCCAAAGCTTTCTCTTTACTCTTGCGCTCTCTTCTTTCCTGGCGTTTTAAAGACCTCAAAAGTGAAGCCCGTTGTCTGCGTGGCGCCTCAAGTGGGCTGGTTTCCAATGTTTTGTCACGAAGCGGCAGTGAGTAAGCGGAAAGCTGTTGTGGGATGCAGCGCATTCTGAGAGAACTTCAGAGGCGACGTAGCGAAGTGGCGGAACAGTTGCCTGTCTTCAGGCGCGACTCAATGGGGCATCAAACACACGAGCCGCCGCGGGAAGCGCCAACTAGCTGTTCCGGCGTTGACTGACGTCGCGCAAACAACGAAGAACTGGCGAACCGAGTTCGTAATTTTATTTTCTGCTGAAACTCCAAAGTTTCAGAGGTTATTTGAACGTCGTGGATCTGTGAAGAAAATATTCCTTCCTTTCATGTACTATTCATCTATTCAAAGTAATCCTCCGTGTCATTGCATTAAAATCCATTCTTGCCCGTGAATAGCACGATAAAAATAACAGAAAAGTCAGGATTGAGGAAAGTATAGTTCAGCTTTTTAAGTCCACACAGTTCCCACTTAAATTGGACAGTTAGTAAGCACAAAAATAAAGCATGTAAAGATAGATTTTAAGCAATTATATGTTGCACTAGAGAAAATAAAATGATAAATGAAGCAATAACAATTGAACTAGAGTTGCTGTGAAAACAATTGCAATTCAATAAATTGGAAAGAGCAAGAAACAACCGTTTGTATTAAAAAACTACTGAATAGTAAATTTAACTTCAGCATAATTTGAAAAGTATTTATTTTTTACTGATACGTTATTGCTTGTTATTCGATACGAAGCTCGTTATTCACTGCATAATTTATTTGGATCGAGATGATCGTGGTTACGGGGAAATGAAAACAGTTGAAAGTTGCTACATGATCTCTTATAGAAAGAATTGTGAATGGGAATTATGAGTGGGAAATATGGAAATGAAAATCCAAGTCGAGTTAACTACTAGTTAATTAATAAATAAGTTTGAATAATTAAAATTAAGTAAAAATTATGTAAGTGCTATGGGCGTTAACTGGTTCTAATGATCTCCGACAACAAGAAGTCCTCGGGCTTTTTGTTACCGTTCGATCATTAGCACTCATATGCACTTGGTGCATAAATAACTATTATTTTCAATAACATTACAAGTTTGTGCTTTCTCGTTAATTCTGCGCTTCCGTACGGTGTCTGGAAGGGCGTTTCCTATTTCGTTGCTAAATGTTAGCTTTTATTCACGCAGGTTGGTGCGTTATTGCGCAAGCACGTAAATTGGCTCGAGCTTTTCACCATCACTTTCCACCGATTTAGAATAAATTTTATTCAGGTAGCTGGCTTGTAAAAACAAAATAAGCTGGTAAATGTTTTAATTGAATTATTCTGTTTGTATTTTCTGTACGTATCCAACCAGTCCGTTTGCCTTGTTTTAGTAAGCACTCTCCCGCTTTCTTTATCTGTAGACCTCTTGACTTCTGCTTTCGCTGAGAGTTTCGGCTCTCCCCAACCAGTCTCGCCGAAAGGCGTTTTATATCGTACGGATGGTCAGGAAGATGAGTGACCACTCTAAAATCGTGTTTCAGCTAAATGCAATAAAGAGAAAACGAGAATTTCATGTTACAGCTGCAGGATTGAGAAGTTAGCACTTAAATGAACAGTCGACTGAATAAAGTATAAAATCAAGTGAATTATGAGAAAAATTAGAGAAATTAAACCGTGAACTGTATTAATTCAATCCTGCATTTGTAATTAGTATTTCCATGTCTCGAATCTGCATATCAAAAGTTGCACTATCAAGCAAATGTCCAACAGCAAATCGAAATGGAGCATTAACATGTTAAATTCATTAAATGTTACACGATAACCAAAATCCCATTGAGACACGGCCTGTCGAAAACGTGATTATACCCAACAACGCGTGGAGTAGCGCAGTTAATGAGAAGTAATGGAGTAAACACGCGAGGAGGTGACGGGGGGCTGCGGCACATAATCCCCCAGAGCCCCAGCCCCACTAACAGCCTTACTGTGTTAGTAAGCTCCGAATTTCGCCAGCGAACTTAAGTGGTCTGCTGCAGGGGCCCACCTCACCGCGCCACGACCTTGGCCGCGTGCGGGAGGGGGACAAGGGGACAGGGGGACGGGGGGCAGGGGGGGGGCGAGGTGTCGGGCGGCGGCGGCGTCCTGTTGCCGCGCTCATCCTCATTGCCACCAATTGCGCGGTGATGCGGAAGTGAGCCATTTGTGTACCCGCGCGCTGGTTTGTTGGCTGGGAACGCCGGACGCCGCGCCGCGGCGCTGGCTGGGGCGTCGTCGCCGCCGGCCTTCCGGCGCGCTGCCCGCGCCCCCGCCCACGCCCCCTCCCCACAGCCTCCTACACTCCCCACGCCCCCACCCGCCAAGCCTCGCTGCCGCCACCTCCTACCCTCCCCGTGCAGCCACCACCCGCCCAATTCCCACTCCCCCTGAATGTACGCTGCTTCTGCCCCATTCTGGCTGCTCCGCCCCTCCAGACATCCACGGACCGGCCGCCCTCCCCGTACGCGTCAAGCTTTGCTGCTGCCACCACCATCACCTCTATACCATTTCAACCCACTCCAACCCACACCACCACTACCCGCTCCATTCCCTCTGCCACGTTGTGTCTGCCCCATTCTTGCTGCTCCGTCCCTTCCAACCAGTCGCTGCCCCGCCGTCCTCCCCGTACGCGCCAAGCCTTGCTGCTGCCGCCACACCATTCCAACCCTCTGCACACCGCCGACACCACCCGCCCCACACCCTCTACCCTCGCACCATCCCCACATCCCGCTGGTTCTGCCCCTGGTCATCTCCTTATCTCTGAATTCCCGCTTAATACTTGAGGCATAGAGTAAAAATGTATAGGACCTCTTCGGTCTATACTTGAAGAATCTGCTCTGCATCCTCGTTTTTTTCGAACCCTTTAGTGAAGTGTCAGTCCCCGTTACCACCAATCGCTAACCAACTGTCAACTGTTTCCTGCAAAATATACTTACTATAACTGTGCATTAATTGCATATTAATTTATTATAATGGATTTCATTACAATGCACTAAAATTGTTTTTGGGTGGATTGTTAATATCAGTAGAAAAATTAGAGTGAACTTTTAGGCATTCGTTTTGCAAATGCAACATATAAGTCACCTACTCTCATGCAACGTGGGCATCCGATCTTTCAAATTATTCATCCGTAGTCTTAGCGTCCAAGATTCGGAAAACCCACCTTCAGGCAATTCCGATTTGTAATTACAGCTGTGAGGATATGGAGACGTTTATTGCAGTTCACTGAATTAATTTCGTTTATTGTTACCTTAGATATATTGTGAATATCAATATGCTTAGCACAAGTTTTTATTTGAAATTTCATTTTAGAATCAAAAAAAAATTCTTCATTAATAAATTATTCCTCGGAATAACGATTAGGCCTTTTTTATGAATTTCCATATTATTCAGCAGTTATTCTTTATTTCCCTTCAGAAACATTCCATGTACTAAATTGGCTTTATATATGTTATTAATTTATTCCAAACTGAAGTGCAGTAACAATCTTGCACAGAGAAGTCTCTGCCATGACAAAAAAAAAACATTTTAACGCCAACTTGAAACAATCAGACATAAAACCTTTTCGTCGCTTTCGGAAGAACTGGCGCAGGAAAGCGCTGTACTTTTACTCTCAAGGTGAAAAAAACACCTCGGCTATCTGAGGGAGATCTGCAGTTAACAGTCGACTAGGAGAAATCTCGCAAACCGCGTGGAAGAGCTTGGATGAAAATTATTCGTAGTCGGCGGCGGCAGCGGTGGCGACGAGTAGCCAGAACCGAGAGAAGCTTAATTCATTGTCATTACGAGGGGGTGAAAGCGAACACAAGCCTCTCGTCGTCTAAAAATAAGAAAGTTCACGAAAAGGAAGTGGCATACCTCCCGCGCAAGAGGGAAAGAAGTAGTGTGTTCCTCCACCGGTAGTGCACCTCCACAACGTACACGTCGTCTCGAGCTCGCGTGCTCGAGCTGCAGAATGGAATTGCAGGGGCTCGCGCAAAAACTGACGGGAAGGACGAGGAAGACAATATGAGAAAGTGGAGGGAAGTGCTTCCTCACGGAGGAAGGGAAGCAGCGCGTTGGAAAGTGGAGGCGCTACGAATCTGTATCTCAGAAATTGCACCGCGCTTCTTTTTTTTTTTTCTTTTTTCGCGTTGTCTGTGCCCGTGCAGAACGCTTTACGGGTGAAGCCAGGTGCGGCAGTCATCACACACGTGAGAAATGGGGTCTGCAGATGAGCGCCCCGCTGATGCAAAGTGCCTCGGTCTGTGGAAAGTGGTTGGGACAATGGAGCATAATTTGGTCACGAAATTTTTGAATTGCTTGATGACACGCTTCTGTATAAAATTAACATTTGTAATGTTTTAAGCTGCCTTTTGGTGGAATTGTATTCTAGAGCCTGCGTTGGAGAATGTAGAAATAGTTTTTAATTCGCCGGAGAGTGACAGTTCTATGTCTAGGTTGACAGACCGTGACACGATGTTGTGAGACATGACGAGACTTGACGCGACACATGAAAATAACGAGGTTGTAATGCTGTCTGCTGCGTCCTAGAGTGTGTAGTATCACGTGTCGGGCCTAAATTAGCAGCGGCTTTTCTTGTCTGAGAAATTATGACGTTGGGAGTTGCTCTAGCGAAAATGTGAGATTTCTCATTTCTTTAATGTTCTGAAATATCATTACTCGTGGTTAAGTAGTAAATAATGATAATTGCGTATTCCTAGTTTACATGTTTCGTGTTTACATACATTTAGGTTTAATAGTTATTCGTAGCATATGTAGCACATACTTGGCAACAGAATTCTCTAATATTGTTCCGTGTAGTTTATGTTCAGGAACAATTGTATAATAAGGAAATGTGCGCAGGTAAATCTCTTTCCCCACACGTCATATACAGTTTTTACTGTTTATTTGACAAATAAATAAACCTAATAGCTTCCCGATTAAATGGTGAAAATTTAATTGTCTCTGACAGGTACAATAAAATATGCATGTTTTCTGAAAGAAATACTACACAAACTCTGGACAACACCGTTCTAATGCAATGGATCTTGCCTTATTTTTCTGAACTAACTTAACGTCCAAAGCGTCTTTTGTTTTGGTTTTGGTTCAACGCAGGTGAATGGATCACTATGTTAAGCCCGTACAAAAACAGTGTAAAATGTTGTGCTCAATTTTCAAATAGTAGTTCTTTGTATCCATATGGAAAAATTAAAACTTTGAAAAATATATTTTGGGAAGTTTTATGTTTAGACTTTGTAAATTCACTTCTCCCCATAGCTCGTCACACACAGGTTTTAACTGTTTTTGACGTAAATAAATAAATAAAAAATCACCTTGTTACAGTTCATTAATCTACAACATCTAATCTATCTACACGTTTCATGCAGAGTGGTCATTGCCTAAACTCGACACCCACACTAATGGGAATTGTCGCAAAATTAGGCAAAGAATACAATAAACAATATCAGTTAATTGAGTGTACACATTACCTTCAGCACAAAGATATTTCCTTAACTTTCACTTGGGGCATTAAAAGCAAAAATCTGTCGTGATTTTACGTCAAAAGGATTGCAGTATTGCATGTATATTAATACGTATTGTTTGAAAATCTAAACTTTTCTCAAGTATAATGTATCAGTTTCCATAACATAATTCCGTACAATTAATGTTTCGAAACTGAGCGGAAAGCCGGAGAACGGATTAAAAGCTATACTTCCCGAGTTCATCCCACGCCGCGGCCGCCGTGTTCCACCTCGTGGGTGAGCGACCTCCGAAAGGCCTCGCAGAAACAGAGGAGGCTCGGGAGCCGCTCCTTTGGGAGGAGGGGAGTCGCTCTTCATGTGTCGAAGCCCGCGGCGGCCGTGGGCGGGCGCAGGGCGTTTTGACAGCGCGCGCGTTTATTTGTGGAGCGAAGGGCGGCGGCGCGGCGCTGGGCAGTGGGCGGGCGGCGGGCGGGCAGTGGGCGGGCGGCGGGCGGGCAGGGGGCGGTGGGCGGGCAGGGGGCGGTGGGCGGCAGCGGGACGTGGGCGAGCGATGGGCGGGCGGTGGGCGGGCAGGGGGCGGTGGGCGAAACGGCCGGACTACAACACACGCGTTCTTCCTAAACAGCGTCCTCCGCCTCGAAGGCAACGAGCTGGATCAACGGGTTGCTCAGTCTGCTCAGGACCTTCGTATAAGGAGACAAAGCGCTTGGTGACAGACGTGCCAAATAGGTTCTCTGTGTAAACGAGGAGAAAGGGAGAAAAATGAGATCAAACGAAGAAAAAAGCAACTTTTTAAAACTGCTTGAAACCAGATGATGGTTAGATTTTTTTTCACGAGTAAGATTGGGAAGGGTTGCTGAACGAAGCATTTGTGTTGACCAAACTGTTGGTGTGCCTCGTTGCCTTGAAAGATAAGCATCTGCACCTGCGAACTACGCAATATCAGCTTAAAGTGAAAGGTTTCTAAACATTACAAAAATTATAAAAGAAATATTAAATGCATGCTAAATATTATGCTAAAGTCATGGAATGAAATTGGACCTGACGAACACTAGTTTTTTACTTACCTTATTGGAGTTGTCTAAAACGGATTATGTACACAGAGTTAAGATTTATCTACTGAAATTAGAAATTAAATTTAACATGTATTAAAAATGCTTTGTTGTGCAGTAGCGATCTCGAACCGGGATCGCGAGTTCGAGTCCCACCTAGGGCATGGTTGTGTTGTGTGTGTCTGTGTATGTTTCTGTGTGTCTATTTCATCATTCATCATCACCATCATTATTTCACCCCATCTCCGAGGGCTCACAACTCTGGGGTATTAAAATGCTGATTCCCGCCCATAGAAAAAAGTAACTTCGGCCCCGTGGCCGAGATCGCTAAGTCAGTAAGTGTCGTAGTGATCCCGGACCGAAGTGTCGACGGTTCAAGTCCCGCCTCCGGTATGGTTGTGTATGTTCATCATTTCATCCCCCCTATCATCACCATATCGTTTCATCCTCCTACCATAACGTTATATCCAATCATGGTCGCTAATGACCTAGTACTTGATGCGACATTAAATGACAAAAAAAGAAGTAACGTGCACCTACCCCGATAATCAAATCTGAGCCCCGGTTGGATGCATGGTCTCATCACGGTCGATTAGCGAAACAAAATGAAATGCTTTAAACCTTTTATTGATAAATTTTTAAAGACATTCTTTTTTTTTCTAAAATCATTTTTTTCTTTTCGTTTTTCTCCTTCTTCCTCTCCTACTTTTTCTGCGCCTCCTACTCCGCGCAGCGGTCTCGTGGACGTTCCGAGCGCTTCCTGGCCTTGGCTCTTTCTACCTTGAGGTGAACGAGCTGCATCGACGGCCGCTTCTGTTTCCAGCGACGACCATATGGGGCAGCGGGTTTCACTCGCGTCGCGCTGACGGCCAAGATGGATGAGCGGCCCGAGAAAGCGGTCGGAAGCGCTCAGGCGCTCGCGTTTGTTTACTTGGCCGGACGTTTCCAACGGATAATGTAAATAACATCGCTATTCCGAGCGCGGGGTGGAGATTTGGTCGCGCAAACCATAAACTGCTCGCGTAAGATTTAATATTCTGAAAAGGAGAAACACGATCTCCGAAACTGGTAATCCATTTTAGAAATGGGCTGTCGTTCTAATTCGTACATAATTTTGGTCAGTCGTTCCCTGAAAATGAAAATGAAATGTCTAATGTAAGATCATAGAAATGACATAAATTTTGCACGATTCTACAAATATAACGTACATACGAGAATAAGCTCTTAGTTTAGACTAATGACGAACACTTTCTTTTATGTTGTGCAAGACGAGAATGGTATTTCAGATAGCGCAGCGTGATCAGTTCTTTTTAAACGGGGTTACTTTTAAAATTATAGTGAGGTACAGAAGACAAACGCAAAGGAATTTCAGTTTATTTTTCAGTTTTTTTAAAAAAGTTGTAATGAAATGTCTGCGAGTGGTCATTCAAGTACTTCAGATTACACTCGTAGGTACGTGAAAGAGGAGCGTAAATCAAATTTGCACTTTTTTTCTTTCGAAAAGTTAAGGCGACTCGTCTTCACCAAACATTTGTGGGGGAACTCTAAAGTATGGTCGTTTTGGATCTAGTACCCCACAAAATTTCACGTGAAAAAAAAAATTTAATATGACATTATGAATCAATTTTACGTTAATTCTTCAAGCTTTCTAGTAAACCCTTCTGTTACTCGTAAGTAAAGGTACATCATTAGATACATAAACTGATTAATTTAATTGAAAGAATTTAAATCTTTTTGGCATTTGTCTTGTTTAATTTAACAACAGCGCCACGCCGCAGCACTTTTATAAATGTCAGGAAAAAATGACATTCAAATAAACTGCCCGTCGCCAATAAGCAAGAGATGTCGCGGGAAGATGGGCTCGTTGAAGTGTCTCCCCTGAACGACGTAGAAAGGCCTTTCGCCGGCCCGGTGGCCGAGATCGCAAAGTAAGTAGTGCCGCAGCGATCTCGGACCGAAGGGCTGCAGGTTCGAGTTCCCCCTCAGACATGGTTGTATGTGTTCGTCCTTTCACCCCCTATCATCACCTTATCGTTCCATCCTCATAGATAACATAACGTTAAAATCCAATAGTGGTCGCTAATGACGTAGACGTTGATGTGGCCTTGTGAAGTAACTATGCAAGTTTTTTTCTTTAAAGCAGTGTTAAGAGAAATTCAAAAATTATTCCGTGTCCTTCGAGTCACAGGTATTTTTACATTATGTTGCAAAAACGTTGTTTGTAAAATTAAAAAAAATCAATTTGAACAACGCTGTTAATATTATATTTAATTCATAAAATATTTTATAATTTCATTTTTATCATTGTAATTCGCAAGCAGAATGTACCTTTGCTTTGTTGGAAATCTCAAACATCTCTCATGAGAATCAGAGATTCCGTATTTGACTTGACAGAGTAGTTATGAAAAAATGATTTAAATTATTTTATGGAGTATTTGCTGATTTCTCGTTGCCGTGTACGTCACATACAGAAATAAAAAAAATACTCGGGGGAAATACAAACCAAAACTACACATTCCTGTAGATAGTATTCAGAACGCTTCCAAGCGAAGCCGTATACGCAAAGTGAAATGCCAATTAAGTTATGTTGAAAAAGTATATTTTTCATTGATACGTAATTGCTTGTTATTGACTTCGATACACAACTCGAAATACTGTATATCTTACGTGGATCGAGAGGATCTTGGTACGAGGGAAATTTGAAAATAGTGGAATTTTGCTACATGGTCTCTTATGAAGGGAATTCCGAGAGAAAATTATGAAAGGGAATTCTGGGAGGAAAATTAGGAAAGATAATCTGAGTCAAGTTAGACGATCTAGTTAATTAGTAAATAAGTAAATTGTAATCATGAATGTTAGGTACAAAATAAAATCTGGCTACAACGGTTAAGTGGTTCTAATGATCACCCCGCAATCATTAGAACCACTTAATGATGAAGGATCACCGCTCAATCATTACAATCCATGTAACGCCGTTGTTACATATACAGGGTGTCCGGGGAGGAAACGTCGAAACTTCGAAAATAAGCTCATAAGACAATTCTAAGCATATTTCGTCTAATAAACTACGCGGATATTCCGATAATACAAAGTTTTGCCTAGAAATCAATTTTTCAAACCAACTTTTGAGTGCTCATTGCGGCCCAACCATTCGGAATATCCACGTAGTTTATTAGACGAAATATGCTTAGAATTGTCTTATGAGCTTATTTTCGAAGTTTCGACGTTTCCTCCCCGGACATCCTGTATAACTATCGTCATGTTACAATTCCGTTCTCTCGCCGGAAGTTTCCTTCCTCTTTCCCTTCTTTCCGAGCAGTCCTCGAAATCTGTCGCAACCGGTCGACATTTATTGAAGCGCCCGCCCTCGGTAGGTGACGGCGGTGGCGGGGGGCGGGGCGAGGACGCGCCCGTGAGCGGCGGCGACGGGCGACGGGCGACCACCCTTCCGGTCCCGGGCAGAGGGGCGCTCGCCCTGATAACGCGCCCAATCTCGCAGCTGTCCCGTCGGCGCGGGGGCCCCATCTGTCATTCACTTTCCCTGATTAACGCCGCCGCGCCCAGGTTCCCCGGGTCTTGTCCTCCCACGCTCCGACGACGCTCCGAAGGAGTGGGCGGTGGCAGCGCTACGGCCTCACAATCCTTTTCGGGAGGAGTTTTCGAGCACTCAAAACAATAATAATACAAAACAATAATAATAATAATAATAATAATAATAATAATAATAATAATAATGATAAAACTAATAATTCTTTGTCCACGAATAGACCGCCTTGGACCATGCGCATTTACGGGGCTCAATTTCATTATCTCGGTAGCAGGTGCATGTAGTTTTTATTAAGGGATCAGCATTTAGATGGATCCTATTTTCATCCTCCAGGATTGTTAGCCTTGAGAATATAAATGATGATTATGATAATAATAATTATTAATATTATTATTGTATAGTATAATAATAACGATGATAATAATAATAATAATAATAATTTTTTTCGCCAAATTTGTGAAAGAACGTGACTAAACTCTCAGGTCATTCAAAACTCTGGGAAAAAGTGCAAGAAATTGCTTTTTTTTGGAACAGACCTCATTTTGCGCGAAGTATTGTAGAGGCACCGATAGTCCCTAGATCTACTCCTTAGGAAGCTGGTTGGAACTCCGAGTAGACTTTATAATCAACCGACACATAACATCTCTAGTGTAAATTAGAGTAATAATAATAATAATAATAGTAATAATAATAATAATAGTAATAATAATAATAATAATAGTAATAATAATAATAATAGTAATAATAATAATAATAGTAATAATAATAATAATAGTAATAATAATAATAATAGTAATAATAATAATAATAGTAATAATAATAATAATAATAATAATAATAATAATAATAATAATAAAATAAATACCTGCCATTGGCAGATGAAATCAAATCAATGTGGGGTATGGCAAAAGTCACAGTGGTACCAGTAGTTATTGGCGCTACAGGTGAAATTCCCATCACATTGAACAGCAGTATTGACATCTTAGACTTGCACCGTGATGTGTACATATCCCTCCAGAAGTCCGTAATCTTGGACACCTGCAGTATTGTCCGACGAATACTGGGAGAGTAGATGAGCAAGATGTTATGCAGAAATCTTACGTCCTTTGGCTACACAGTCCCGGAGTAAGATGTTGGCCTCCATTAAAAAGGAGTGAAATAAAATAATAATAATAATAATAATAATAATAATAATAATTGTGATGTTTGACTGTTCAGAGAAATGATTCTCAGCCGAGAATCGAATCCGGATCTATCGGTATACTAGTATAGTGCTAATTCTGCACGCTAACTTCCATTGACTCGATATTTAATCCTGAATGTATTATTTTGTGAATTTGAATCATTTTAAAAAGTTACAAACAACTTTCCTTAAGTTCACTCAAATAACTAAAAGTGAAAGCGAACATACAGAGATGTAGAAGTTTCGTCAGCTGCAAATAATTTATTGATTTGGGCAAATATTCATAGATTAATTTGATAAAAGTGATTTTATTAACTTTCTGAATGAATTCTACAAGCAACAGACTCGGAAGCAGTTCAAATAATCTCTTGAAAAATCTCCTTTTTTTTATAAAAGTGGGCGCTGGAAGCTGTGCGAGATAAGAATGTTGCGAAAGGAGAACGTCTGGTTGCTAGCAGTGTTGTGCATTCATGTGCAATTTCTTTCCATTATGTAATATGGTTTCCAATTTCTTTTCATTATGCAATAAGGTTGTAAAATTCCTTTTTCTGATCGCAATTCAAAATTTGGAAATTAATATAAATTTATTTTTGTTGCAGGTATGAACTCCTGGATGTGAATAGACACAAGATCTCCCTTTAAGAAAGTCGCATGTGGAAGAAAGCTGTAAGTAATAAGACTTTTAGCAAATATCATGCAACCTACTTAACATTTATGTGACTTCGTATATTCGCCAGGCGGAAGAGGTGACGTGAGATCTAGTTGTCAGACCACTGTTTTTTCGCCAGGAAAGAAACTTCGAAACTTCAGGAATTCGCTGCGAACAAGGATTCTACTTGCTGTGCAGCAGATAAGTGAGCATTTTTGCTGTCTCTGCAGCGACTCTGATCGGGAGATCGCAGAGTTCGAGTCCCGATGCTCACCGGATTTCGACACTACAACTAAGGCGAATTCAGTCGCTGTCTGGAGGAAGATTCGAGCTGCTCTGATCGGTAGTTTTCCATGCTTTTTCCAATTAATTCCAAACGAATACCGGCGCAGTACCGTAACAAATGGGCCACAGATTGATTGATTGTTCGTGATTCCGGGCGTGTCAACTACTTAGGGCATTAGTCCCGTAAGTGCAGTACGTGTTTTCCCTCGCGAGGTGACGGTGATCTTTTCCCGCTGGATGGCGAGATCCGGTGCCTAGCTGGGTTTCCCCCAACCAGGTATCTCCCACCAGCGGGGCACCGCCTCAGCCGGGTCAGGATATAAGCTCCCGACCGGTCTCCCGGCATGTGCGGTAGTGTAGTGCATGTTAGTGTACGTGTGCGTGTAAGGGGGTGAGGCTAGGACAAGGAAGAGGAAGGAAAGTTTACGCGCAGTCCGTGGCTCGTTTATTATGGTACTGCTCCAGTACTGGTGTCGATCGGAGAAACCTCAGAAAACTACCGAACAGAGCAGCCGGCCGCTAGAATTCTCCTCCAGACAGCGACTGAATTCGACCTAGCTGAATAGGTAGTGTCGGAAGCCCTGCCGCCGTCGGGACTCGAACCTAGGACCTCCCGGTCAGAGGGACTGCAGTAACATCAGTTGATGCCATCTCTCCCGGTCGGACCAAGGACATACGCATACACACACATACACATACATACATATACACACACACATACATACTTACATGTGCTATACGACCGCACATGTCGGGAGACGTCTCTGGAGCTTCGAGTTTGTCCCTGGTAGGGTCATTAGTCAGTTCATTCAGTGTCGTCTGTCAGTTCTTCTGAGACACTTCAGATTATTCAAACAGAATACAAAATTGAAAGTTGTTTTGTGATCATGGTTAATTGAGAGAGCGATTTGTACAATATATCTCCAAATAATAACCATAATAATAATAATAATAATAATAATAATAATAATAATAATAATAATCTTGTTTTACTATTGTATTACATTTAAAATATCGTCTAAGATGTGTTTGTAACTTGCTACTGGAGAACAGTCCATTTGCAAGGAAATAAATTTATTATTATCATCGTTAGTCTTATTAAATAAAGACTAACAAGGCAGTTCCAAGAGTTGGGAAATTCGCAATTTAAGAAAACTCAGCGTGAAGGCAGGCCTTAAAGAGGTTGTCACAGATTTTCCCCCGAAATACTTGGCAATTGTGCCGTACTCATACAATAGGCGGTTAATATTAGCAGGGTTAAGGCGTAGTAGGAAGCTGTGCTCATACAGAAACTCACCATGAATCTCGAATACCTTCACGCCAATTTACTTTATGCCGCAGTGCCCATTCGCATGCAACATTACATTAAGATGGAGACACAACATACGTGGCAAGGTGGAAACTGTCTGAAGGTGGTCGCTGTCTGAAGGAGAATTCTCGCAGCCGGCTGCTCTGATCGGTAGTTTTCCGTGGTTTCTCCGATCAACACCAGGCAAATGCAGTTCCCTAACAAACAGGCCATGGACCGCTCGCGACTTCTCCTTCCTCTTTCTAGTCCTATCCTCACCCCTTACACTATCATGCACTTCACTTCCACACATACCAGGACACCGGTCGGGAGCTGAGAGCTTGTCCCGGCTGGGGCAGTGCCCCGCTGGTGGGAGATACCTGATTGGGGAAACCCCACTAGTCGACGGTTGGTCGGCGCCGGGTTTCGCCATTCAGCGGGGAAAGATTACCACCACCTCCCGATGAAAAAACACGCAATACACTTACGGGACTAATGACCTCTGTAGTTGACGCGTCCGGAATCACGAATAATCAATGAACAGAAAATCCTGCCCTACATGGCGTTCACGTATGTGTAGAGTTCACTTTTCTGGCAATGTTTCCACACCAATTTCAGCCGTCAATTGCGACTGAGAGAAATGCGAATATGGTTCCCTGCGTGACATTCGTGCATTTCTTTTGCCTCCGTCTTTCGACACCGTTTTCGGTCGTGCTGCACGGAAGCGCCGCGTTCGCAGGGCCTTCGCAGGACCCTGAGAGGAGCGCGCGGCGCGGGGTCCCGTCCTGCGGGCCACCACGCGGACGTTCCTCCGTGTTTGTTCATTTATTTACGTCAAAAACAGTTTAAAACTGTGTGTGACGAGCTATGGGGAGAAGTGAAATTTGTGCACGTTTTCATAATTCCTAAACCCTATTCTAGTCGAATTTTGAATACTGGAAAAGAGCTGGTTTGTTTTTCAAGTTTTGTTGACAAAATATTCCCTCCTGTATAATAAAATATATTTTCAAAGGTAAATTACCTATAAATTTGTGCTCTTAACCCTCATCAAGTTCTTCATGAAGGAATAATACTTTTCCCTGCGACAATATGGAAAATGATAATTTGAATAACTATATTTCCCACTGAAATTCAGAAGACTTGCACAAATAATGAAGTTACATTTATGCCCAGAAGCAAAACAAGGGACCATCTCAGCATTTGCTCAAAGGATCAGGGAAACTGGACGAAAAACCTGATCGAGATGAGGGCCATCAACCCAGAAACTGTGGTTACAGGTTCTTCAGAATTATACAGTCCAACATGACAAATAATTACATCAACTATAATGGTTAAAATTAATGTTACTGTCCTTTTGATGGTCGGTATAGTCTCTAATTGTGTTATGCAGCAGAAAAATTTTTACTTGGGACTTAAACTTTTCTATCGAATTTAATCGTTTAATGTCATCTGGCAAAGTGTTGCAGAGTAATGTACATGATTTGTATGTGAATTTTTTGTAGTGAGCTGTCGATACTGCCACCTGATGAATATGATTACTACGTCGTGTGATATACTTATAGATATCGGCGTTTGCTGAAAATATATTCCAGGGCACTGCAGTGCCTCTGACCGGGAGGTCCTTGGTTGCAGATTTTCGACGCTACCTACATAATTGAATTGAATTAAATTGATGCCTTATTTTACGTGGCGAGACTCAGGGCATGAGGCCTGCTCTTCCGTCTGACCATGCAAATTTTGTTACACTGCTTTCACCAACTAGCGGAAAGAAGGTATTACTGAGGCGACGAAACAGGCGATTTGAATTTAGCTCAGAGGCGTCATTTAGGCTTGAGGATCTTTTACATGCAAGTAAATCTACTAACATGGGACAGCCGGTTTTACTTCCCCTCCGAAGCAAGGCGTACGAAGGATTTTTTCGCCCCTAAAAATCCACGGCTTCGATCGGGTTTGATCCCGCCAACTTGGGTATAGCAGTCCGTTTCACTAACCGCTACATACAGTTGGTAACAGTCTTGTTTGTACAGTCCATAATTTGCTCACAAAACATTAATTTTAAGTGGAAAATAAATAATAATGAAAAATATATTACAAGATAATTGAATCATTCCAGTTAAATAAAATGTAACTTTGTACACCTATAGGAAACTGCCTTGAATTTGAAGTTCACAACCACGTTTAGTTGCTTGGAAACCTTCGTAGCGGCTAGTTCCCGAGCGACTAAACGTGCTGGTGAATTTAAAAAACACCACTTATTCAGGCTAAGTGTAATTAGAACATAATAAGTGTTTAGAATGTTAGAAATCGTTTAAGAAAAATATTGGTTACAAATATAAATATGTGCACATGCTACAAAATGGGAATTATGTTTCATGGATTTGAAAACAATCTGCACGTGATGGAGAAGAACGGACTTCATATTGTTTTCAACACATCAAAAAAATGAACATTTGCCAAAATTATCAAAACAAATTTTTGGTTATAAACTTGCGTTATTTAAGCAATAATATTGTGTGGTATATCTACAAGTACAGTACATAAATAATGTAAAATATAATAAAAATATGTTTATTATTAACAAAAATCTAGGATGAGGGGGGGCATGCCCTTCTAAAACGATCGGCTGGATCCGCCTCTGGACTGATTAAACTCGTTGTTAACTCGGCTAGTTAAGGATATTGCAATGTCGCCGTATTTCGTTCATCTAGAGCGACTTGAGGAGTGGGAGTGGGAGTGGCAGGGGCGGAGCGGTCACTTTCCCCGCGGTCGATGGCCCGCGCTGCGGCCGGTGCCAAGGCGCGGCGCGGCCCCGCGCGCGCCAGCAAGAACCGCGCGCCGCCCCCGCGTCGCGGCCGCCGCCCCCAACGCCCCCGCCCCCCGCCACCGCTTCGCCCCGCCCCCGCCGCCCCGCACCGCCCCCGTCTCACCGCCCCCGCCACGCCGCTTCGCCCCGCCCCCGCCGCTTCGCACCGCCCCCGCCGCTTCACCCCGCCCCCGCCGCCCCGCCCCCACCCCCGCCGCCCCGCCCCCACCCCCGCCGCCCCGCCCCCACCCCCGCCGCCCGCGCCGCCGCTCCCGCCTCGCTGCCGCCACCTCCGCCCCCCAGCCACCCCCACCCTCGTCGCCGCCCCCGCCCACGCATCGCCGGTCACTGCATGTGCCTGTGTGGCAACCGCCGCCTCGCGCGGTCGTGCGACGTCTCGCTGCCTCCTTTCGTACCGCTCGCCTTCATCGTCTGCCTCCGTGTGGGCACTCACATGATTAGTAGTGACAGTGTCTAATATCTAATTCAAATAGAATATCTAATCTAATATAATATCTAATCAGTGTCTAATAAATCTGCATCTCGGGTTCGCCGTGTAAATTCGGAAGTAGCGCACTTGGCGCCCGAACCACAGGGTTTTGCCTCTCCAGATCCTCACTTTAACATGATTTTCATCAGCTTCTAAATCCTTAAGCATTCGAAATTGGGATAGTGATAATAAAATTCAGGTTATTTCCAACTTATGGCACGGAGGGGGGAGTGAATCGTGTAATGAACGCATGCTGTGCGAGTGCGGGCCGGGTGCCAGTGGACTCTTCTGCGTTGCCACCTCTTAAGAGGACAAATGCGCCGACGGCCGAACGATTCAATACAGATCTCAACAGAACTGATTTTACAGAATCTTGCAGAAAAATGCGTGTTAGTGAAAAAGAATGTGGACTATAATTATTTTTAATATAATTTATCTTGACATATTTTTGTTCTCGTAATTTTCTCGGGCTACCGCCGGTGGCCTGTATAATGCGATTTTTCTAACTCTGCTCCTTAAACCCCTATGGCCACAATGGAATATCACACGGCATTTCGCGTCTTTCTCCGTTATGCGGTTAGAAGGTGCATGATCGCAACCACTGCTTGATACGGTCGCTATCATGCGGTATCTGGCGGCACGTCTCTGAACGTCGCGAATTACCGTGGTATATTCATCGTGAAGACAGGCTTTGAGGGGCAAAGTTAGAAAAATCGCAGTATATACTGCGATTTTCGTAACTTTGTCCCTGACAGGAATCAGCTGTTCCGCTGCTATCCAATCAGGAGCTTATATTTCGCGAAAATGACGTCACTATGGTGACATTCAAGCTCCCTATAGGATGAAACCGTCAACAGCTGATTTCTGTCGGGGAAAAAGTTAGGAAAATCGCAGCATAGTATACGCCACTGCTCTCTCAGCCCCTCCACCACAGCGTCTGGCGTCTGGCTGCAGCCCGGAAGCGAGTGACCGCCCACATGGGCGTTCGGCGCTGAACAATGCGCGTGCTTTTGAGAAAGCCTTCCGGCGGAGACAGGTTCCTCGACACCTCTTTCCTTCTTCCGTGTTAATTATTACCACGAAAGAAATGGGCGGATGCAATCATCATGCAACGCTGCTAGCATTGACACATACACGTATCGAGCTGGAGTGTTAATAATTTAGTTCAGCGAGATGGTAAGCAAGTAAAGAATAAATTATTCTGTGATGAAAGCACTAATTGAGGCCATCGAATCGGGACCTTACACGTCACTGCAATGACGTCACTATGGTGGTTTTGGACCTTCTGATTGGATGACACCGTAACAGCTGATTTACGTCGCAGGCAGCTCTGAATAAATCGAAATGTATACTTGTTTTTTTATTTCTTGGCAAGCGGGGGGGTGTCATCACGATGGAATATCTCACGGTATTTCGCGTCGTTCTCGAGCGTGCCACTAGGAGTCGCATGATCGCGACTGTATCGAATAGTGCCGGCGATCATGCGACTCCTAGCGGCGCAACGGAGAACGACACGAAATACCGTGAGATATTCCATAGTGATGACACGCCCCCGCGCGCCAAGAAATAAAAACCCAGGTATAGAGATACGCGTTCGCCGGCTGCGATGGTCGAGTGGCGCAAGCGATGCGCTGGGGCCGCAGCGTGCGAACGAGAGGGAAGTCCCCCCCCCCAGGGTGAGTTGGGGGAGGGGGAGGGGGGCGGCGCGTGGGCACAGAGCGGAGCGCCGTGTCTTCGCCGCCGCCGTGGGAACTGAACTTTGCGCCTCCGACGTCGACGGCGAGGGACGCGGCGACGCTCCGCGCCGCGCCGCGACGCCAGGGCTCGGCGCTGCGATAGCATCGCATCGCACCCCAGGTGCCGGAAGGCAACAGGCGATCAATCTTCGCGTCGCGGCGGGAGACATGAATAAGAGGCTGTCGATTGCGTTGACGATGGGTTTTGCTGACGCTGATAAAAGGTGCGCTGATCTCTAGGATTTTTTCCAGTATGGCATAATATTTTTTTAGATTTATACTTCGGTTTTTCTTTCTTGACGCGTGGGGGGGGGTCTCAATGCAATATCTCACGGTATTTCACGTCGTTCTCGGTTGTGCAGCTAGGAGTTGCATGATCTTGACTGTATCGAGCAGTGCTGGCGATCATGATACACCTAGTGACACAACTCGTAAAAAAATCTTTTGAAAGCTCAAACAAGCAAAATATGTATATTTCCTTACAGAGGAAAAACAGGGCTATAGAATAGAAAAATTTTGCCAAAAAAATATATTTTTGGGGACTCCTGGGTCCCCTTAAAAGGGGGAATCAAGTAGTGAAAAAGTTTAGGAAATAATGTTTTATAAAGTGAGGCTGTGGGGGCTCTTTCAAAATTTTCAGGGCACCCCGGCCCCCTGTACTCCCTTCACTTGCACCCACCTTGGATCGCGGAAAATCGTCACTCGCGACACACACAATTTTTAAATAATCCAGTTCATTGAAGAGAAGGATCAAAACAAAAATTAAGCCTATTTTTTATGTGTGTCGTATAAGCTTTGTGTAAGTATCATCCCTCATAAGATCCGTTTCAAAATCCCCGGGCCTAAAGCTGTCGCATTCATCATAGAATTTGAATTTCTGAAAAAAAATCTACGAACGATGTAGGCGCTAACATCTTAGTATAGTTAAAGTGTGTCATAGTACAGTCTTCGTTTCGGTAAAGGAAATATAATTTAAATAATTTTCAAACATCATTAGCGAGCTTCGCGACGGGTATATATAATTTCTACCCACGCACATCAAAAGTTCCCGTGCTCACGCGAGAGCGCGGCGGCGACATAAAACGGGTTATGTGTTAGTGTAATACGTAATGGCGGAGGTGGTGTAGCGGTATCGGACTGCTATACTCAAGTTCGGGGGTTCAAACCCGATCGAAGCCATGGATTTTTAAGGGCGAAAAAATCCTTCGTGCGCCTTCCTTCGGAGGGGAAGTAAAGCCGGCTGTCCCATGTTAGTACATTTACTGCATGTAAAAGATCCTCAAGCCTAAATGACGCCTCTGTACCTTCTTTCTCCGCTAGTTGGTGAAAGGAGCGTGGCGAAATTTGCGTGGTCAGACGGAAGAGCAGGCCTCATGGCCTGTGTCTCGCCACGTAAAATAAGGCATTAATTCAATGCAGTAATAAGAATGGAGAAATGAAATTGCCTATTATATTACTTACTCATTTGTGATGAATCTTTAATAGCCCTATATTGAACCTTATCATTGGAAACCTGTAACCAGAGGAACCGCTGGAAGTTTCGTTTAGGTCGCGGGAACCGTGGACGAAAAAAAGTTTGAAAACCCCTTATTCATAGGATTTCGTAACTTGTGTGTCCGCGTCGCTTCCGTGGCCTGTTCCATTGCGCTGTGCGGTCACTGCAGCGCTCGCCCTGCTGCTCCAGCGCCCCGCCCCTGACCAGCCACGCCCCTCTCCGCTCCGCGCCGCCCCGCCCCGCCCTGCTCCACCCCTCGCCGCCCCGCCCCGCCCCGCTCCGCCCCGCCCCGTCCCGCCCCGCTCCGCCCCGCTCCGCCCCGCTCCGCCCCGCTCCGCCCCGCTCCGCCCCGCTCCGCCCCGCCCCGCCCCGCCCCGCTCCGCCCCGCCCCGCTCCGCCACGCCCCGCCACGCCCCGCTCCGCCCCGCCCCGCCACGCCACGCCCCGCTCCGTCTCGCGCCGCCCCGCCACGCCCTGCCCCGCTCCGCCCCGCCCCGCTTCTCCCCCCGCCCCGCCCCTCCCCACGCCCCCTCACGCCCCGCCCCTCCCCCCCGCCCCAGCGCAGCGGTTGTTCCAGTCGGCGCCGCCGCTGCCGACGGCGGAGAAATGCCCACGGAGCGCACGGAGTGGCCAGGAAAGGGGAAGGGGTAAAAGTCGTGGGCGAAAGGGCCGGGTTCCTTCGAGAAGCCTTCTTTGTTACCGGACTTCGTGGCGCTGCGATGCAGTGGTGTAGCTAGGTGGGGGCAGGGGGTGGCGCTCCGTCCCGGGTGACTCTATTTTAGGGGTGACACCAATTAGAACATTTTATAATTGGAATTATATAATTTTAATGATTTATTTAAAAACACTATTTTTATAAAACTTGCACTTGTTAATTAGTTATACTTCGTTTTAGATTAATTACTTAAAAATTAAGTTTCAACTATTCTGAATTAAATGCAGTTTTTTAATATATTATAAAGAAAGGTCATGTCCAAATATATTTTTATTAAACAATGTATAAACTATTCATTAATCGTTTTTTATATTTAATTATAGAGGGGGGGATATCATTAGTTTTGCCCCGGGTGACACCAACTGAAGCTACGCCACTGGTGCGATGCCAGTTTCGAGAATATTTCAATGGCGTGTGAATGCTTTTCTCCACTTTACATTCAATGTTCTGAGTATTCAAACACATTTTTAAAAAATATTTCCTAGAATCAAAAATTCGCCTTATTTAGTATAAATAGTTATGTATGATGCTAAAAAACCATAGCCGTGGTTTATGACCTACCAATATCCAAAGAAAACGGTGACAGTATCTTTCGAATATTCTCCTTGAATAGCAGAATGTAAATACTACCTTTTATAATTTAGACATTCGCCTTGAAATTGTGACTGTAGCGTCCTCCAACCAATTCATTGCCTTTGTACCGTACACATCAAAATATTAGGACAATTTTTAATAACGGAAGTTGTTGTTAGATCATTATGTACTTTGAGTCATTATTGCTTTCCCTTTTAAATTCCTCTTTTCGTTTTACATATCACTCGATACAAAAACATCTGTATGCTCTATTCAAAGCTTCTTGCTTATTACTGTTGTACCTTTCTTTGATACGAATGCAGAAAAGGAGAAAGTCATATTCCACTCTTTCAACGATCAGAACAGACTTTATATAGGACTTGTTATCCATTACAAGCTCATGATTCACGATATGTGCGCAAAAAATTAAAATGTCTCCATCTAGAAATCTCTAATCAGGGAGTAGATACCCAAAGGCAGAGGCACCCTGTTTGTCTCTACCACGAAGCCCAAAACACGTTTTAAGAGATTGAGATTTGGCAGATGGTGATGTAGCACACACGAAGATGAACGGGGCCTTTCATGAACGAAACGGCTTCGCTTGAAGGATTCTCAGAGCACGTAATGTAGGGCACGTGCTCTCACCAATAAACCAACGGACACCTCTGAAACTGATCGTGCAGTTAGTTGCTTTTGCACAATAGTGATAATAGTCAACTTTATCAGTAGAAACCTGATTTAAAGGAGAGGATTTTTTTAAAAGGAACATTATTGTCAACAAAGTTCATTGAGATGGGATATGTAGGAATAAAAACAGATGACCACTTTTTCATTAATAAGTCAGGATCCAATTAAATCTTATTTAAAAATTAAAGATCGTTAGTACACATTCTTTTTGAAAATATAATCTCCTTGTATAAAGTTAATAAATTGTTCAACCTCAACGGAAACGCGAGATTGGTTTAGTCCGTCTTGACTGACGCGCATTCCTTATACTCTTCAATTCTCTACCAAACATTCTGCCTATAAATTTTACATGTTCGCGTCATATATGCGACATCTCTCTTCGAACTTAGTTTGTACAATAGTTTTGAAATTATCGGCATTTATTTAATACCTTTCTTCAATAAAGAACAATTAAGGAACTGGAAGCAATGAAGGAAAGAATCAGAAGAGAAAAATTTATAAACGTATCTTGATATTTGAAAAAATTAGAAAAACCTTAAATGATAAAATTGGTTGTCCTTCAATGCTTTCTATGGCAGTACTGTCAAGACATTCTCAACTGCAACAATTTCTTTGGAGACTCTCGAACTTTTAACGACCGGTGAAGGACCTTAACAAAACAACTTTACTGCTGGTTGTTCTCAATACTTTTTCTGCTACAATCGCTCGAAGAATTTCACATTCTACAATGTACTTCGCAGAAACGTCCTGTCTACGTGATGAATCTAACGTTCCATCGCAGCTACGGAAATTCCCTTCGTTTTTGTAGTGCACTTAACAGAAAAGGAATGTGCTAACGTTTCCTACAGAGTTCTGAAAATATAATGACTCTTTTCTTCCTCGCAATATAAGTTAACATAAAAGTATAAGGAAGAGAAGGATAAGAATTATAAGTTTGATTCAAATTTTCAAACATTCAATTATTACTCTCTAATCCATTGTAATTTCTGTATTTTTATAATATTTCTTCCAAACTCTTCAAATTTATTTCTTTTTTCCTGACTTTTTTAATCAAACAACTTTCTATTAGTTTCCTTAACAAACCCTATCTTGTATTTTATACATGCTTAATAACTGTGTTAGCGAGAGTTGATTTCAACGGTATAACACACGTCTGGTCTGTCTCAAGAAAGTTACGACTTGGTTGCTGACAGTGATGACAGGAAGAACCATTGACACAAACATTTCTTATGAAGCAGGAGACCTTTAAAATGTTTGGTTGTCGTGAGCATTGTGCCACTGTTTAGAGAACCCACTAAGACGAGGAGTTTCACATTTCTAGACAACATACATACGGCTGCAGAACTGTGCTTGTCAACGTCTTCTTGGAAGGTACTTCTCAAAATTAAACGTCTCTCACTGACTTATTAAAGTGCGGTTGAGCATAATTTCTTTCAAACAAAAATATATTTTCTGGAGTGCTTGTAAGGTACGTAAACACGCATGGCATGCAAGCTAGTTTTTTTAAAATTATTTAAGGCCTCATTAACTACTAGGTCATTAGCGACCATTATTGGATTTAACGATATGGTATGAGGATGAAACGATACGGTGATTATACGGGATGAAAGTACGAACACATACAACCATACTCGAGGCGGGACTCGAACCCGCGAACCCTCGCTCCGAGATCACTACGGTACTTCTGGCTTAGAAACCTGGACCACGGGGCCGACAACAAGCTAATTTTGTTTGATGACAAATACGAATATTTATGAACTTACATCTGTGGAGGATAGATAATGGTAACATGTATCAATTTCAACAATAAATGGTATGTTTATGATTAATTGATCTCAAGTATAGGTGAAACGTGGGGAACATCCATCGAGATTCGATTTCTCCACCAGAAGTTTGCTACATGTTACAACCTCTAAAAGCACAACCCCTACGTTGTGCAACGTAGCTGGTTACCGTTGTCAATTGTCTTCTCCTAGAAATGGAGGTATTTTGATAAGACCCTAAATAAACAAGCAGAATACTTCACGAGATCGTGGAGACGATCTCAAAAGATTCTCAGATCCATAGGAATGTGGGTTTAAGCAAATGTTTACATGTTATACTAGGAATATTAGCAGTAATAACTTCGAAATTGTTAAGAAGTTGTAATTAGTTGAACTGTAAGACAGAAGTCTTGCAATTAAATTGTTGTTTTCGGTTAAGGAAATAGACCTTCATTTCTCAAAGAAGAAGCGATCGACTGGAAGTCGATGATAACGTAACGGTGACTAACGATTGAGACATCACATTCGCAATTAGGATTTTGCTACCGGTTTTGAACATTCGCGACTTCAACATTCGCGAGTGCGCCTTTTGGTCGTACTACACCTATTTTTGAAAGTGAGTACATTTCATTTCCTTTTTCAGCGTCATCTGGGAAACGAGTTCGCAAAGCATTCTACTTGTTTATTTAGGGTTTTCTATGATAATACCCCGCTGCTAGGAAAAAAACAACTCACAACAGTAAGCCGCTCCTGTAGAATTTTTGTGAGAGTTCGTAGCTTGTGCGATTCGAGCCCCTCGGTGAAAGCTGAGCGCGCCCCAAGGAGGAGCGTGCTGCACTTGGCTTCTCGTCGGAGGCGCTGCAAGGCCCACTGCCGCCGAGCCGTGACGTCCGCCGTGTCCGCTCCCTGCGCACGCCACGCCACGCCACGCCTCCCCTGCACGGCCACCGCCCGTTCCCACGCGCACGCCCCCCCCCAACCCCGCCTTGTTGTTCCGTCGCCGCCCCCGCCGCCCAGGTTGTTGGCGCCGAAGTTCTCCAGGGAAATAATTGCCCTGGGTCATCCGGAATCGACATTCATTACTGGAGACCGGAAAAATATGTAGTATAAAACGTCAAAATATGTTCATAAATATGTAATGAAAATAGTAAGAATATGTAATAAATATGTAAAATAGGATATAATATGTAATATTAAAATACACAAATAATAAAATATATTTTCGTAATACGAAATTAGAATTCTAAAAACTGCTCACTTCACATCCTACAGATTTCTCGTCACTAGTAAAAGCTTCATCTATTGTAATCCAGGACCGTAGTTTAGCATTAGAATAATCGCAATAGAAGCCATCGCACAAACTGGCGAGATCTATGACCAGGAAACATATACTGTAGCATCTTCATCGAAGTGTTACACGTCAGTGATCACAATTTTTTTTTCCGAAATTAATTTTACAGATCACAACACGCGATGTCAATGATGCTTTGGACACCTAGATTTCCCCAATAATGTAGGGAAAATGCTGATATTTAAAATAAAATGCATCTTTTCATAACAAAATGTGGAATTAAATACAAGAAAATTGATAAAATAAGAAAACATTGTGAAAACAGCAAAATATGTAAAATATGTAATATGTAAAAATATGTAACGAAAAAATTCGATATTGTGTTAGGATGGCTGTGATTCGCCAAGATTACAATTTTGAGAACGGTAAGTAGAAAGACAAAAAATATGTAATTACATAAAAATCCGGTCTCTATTCATTACCATTAATTATTAATGGTAATGAATGTCGATTCCGGATGACAGAGATCGCTAAAGCAGTACAGTAATCCCTCGGCATCCGCGAATTCGCTATTCGCGAGTTCCGTACATTCGCGATTAGAGAAATGCTACCGATTCTAACATTAGCGAGTGCGCCTTTTCGTCGTACTACACCTTTTTTTGAAACTGAGTACATTTTATTTCCTTTTCCAACGTCATCTGGGAAACAGTCGGCAGACGTCGGAGCTCAAATTAGCACTTTCTGCAGAAATTTCAAAGATGAAATGTCAATTCACATTGATAGAACAATACAATTGTAAAATAATTCAATTGAGCTGCGCTTCATTGCAGAGGAGCTTCGGGAAATTATCAGTGAAGAAAACCTCCTCGACGGTAATGATGAAGTAGCAGAAGCGAAACTTCGTCCTGGAGCAACTTCAATGTCAAAACTGTTAATGGTGTTCTAAAATCAACAAGCTCAGGTGGAACTGGCATTCGAATGGTATCTGAACAATGGAGTGACTTCGAAATTTAAGAGAGAATAGAAGCAGCAAATTTTGCATATTTGGATATTAGAACGAGGAGTGTGATTAAAAAAAAGCGAATAAAAAGGAAGAAAAAAAGAAAAAAGAAAAAAAAAACACCTATATACAATCACTTTCAACTTTGGAATAAGTTTCAAACATTATTTTATTTCTTCACTTGGGGTGTTAATTGATTGTATTCTGTTTGTACTAGCGCTTACTCATTTCTAATATAATTGAATGTCTTTGTATGTTTTATTTCTTTTTTAAACAGTTTTTCCATATCCAGGAATCTAACCCACATTTTTTCATTAAAAGATACTCAGCATTCGCGGATTTAACATTCCCGAGTTTTTTGGGAACCTAACTCTCGCGAATGTTAAGGGATTACTGTAGTGCCGTGGCGATCTTGGACCGAAGGATCGTGGGTTCAAATCCCGCCTCGGTCATGGTTGTGTGTGTTTCGTGATAGTGAATGTTGTCTGTGTCTATTGTGCTTGTGCGTCCCTTGTGGTTGGCGTCAGAAAGGGCATCCGGTAGTAAAAGCATTGCCAAATCTGTATAAAAACGCAGTGGCGGGAAAATTAATAAAAATTGAGCCTGCATCCATTAGCGCCGACCCGTAGTAACGGGAAAAAGGCAAAAGAAGAAGTAGGTAATTAATGGTAATGAAGTGGACGAACATCGCCATCTTCCGTATGTGTTTTGTGTGGTTTCGGTAGGCGGAAGGAACACGTTTTCTCTTCACTTTCATTTTGTGATTTAGGTGCCACCTAACAGGTATGATCTTTGAAGTGGAGTTTTTAAAGTTAATTGGCATAGCGTAGCTCATGAATTGTTGTGCGAATTTTTATAGTGCAAATGATGTTGGAAAAATTATTTAATTAAATAATGAAAGATGTAGTGTGAAGGGAGACAAGATAGGCACAGGCTAGATAAGGAACAAAAATGTAAAGAGAAAAATTAATAAAATAATGGGCATATATTTTCCACAGTACGTTTTATTCCAATTCTAAGATCATCACTTCGGAACATTAACATTCCTACCATAATGGTGCTATCAATTTTATTTTGTCACGCAGTATTCTCTGACATACATAAACATAGACATACGCAATATATTAGTATACACTAACAAGCTTAATTTAATATACAGTGTCTCGGAATAAATGCTACATGAAGGAGGCCGAACATCACTTTTTGCCCGTGAATATAATATAGTGGGAAATCTCACAAAATAAAGTTACGAATGCGACATTTACATCTGATTGACAGGTAATTCATCTCGCAGTGGCGTTTGGCAGGTACACAAAATCTCTTAGTCAGAACGTAACCCCGCCAAACATTGCTGTATTGAGTGTAGTGTTGCTGCCTGTTTCGAGTAAAAATTTTAAAGACCATTTTCAGGACTCTTCAAAATATGACAAAACAATCGTGAAGCATACAAATTATTTTGCTAATTTTCCTGTCATTGGCTGTGAACTTTCTTTATTTGAGGTGTATTAAATATTAAAACCAAAAGAAATATTAGATATAGGTTAAGTGCAATGTTGCTGACATTACACATTTTAATGCAAACGTATTCAAGCAATTCATAGCAATCTCACGAATCATCAACAAATGACATAAAAGTTTTATTTACAAAAAGTTGAGAAGGAGGACCAGTGGATAAACTTCTCGCACACTCATTCATGTACAACAGGGCCGCTCAACCATTTGCTCCGAGGAGGAGCAGTCGGTTGCTCTCTCCTCTTCCGCCGCAGAAAGAGCTAATGACGTCATCAAATATCGATCGGTGGCGGGTGGCACAGTGGGTCGCGTCGTATTTCTACGGGGTATTTTACGTTGTTCGGAATGAAAAAGTCTCACTGCTCTGAGAAAGGATATTACGACGGAGAAAACAGTAAAATATTTTTGTAACATTTATTGGAACAGTTACTAGATATAAACATATTAGTGTGATTTGGAAATTAAAAACACGACAATTTGCAATGCAGCATGGGAAGAAAAGTATCTTTTTGCAGATTGCGCCGGCAATGCCAAATGTTCAGTTGCAAAACAAGTGCTCAATAACATAAACAAATTTAATAGCGGTGACATTACACAGTTTATCATGCTGCTGAATATGAAAAGTATTATAAAGGTTGCACAAAAAATGTTATTAAACAAACTAGTAACAAAAATACTAAAAGTAAAGGAAATTAACATAAAAAATGAAGTTGATTGCAAAATCAAATACTCTAATTACACCTTTTAAGTGTTTTTTTTCGCAATATACTTTCTATATTTGGAAGAGATGACACGGAGCTATTGAGCCGTAACATGCATTTCCGATTGTGATCTGTAATTGTACTTCTCATTCGAGATTTACAGATTTTCAAAGAAGCAAAAAATTGCTCACAGTTGTATGTTGATCTACACGTACTTAACAATCGAGCAGCATTCCGATGCAGTTTTGGAAAACGGTTTTGAAGGAAGTTCTTTTCCTAAATGCTTTCGTTGTAGTATCGGTATGCAATGAAATTAAATTCTTTGTATTGTGTTATTTTACTGCCAAAACAACATAAGAACATCAAAATACATCCAAAACTTACTTCTAGTGAGGCATTGTCTCAGAACACTGAAAACTTCCTTTTGTTCTTCTTCAGCGTACTTGTCATTTTCATCAGCATGATTTAATGTATAATGTCGTTGCAAATTAAACTTCTTCACGTGAAACCCTTTATGTAAACTAAACATTTGGCCTAACAGCCGTAGTCGGCGAAACGATACTTTTCTTCCCATACTGCATTGAAAATTGTCGGTGTAGGTGCTCTTGTTTGTGAAGTGCTCGCGTGGACTTCCATGTTTCCGCGACTGGAGTTACCGGGACACTGTATCAGAGGTTATCGCCAGGCGCGCAACGCTCGGGCTCCGGTGTCCCGCTCTCGGCTGACAACACGGCTCCGCGCTGCCGATTTGCTCTGCTTGAGCGGCCCTGATGTACAATGTGAATGTGGTTTTTAATGTCGTATTATATTTCGCTATTGCAGGAGAGCAAGATAAAGTTCTTGTCTTACTTGTTTGATATTTCAGAGAGGTTAGAGATACTGTGAAATGGATATCTCTTTAATCTGGATTGCAAATGATGAATAAGAAAGTTCGAGTCATTTAGTTAGACAAACCTAGATAAGAGAACGTTTCCGAAGTTTTGACTTTCATACCAGAGGTACCGGCTTCTTGTAAGGGTTAGTTATTTATTTTTTAGAAAATTAAGTAAATTGTCTATTCACCCAGTGTGTTATTAGTGCCTTAACAAGCGACAATTGTTCCTTGTATTTGTTACCTGTATTTTTTACAATAAGTTAACTCACAAACTCTTTGATTTTTTTCGCCGTATGCGTATGACTTTTTCTTCTGAAGAATGAGAATTCCTTCGCGGAGTTCAACGTGTGTCCATTAGTACAAAAGTTCAAGATTTATATCGTTTTTTTCTTTATTCAGCATAAAGAGTCGGCCTCCCTCCTTAAGATTAAAGCGAATATTTCACAAAAACATTTCAGAGGGCTGTTAGGTGGCTTTCATTGAACATATTGGCAAAGCCCATTAGAACCAAATACAATGCAAGAAAGGGAAGAATTAAGATCCGATTAAATTAAGAAGGTGATTGACATTTGTGAGTGGAGGGGAGCGACGTTGCCAGGTCGCAAACCACTGAACACGTGTTACCGGGAAACGAAAACAAACTTTTCAAAAAATACGTGTAAAAGTGTAAAAAATACGACAAAAGCCTAACCTCAACGCAACTCATCACAACACAGTACACATTGCGCGCGCAGCACAGGCAGAAACGCGGGCGGCGCGGCGGCAGGGAAGTCGCTGTGCGATGCTCAAACGTTCCCCGTGTTCGGCAGTGGCAACTGAGCGACCAGACACGTCACGTTTTGTCTCTGGTTGGCAGCTGCCATGGAAACGGGAGAGGCGTCCTGACGTCACACAGAACTGTCAATCACCTTCTTAATTTAATCGGACCTTATATTGGACTAGATTTTCAAGTAGGTGCTTCCGGGGCATCGGACGAATGTCGGAATTTCGGTTGACTGCTCTTTAGCGCCACTAAGGGGACGCAACGCGCCGGACTATACTGCGATTTTTGTAACTTTGCCCCTGACAGGAATCAGCTGTTGACGGTTTCATCCAATCACGACATTGAACGTCACCATAGTGACGTCACTGTAGCGAAATACAAGCTCCCGATTGGATGGCAGCGAAACAGCTGATTCCTGTCAGGAGCAAAGTTACAAAAATTGCACCCACGCCGTCCACGCCACTCCTCGTCCCTCTCCGCCCCGCCTCGCTCCCACGGCGTCCCCGCCACCCCTCGTTCCACCCCGCCTCACCACGCCTCGTCCCTCCGCGCCACGCCTTGCTCCCACGCCATCCCCGCCCCGCGCGGCGCTGCAGCCGCGTGGGAGCCCGCGCCACGTGGGCGCGGAGGGCTCCACGTGCCGGCGCGGGGCGGGGCGCAGGGGGGGGGCGGATCCGCGGCGGGGCGCGCGCTCGGTCGGCCGCGGCGGAGGAGGAGGCGCAGGCGAAGGCGCGCGCGGAGCCGTTAGTTACCTGTCCCGCGCGGTCCCGTTAGGCGCGCGGCACCCGCGACCCTCCCTCACCTCGCCACCGCCGCCGCCTCCGCCGCGACCCCCGAAGCGGAGCCAAGATGTACGCAGGATGTCGTGGCCGGGGTCGGTGAGATCTGCCCTGCCACTTACTCATTGACTATTGGTGATTCCGGGCGCGTCAACTGCGGAAGTTATTAGTCCCGTAAGTGTAGTGCAGATTTTTCAGCGGGAGGTGGCAGTGATCTTCCTCCTGCTGGATCCCTTGCATGGTCACGGGCGCGTCAGCTGATAAGGTTATTAGTCTCGTAAGTGTAGTGCGTTTTATCCTCGGGAGGAGGCGGAGGTCTTATCTTCCTCCTGCTGCATGGCGAGATCCGGCGCCGACCTACCCTAGTCTAGCGGGTTTTCTCCAAGCAGGTATCTCCCACCTCCCGGTCAGAGGCACTCAGTTGATGCCCTGAGCCACCTCTCCCGCCGGTGAGTTTGATTCCAAGTGCGTTTACTCGGAGTCAGAGTGCGCCGGGGGGCCAGACCAGTTCTGCTTTTAAATTAAAAATTAAAATTAAATTAAAAAATTAAAATTGTCCTGTCACTTAAGTTTTCTTTTACCTTCAAATACGACCTGTAGCAAACGTTCCCGGAAATGTTACCACTACACGCCTCATTCCAATTTCCAGGGCCTGTAGAGTCTTCCTGGAATGAAATGAATAGATCACATATGTGATAATGTATACATGATATTGTAGTACGCGCCAGAGATGCTAATGATGTAATGGCTGGCTCATACACCTTTCAAGTCTCGAGACAACACTAATTTCTTGGTCAATTCATGAGGAGTTGGTTATTAACAAAGCCAATTTTTTCTGTCCTTCATTGAGTCATTACTCCACAATTATTCATCTCATCATTATCGGTCATTAGATAATCATTCATAGTCATCAATAATCTTAGCAGTTCAAGGATCCATACTCCAATTAATGAATGATGATGGTGGTGGTGAACTTAGTGGCGGAGTGGGGCAAATTAAGGACGCTGGTTTCAGAGGCGGAAAGCTTCCAGTGTGATCACTTCTCCATCTCGTATCTGAACCATTCTGGAGGCTACGCACCGCGGAAATTGTCAACATTTTAACAATTCTGCCACAGCTGTTCGAGATGAAGTAATCCAAACCATAGGGTTAAAAACACAACACGCCCTAGCTGGGCCGGGATGACGGGTCTTCAGGCGGTCGAGATTTCGATCCAATCTCTTGAACTCCTTAGCAGGGTTTGTCGCTCTCGGCTACATCTCGCCTTCGATTCGCCCTCTGTCTCTGTCCTGCCACATGCGACAACTTCTCGCTGAAGTTCTCGAACAGCTCTCGGCTCATTCTGCAGGCTCTGGCAATACATCCTCTCGCTGCTACCTGTCTCGGTCGGCGCCATTTCCATTCCTTCTGCTGATACTTCCAGTGCAATCTGTCTCCGTTATCACAGTCACAATCACCGTCTCCATTCCAGCTGCCTCTTTCATTCATTGTTACTACTCCGAGGTCCCTCGCCACCGCCGCCATTACCATCGTCGCCATTACTACCATCGTCGCCATTACTACCATCGTCGCCATTACTACCATCGCCGCCATTACTACCATCGCCGCCATTACTACCATCGCCGCCATTACTACCATCGCCGCCATTACTACCATCGCCGCCATTACTACCATCGCCGCCATTACTACCATCGCCGCCATTGCCACCGCGGCCGCCGTCGCACTACCTTCGCAGCGACATTCCGCCGCCGCGGCGCGGCACGCCGACCCGCTCGCCCACGCCGCCGCCGCCGCCGCCCGCGGCCCTTTCCCGCCCGGCCGCCGCCCGCTGCGCTCCCGAGTGGAAACTGTGTCATCAGTGCATCTCCTGCCGCCACCGCCGCCGCCACCGCTTCATTAGGCGGCGCCTCCGTTACCGACTGCCCTCTCTCGCGAGGCCGGGACTCGCGCCCTTCCGTGCGCGCTTTATGGCGGGAAGGCATGGCTGAGGAATGCGTTCCCGTTACGGGGGAAATCCATTCAATTACGTTTAGGGTTTTCACCTTCTGAACCATTTTCATAAGGTGAACCATGCATCTTGATGGATATAATAGTTTAAATAAAAATGGTACTGTGCTCGCAAAAGAATCGAATTGAATTGTTTACTATAGTCTTCACGCAATACATTTGACGCGTTTGCTGACCAAAACATGTTTGAGTTACCATCTTATACGTAGCAATTCTGTTATCATTTATATTTCCATCTCCCTCGAATTATTTCCATTTCCATGAACGCCTTCACCTGACCGTTCTTGTAACCCTAGTTGTCACGTCCTCCAAGATTAATCAAGTGTCTCCGTCTTCAGATCGGCTAACTGAATCGACGACGTCAACAGGGCTCCCTTCACCTTGGTCAGCAGCGCTACTGTTAATATTGGCGCCACATCTACTTTCACCCATCACCACATCGACAGTGGCATAAACGTGTAGTACAATTATTTCCATCGCGTACAGCTTTACTCTTGTCATTGACCACTCTTATCATTTTTCATGTTCATGTCAAAAACCTCAAGTGACAAAGACATCATCAACACCACCTTCAATGCTGTCGTTGGAATCTCCTTAATCGTCAAGTGTAGCGGCGCCCTGATCATCAGCAGCGCCAGGAAAGACATTATCGTCGAGTCTGCTCTCAGTCATCAGTAGACATCGGGTGTTGAGGAAAATGCCTATTTTACTCTAATGAAATTATTTAATGGCAATTAATATAGGTATTTGAATCATGGGAAATTAAACATTCTGACGAATTCTTATTTTACCTTTTTTATGACGAAAATATCGTTTTACACACATTTTCTTTTTGAGTGCTTTTCTCCTTTAAAATGTATGTATTTTTTCTTTCTAGTCTTGGTTTCAAGTACGCGTTTAAATAATTTTCTGTTCTACTAATCACATTAATTGTCTACTGGTAACGAATTTCTATTTTGTGTCTAGACTGAAATTTTATTTGGGGTTTAAACATCACATTGAATTTTTTGAGCCGAAAAGCTTACATTATGGCTTCAGATTGCATTTCTTTGCACAGACACACACAAAAAAAAAGCGGTGGGCTCTGGGCATTTGGTTAAGCGGGGTTAAGCGGTGGGCGGGCGCGCTTAGGTGAACGCTGAGCACAGTTTTGCGATGTAATCAAAGCACTCGTGTGTAAGAGGGCAAGGCGATGATCCCGACTTCCGACCGGATATTTTCTGTTCTTCGGGGGAGTGCATAGTGTAGGCCGATCATGAGGACCTATATCTCTGCCAGGCGCGAGGTGCGTCTTCATTTTGCAAGCTTGTTATATTGTTTGTGATATTGGCTAATTTTAGGTGCAACTGCAAAGAAATATATTAGTGCTTTTTTCCCTCCAGACTTAAGTTTTTATTGCCTTTTTTATGGCTATTTAAAACCACTTTAGTGACTATTTAGGCGCCTAAAAACTTCAGTTTTTAGTGCGTTAACATCCGATGGCTAGTCATCAGCTTGAGCCTAAACATCGTCTCAATCTCCTTTTTCATCGTCTGCTCCAAATATGTCTCACAGAGTTTGTAATTCTTGTTCTTCCACCACTTTAACTCCATCACTGTTTATTTTTAAGGTCGCATCAACTACTAGATCATTAGCGACCACTATTGGATGTAGGAGAATGGATTATGGTAGGGGGATGAAACGATATGGTGATGGTAGGGGGTGAAAGGACAAACACGTACAAGTATGCCCGAGGCGGGACTCGTACTCCCGACCCCATGGTCCAAGATCACTACCGCACTACTGCTTTTAGCGATCTTGGCCACGGGACCGACTAACTCCACCACTGTTTTCTCCTCCAAAACTTTATACATTCATCCACTTCCACATTAATTCCTCCTCGATAACTCCTCCTCATTAACTCCTCCTCCATATTAATTTCTTCTCCTCATTTGCTCCTCCTCCATATTAATTCCTTCTCCTCACGAACACCTCCTCCACTTCTACATTAATTCGTCCTCATTAACTCCTCCTCCATATTAATTTCTTCTCCTCATTTGCTCCTCCTCCATATTAATTCCCTCTCCTCATGAACACCTCCTCCATATTAATTCCCTCTCCTCATGAACACCTCCTCCACTTCTACATTAATTCCTCCTCATTAACTCCTCCTCCATATTAATTCCTTCTCCTCATGAACACCTCCTCCAATTCTACATTGATTCCTCCTCATTAACACCTCCTCCACATTATTCCCTCCTCCTCATTAACTCCTCCTCCATATTAATTTCTTCTCCTCATTTGCTCCTCCTCCATATTAATTCCTTCTCCCCATGAACTCCCTCTTCCATCTCCATGAATTCCTCGTCCTCCACCTTTACTGCCCCATTTCCACCTCCACCTCGGAAACCCCAGCGCACAATAACCGCCTGTGTAGGAGGGCGCCTGCGCGCGTTTATTATCCCGCATCCTCCCGCGCCTCGATAAATTCTCCCGTGAAGAGCCGCTCCTCTCCTCGGCCCGGCAGCTGAAGCGGGCCCTGTGCCGCACACTCCCCGCCTGCCCGCCCGCCTGGGAACAACACACACAGGCGAGGTAACGGGTCGGCGTACGTCCATGTTCTCGATGCGCCAATGACGCTTCGACGCGCGTGACGCCGCCCACAGTCGGGTGTTGTGGGAGATATGCGGGTTTTATGACGTGTCGTATCACTGACTGGGTCTTGTCTCTTTACAGAAGCTGGAAGTCGTATAAGGTCCCGGATGAATTCGTAAATCAATGCGTCGAGGTGGGTGATTTACACCATTTTAGGTTATTCTCGTATCAGTGGGACATAAACTTTTTATTGATGCTGATAAAATTTCTGATTTTACAACCGGTATCGACTTCCGATTTCATGCAACAAGATTTCCGTAACAGGTGGAAGCTTTCATTCACATGACGGTGTATTAAGGAGAATTCTATCTATTCTCTTTAAATAGATTAGGGGGAAAACAGTATTTTTTAAAGAAGTAACGTTTCAGATAGATAGATTTATTTAAACTGCAATTGGGTATAACCCGGTGGCAGCTAATAACATAAAACATACAAAAACATAAAAATACACAGTCTCTCAGTAACATCTCTCAGTTTCAGATAATTTTAAAAAATCAATAGCTTTGTGATATTCTTTAAAAAATATTTCCTGACTCTGAGATTTGTATTGGTTATAGAAGAGTCGTCACTTGTACTTCAGTTATCTCGTATTTCTCGAGATATCTCCCGAAACGGAATGCATTTCTGTGCTCTCTCTAAAAAAAATTTCCATTTAAGAACATCAAGGAAACCAAAGACTAACTTTTGAAACAACAGTCGACGTTTATTTCACTTTATTTATTCTTAAATCTGTTTACATACAAAATTACAAGCCCCTACCACGTTATCATCTGACACTGATGTTCTGTTTTGTATGAGCGCTTTATGCTCGTCGATTTTTTACGAACCAGTCATTATCTTATTTGCTTAAGGTAAAATTGAGATAATTACAGACTCCACACCTACACTTTATAGGGTCGTTACAAGGCGTTTAAAGAGAAAAACAGGCAGATGGCTTGAACACCTTCATTATTCCCAGCAGACAAAAAATGCGGTCCATTTCGTACTACACAATTCTAAAATCATTATAGTAATGAAATATCATTTGACTAATCATGCCTAGCAAAACGTCAAAGCTCAGGTTCATGGAGAATTTGAAAGACCCCAAGACATTGAAATGAAACTTGTCTTGGCAGGGTCATAAGGCATGTCACATTTAATTTAGACACGCAACATCTCCTCGGCTCACAATGGGACGCCGATCTTTCAGCTGTGACAAGGGTGATAAAAGAATCTGAAAGCATTTTCTCGAGTCGACGAACTGAATAAGTCGCTTTATTATCCTATTGAAATTAAATGACTTGAGTCTGATTTTCATTGTGATTGATAAATTGATCACGATTTTTCAAAGTAATAGTCTCTCTCCAAACTTCCTGAAATCTTTTATAAACTCTAACAACATTCAATAGAGCAAAGCCTGTCACTTAGTTCTTAGGTATTAACGCAGTCTTTGAAATGCATTCGTGGTAGCTGCGAGATTTTAATACGCATATATTTAAAATTCTATTATCACCCGAGGACAACTGATAATGTGCATATTGGCCAATAATTAATTTCGTTATGCTTATTACTAAGTACAGATGATGTGTAACAGTGATCCGGACATAATGCAGTGTGAACATGAACTAAGTTTTTTGTTATGTGTTTTAGAAGGAAATCAAATCTTTCTGAAAGAATTTTTGGTATTTTGACATTCTTCCAGTTAATTATACATGGATCTGGCTACTACCTTCCGAGAAAACCCTAGTGAATTACTCATTTGACACAAAATTATACGTCGATGAATTACATCGCTGCTCATACACATATTATTCTATTACAATGAATAAAATAAATATCTCAACCAAATAACTGAAGAATTCTAATAATTGATGCATAAAAGTTTGTGAGTAATGGATGTAGCCTTTGCTTCTAAATTATCTCCGCGAACCGTAATTTGATCTCATTCTCATTCCCAACTTGTAGTGCATAATTTGTGCTAATGCTCACTCAGCACATCTCCTTGGCAAGGCATTGCATTTTTTTGACAAAATTGTTACTCTTTAATTGTAAGTAAAAAGATAAAAATACTAAAATTACATGAGAATAATGAGTAATAGTAGTTTATAGTTACGATACTAATATATGTAAATACCGTTATATTTTAACGTTGTAAAGAGAGTAAGAGTAAAACTAGGAATTATCGAAAAAAACGAAATGAAGTACTGTTTAGACTTTCTCGGGGCTCTCAAACTTCCTTAAAAAACAATTTAAATCTAAGATGTAGACATTACAGAGTACGAGATTGTGAAGACGAGTTTCGGAATAGCCAATGATTTTTAACCTGGGAGCGTAGGGTCCTCCTCCCACCTGCCTGCTCGGCAGAATTCCAATAACAGACAATATGTGTGTTAGTAATTGGTAAAGGTTCTTTGAATCCTCGAAGAAATACCTTTGTGAGTGTGCTCTTCCTGTGACACTCGAGCCAGGTCTCCTTTACCTTGTTAGCACTTGCCAGCCATTCACGTCCAGGCACCTCGCTCGGATGGCGAACGCCGTCTATCGCCTGGCGGTAGTTGAACGGGACCCTTCAGGGGCCCAGCGTGGAATGTCGAGCTCGGCAGGTTTGTGTGTTCAGTGGCCAGCGCCCCGCCCCACTCCCCTACACCCGCCCGCCTCTTAACCCCCGCCTCGCTCCTATCCCTGCGCCTTCCCTCTCCCATCCTCTACAATCACCTCGTCCCCGCCCCGTTCCTTCTGGCCAGCCACGCCCCTCCTCCATTCAGACCCAACCTGCTCTAGTCTGCCCCGCTTTGCCCCGATCCGCCTTGCTCTGCTCTGTCCCGCTCTGCCCCGCCTTGCTCTGCTCTGTCCCGCTCTGTCCCGCTCTGTCCCGCTCTGCCCCGCTCTGCCCCGCTCTGCTCTGCTCTGCTCCGTCCCGTCAGTGCACTGCTTTGCTCTGCCCCGCCCTGCTCTGCCCCGCTCTGCTCCTGCCCCCTCTGCCCCTTCCCCGCTCCGGCCCGTCTCAGTCCACCACGCCCGCCCCCTCCCTCCGTTCGCCACGCCCCGCGCCTCGCCGCGTTCCGGCCGGGCAGCCGTCGCGCCGCGCCGCGCCGCGCCGCGTGCCGGGCCCCGCCCCGAGAGACCGGCTCCTGGCAGATCGTGGCGTGAGGTCAGCGCCTCGCGCGCCACGAGGTGGTAATTTGTCGGCATCGCTATTGGATCCGGCGCGTTGAAGTGAATGAACAGGCCGCTGGGAGGGAGCTTGTTCCGCCTGGACCGTGAAGGCTGTTCACCGCCTTGATCTGATGGATTAGTGCCGAGTACACAGAAAACTGCTCTTGTATACATGTGGATAAAACGCGTGTAATTGAATACAATTTACACATGTAATCGAACGCAACTAGTTTTATTTTCAAGAACAAGCAAACATTTGTGGAGACTGTGAATCGTCTGAGAACGTTGAGTGTGAAAATTCAAAATATTAATCGCAATATTTGGTCATGGCCAATAATACTGCTGCGCGGAACGACACTTTAAAAAGGTCTGTCATATTTTACGTAATGGCGCATGTAAATTGAACATCGGTAAGTAATGCGAGGGAATTAGAAATGATGCCTAAACAGGTACCCAGGTAGAAAGACTTTATTCACACTGTGGAAGCTCTGCTCGTGAGAGTACCAAATCGTATTTTCCAAAGATTTTGTAGCCGGAGGAAACTCGTGTGCAAGTAAAAGTTTTCTGCGCGTTCGAGACGGAGGACGAGGAGCCTGCAGGGCGAAAGCGGGGACTCCGGTCGCATCACCCGCACGCACCGCCGCGGGCCGCAAGCCGCGTCGCGGCACAGTTGCCTGCAAACGCACTCACGCGCTGACCCCGCCCCCTTCCGACCTTTTCCACCCGCTTCACACTGCTCTACCCTGCCCCGCCCCGCCCCGCCCTGTCCCGCAACACCCCACCTCCACAACGCCCCGACCCGACCAACCGTGTTCTTATCCGCCCCGCCTCACCCCACCCCACCCCACCCTACCCCGCCCTGCCACGCCGGGCTCTGCTCCACACCCGCCATGCCACGCCCCCTTACCCCGCTTCGTCCTACCCCCCGACCGCATTGCCCCGCCCCGCCCCACCCCGCCCCGCCGCGCTTTGCAGTTCTCCGCCCCGCAGCGCCCCGCTCCGCCCTTCCACGACGTGCTCTGCTCCGACCCGCCTCTCCCCGTCCCGCATTCCCTCCCATTGCCCCGCCCCACCTCATCGCCTCGCTGGTCCCCGCCCCGCCCTGCCCCACCCACCCGCCCGCCCCGCGCCGCTCTGGCCTGCCCTGCCCCACCCCACTACGCCCCGCCCTGCCCCGCCCCGTCCTGCCCGCCCCGTCCTGCCCCGTCCTGCCCCGTCCTGCCCCGCCCTGCCCCGCCCTGCCCCGCCCTGCCCCGCCCTGCCCCGCCCTGCCCCGCCCTTCCCCGCCCTGCCCCGCCCTGCCCCGCCCTGCCCCGCCCTGCCCCGCCCTGCCCTGCCCCACTCCGCCCCGCCTCACCCTACCCTGTCCCGCCGTACCCCGCTCCGCCATGTCTTGCTCCGCCGTATCCCGCCCCCTCCCGCCCCGCCCCGCAACGCCCCGCCCCGCAACGCCCCGCCCCACAGCGCCCTGCCCCGCCCCACCCCGCCCCACCCCGCCCCACCTCGTCCCGCCCCGCCCCGCCCCACCCCGTCCCGTCCCGCCCCGCCCCGCCCAAACCCACCCCGTCCCGTCCCACCCCGCCCCACCCCGTCCCGCCCCGCAGCGCCCTGCCCCGCCCCGCAACGTGCCGTCTCGCCCCGCTCCACCGCGCCCCCCCCTCCTGCCACGCAGCGCCGCACCGTGCGGGCGACGCGACGTGCCGTGCGCTGGGATGCCTCGGAGGCAGCGGCGCGGAAGAAAGTCGCGCTTCATCCCGTCGCGACGACCCAGCCAGCCTCTGCTCGGCGACGCGCAGCCAGCCAGTCCATCGCATCGCTCCAAATGCCAAGCATGGTTTCTTACCTCTCATTTGTCCACCTCAGCGAACTATTGACCGTGTAACGATACAGGCGGTGAGGTCCAGTCATCGTTTCCCTGCACATACACAGAGACAATAATTTAATAGGACTCCCGGTCACATCCCTGCCAACTGCTGTGAAATGATAATGTGTGAGAGAGTGGGATGATTGAGAGGTAAAAAGACATGATACGAAAAGACGAATAACAAGGTGAATATTAAGTGCGCAAACCGTTACAGTGGTACGTCGCCTCGTCTATTCGAAACGACTCATTTTCCCTCGTGCAATGTGTTCAGTGCAATTTCAGTACGGACAATCATATTCGTGTCCGAGGTGAGATTTGGAAGCGTGACTCTGCCAACACACATTTTCGTTTCTTTCTTCGAGAAGAAAGTTTCCAAGACGTTTTCTCCTAAATTATCACACAAATTATGTAAATTGTTTAGCAGTAATAATGAAAGAAAGAATTGAATTGTCAATTAGAAGCAAAAACTTAAAACGAGTAATTTTTACAGTTTTTCCCTCGTTAATTTAATAATTCACAGTTCTTATCTCATACTCAGAAAAGGCTCTTCTTGGCATACAGTTAAAAGAACGAGTTAAAATACAAATGAATGTCCTACTTGTATTAAATAGTAACCACTGTAGATATTTCACTTGTTTATACGGAGGCTGCCTGAATCAGGTCACCCAAGAGGACAGATGGGATCCTGGCTCTCCTCCAGATTTCGAAAAGGGCCCTCGTTGCCCTTCTCAGTAAATTATTTTATTGTAAATATGTAAAATTCTTGATTTCCCCCTTTTAAGTCGATTCTCTGGAGCATTGATACACACGACATACACACATTGATACACAGGAAGTAACCCTTCAGAACACCGGTGAATGGTGCAACGTAAAATCAGTTGTACTTCTTAATTGTGCCATTAAATGTATAATTTCATTCTCATTGAAGAATATTTTATTTATTTAGTAGCAAAATGTTAAATGTAAGCTAAAAGGATTAAGAGAGTGGGCCTAGAAGAGCTCAGAAATGTAGTTGCCCCTCCCCCTTTTGTTTTAGGCTGTGAACGCGTATGGAAGCTACGGTTTCCGTTGTGAATCATTGTCACCTACCAACTCTCTTCCCATCTTCATCACGTTGGGTCTTTCACCTGGAGCGGTGGCTCAGAGCATCAACTGATGTCACTGCAGTGCCTCCGGTCGGGAGTCCCGACGGTGGCAGTATTTCCGACTCTAGCTAAATCGAGTTCTGTCGCTATATGGAGGAGAATTCTAGCGGCTGGCTGTCCTGATCGGTAGTTTTCCGTGGTTTCTCCAATCAATACCAGGCGAATGCCGGAGCAGTACCCTATCAAACGGGCCACGGACCGCGCACGATCTTTCCTTCCTCTTCCTTGTCTTATCCTCTCCCTTTACTTACACACACACACACACTTACATGCACTACACTACCACACATGCCGGGAGACCAGGCGGAAGCTTAGAGCTTGACCCGGCTGGGGCGATACCCGCTGTGGGAGATACCTGGTCGGGAAACCCCTAAGCCCAAGTGTCTTAGTCGACGGTCGGTCGGCGCCGGATTTCGCCATCCAACGGAGGAAGATCACCGACACCTCCCGAGCAAAACCATACTCCACATTCACGGGACAAATGATCTTAGCGGCAGTTGAGGCGCCCAGAATCACTAATCACTCAATTAAATTATGTTCTTCTTCAGATCTTATTTCACTTCGTCACTGAACTTAGACCATCAAATTTTCCTGTTCCCTTCACTTCATAGAGGTGCAGCTCATTTTTGAAAAAATATCCTTTCAATCCGCCATCTACACACTCAATTAGTGAATCCTTCATCACGAGTTGTGACTAAGGTTGCCAGTGTCCGGCACCTCTCTCCATTGCAGCAAATACTTTCTTCGGAAACATTCGCAGATGATCGGCGATTGTTCACTTTCTCCTTTCTCCTGGAGGAATAAAAAGAGCTCACTCCATGACAGCTGCAGCAGGCTGCCTTGCGTGACAGAAGACGCCTCTAAGCATTATGCTAATGTCCCCCGTCACAACCGTCAAATTGCCGACAGATAAAAAAACTCGTTGGAAACTCACTCGATCACGCAAATCGAGTTATTCAAAACTTGTCTTCGAAAAGAAATATACTCATTTGCACTAATGTAAATTTTTGCATGACTAACTGCATATCAGCAGTCGAAAGCGCTTCTGACAAGAAGTCTGTTGACAAAGTAATTATTGTATAAGTCAAAAGAACGTATTCAGAAAAAAATCACTTACAAATTTGCTTCACAAGGGAATAAATGCCAGTGAATTGGGTTCAGTTACTTCCAAAAAGATGAGCCCTTTTTAAATTCTAGATGTCTTTTCAACCCAATCAATTTTTGTGATCTTATTCGCAAATGTTCATTTTAGATTATTGCAAAGTGTATGGGGATATTGAGGATAACGACAGCAGTGCTCCAAGAGGCAAAGTTAAGATCTTTTGAATGTTGAAAATAAATTTGCAAACCGACTAATCTTATAATAGACTTTAAACATTTTTGAAAGTTTCCTAAAAATTGTGAAAGTATTTTATTGAAATAATATGTCAAATGTACATGTATAATCGCAGTTCAGTACGCATCCTCTACTGTTCTCGATTTCGCTTAGCCTTTCTATTTTCTAAGTTCAAGCTATTTCCACGGAAAAAAGCTTGAGTTGGTCATTATAAAAAGAATTCCAATGGGCAGCCTTTGTGTGCCCAAGCAGTTCTAAATATATTTCCCTAATCCTTTAATATATATATATATATATATATATATATATATTATTTTGTCAATCGTGACTCAATGTGCGGATAGGTATTTGTACTCTTTTACTCTATAACGGATTCGATTTTCTGGATTTGCGTGCATGAAAATAAAATGTTAAGAAAATATGCTAGAATCTGAAGTTACAAAAAGACTTCTAGTGTTGCCTTACAGTTCTTTATAATCTTATCCCTAGAAGGAACTGACGAAGTCAATGACCCGACTAAGACTACGATGCCTTCCCAACAGCATAACCGCTGTTCGCCTGCCTCCCGCACTTTGCATCATTCTTATCGTTTCACTAACTTTTTTCTCCCCGCACATTACTCATTCTCTCCATTTCGCGCCCCATTGCAAACTTCCATCAAACCTTTGATCTTCTTCCGGGCCGCCCTTAAGCGACGTTGCCACATCTCAACTTCCTCACCCTGCACGTCGCTTCCTATTGCTTATGCACACTCCACCCATTCTGCTTTCCCCGCAACCAATAATATTCCCAAGAAAAGCTTGTTTAGAGCAACAGATCAAAATTTTTTAACCCAGCAGTTCATTACGTGCACCAAAGATAAGTGTAATCAAAGAATACAAAGTTCCTTTAATTAGTTAAGAAAATATTGTCACCACAAAACTATAGTTATTAGTACGCCATGGATTATTAGAATACTTTGTGTTCTAATAACGCTTTTCACGAATGTTCTTCAATTTTAACTTTAAATCGTCAAAACGAATAAAGTTGGTGATAAGAATTAATTTGTTTTATTTCACAATATACTGTTATATCTACATATTAAAATAGTATCCTACCAAACGATACACAACTCGTATTTTAAAAAAACCTGAAATGAACTTAAAATTTTCACGAAATGAACTGATTTCAAATCGTATTTTTGTGAGGAGGCCAAAATATGTACTTTCTTCAAAACCGCACCGGGAAAGGTGGCTCAGTGCATCAACTGATGTCACTGCAGTGCCTCTGACCGGGGGATTCTAGGTTCGAGTCCCGACAGCGGCAAGATTTTCGACACTAGCTTGTCAGCTACGTCGAGTTCAGTCACTGTCTGGAGGAGAATAGGGCTGTTCTGATCGGGAGGTTCCCTTGGTTTCTCCGATCAACACCAGGCAAATGCCGGATCAGTACCCTACGAAACGAGACACGGACCGCGCGAGATCTTTCCATTTCCTTGTTCTACCCTCATCCCTTACACACACACACACACACACACACACACACAATAACATGCACTTCACTACCACACATGCCGGGAGATCGGGGGCTTAGACCTTGTCCCAGCGGGACGGTACCCCGCTGTTGGGAGATACCTTTTGGGGGAAGACCCCGCTACTCGACATTAGGTCGCCGCCGGATGTCGCCATCCAGCGGGGGAAGATTGCCGCCACCTCCGAAGAAGATAACATGCATTGCACTTTCGGGACTAATGATCTCATTAGTTGACGCGCCGGGAATCATTAACAATCAATCTTCAAAACCGCATCCCATATATATCACTAGAACTTTATTGCTGCATATCCACGTATTAAATCCAGGTATCCCAAAGACCGATTCAAACAACCGTGATGCCCCATAACTGTCAATTGATCAAACTGAAACAGTCTTCAACCTCGCTTCATTTACTTTACCACAATGATTACGTTCTTCCGAGTAATAAAAACCACTGCTTATGGATGGCCATTCCCAAAAATTCAATAACTATGTACTGCATAATTTAATCTCCTCGAAAGACAAGTATGCCGAACGAGACGAAATAAAAAAAAAAAAAACTTCATCCCAACTCCGGAAAGATGGCCTTTGTCCCGTCCGCTGTGCCGCGACTCTGCTGACTCAGATCCCGGGAGTCGTAGAAGCCGCGGCGACTGCTTCGGAGGCAGTCGCCCTCCGGGGAAGTCGTCCTCGCGGCCAGATATTCCGGTTCGCGCTCTGGAGGCCGCAGCAGCAGCAGCAGCCGCCCCTCGCTGCACTTCCCGTTTACGACACCCGGCGCCTCTCCGCTCCGCGCCGCGCCGCGCCGGACTTGCAACGTTCTTTGCGGGACCCGGTGGACACGCGTTTTCGCAACTCTATTGTCTCCAACTGCCGACAACTCCTAAGTGCAGCTGGTTATTCCGGAATTCCAGTTGACGACGCCCCCTATGCTGAAAAGAACTCGAGGAAGACGGTGGCTTCATGAAATTGACTTTTAGTTGACCAGCTCATTGTGACGGATGTTTGGAAATGATGACACAATTTATCTCGGCCGCTTTAGCCGAAAATGTAAAACTTACCTCATTTTAAAGCTCTTTTTGTTCCTGAACAAACTGCATATTTCGCACTAAAATCACTATCAGTTTACAATCTTTCCTACAAATAAATATAACTATTACTCAATTAATTCATTTTATTAAGAAGAGTTAATGAACTATGGAATGTAATTACCATAAATTAAATATTTCAACATTTTGCCGCTGTACGTACATCGTTCAAACTAAATTAATTGAATATTTCTGTGCTCAAATCGAAATTTTATCTAATGTATTGATACTTAAAATTTGATTTATTCACTTTTATTTCCTTTAAATATCAATTGTATTTCATTTTTTAACATAAATAAAAATGATTTAGAATAAAATAATTTCATACAATTTCGTCTTCCCTATAGTTTTGGCATTCTCTGGAATATGTGATACGAATGAAATGATATGATACGATAATGATAAGATATGATACTCTTAGCTTTCTCGTCCCCCTAACTTTTTTTTCATTCACACTACTCTCACTCTCCTCAGAGCATGAGATAAAGGCTGTAGTTACGGCAACGGTCCAAACTCCTCCAGAAACGTGATGGTTTTGCCCGTTCTCATCTCCGCGACCGCGCAAAAGAGCATCTGTGGACGCAACTGCGCGGGTAAAACTGGGCGTCTGTAGGAGATACACATGAACACCACACAACATTCGTGGTAGGTTAAGGCTGGCACTTCGGATTGGTCTATTTATGTCATATTTCCGGGCGCGACAGTTGGTAAGGGCATCAGTCCCGTACTCTGCTGGAGCAGAGATGCGGTGTCGACGTACACGTCAGATTGCAGAGGTTTTTCCCTTCCAATTATCTCCGCCAGCGGGGTATCGCTCTATCCTCTAAGCGTCTGATTGATCTCCCAGCATGTGGGTTATTGTAGACAAGTATCTGTATGTTTGTGTGAGAGGGAAGAGAAAGGAACAAGGATGAGGAAGGAAAGATCGCGCGCTGTGTGTGGCCCGTTTGTTAGGGAACTGCTCCGGCATTCGCCGGATATTGATTGAAGAAATCACGAAAAATAACCGATCAGAACAACCAGACGTTAGAATGCTCCGTAAGGCAGCAGCTGAATTGACCTAGCAAATTAACTAGTGTCGATAATCTGCTACTGTCAAGACTCAAAAACTAGGACCTCGGTCAGAGACACTGCCGTGGCAACTCACCGTTCGTGATGCAGTTATCGATTTTTTAAAATTTTATTTTATTTTCTGATCAGCCATAAGGCTTCGCACATGATAGTGCAAAGTGATGATCCAGCGGGGAAAAGTTCATCGCCACCTCCCGACGAAAAACACGCACTACACTGACGGGACTAATGACCAAAGTAGTTGACGAGCCCTGAAGCACGAATCAATTAATCGGCTGGAACCACCCCTGCCCATGCCACCCCTCCCCCTGGATCCGCCGCTGACTGGCCCCACCCGCGTGGCTCCATTTTCTGCCTCCATAGACTTCAATGGCCGCGCGTGGGCCGCGCCGCCCCATCAGTCAGTCCTTCGTGTCCGCGGGCCGTTTCTCCCAGCGGCCGCCGTGCGCACCTTCGCCGCCGAAATCCGCTCGGCCCGAGGCGCTCCGCGGAGGCGCTTCGCGTGATGAGCTCGCGTTCAGGACTCGGCGGCCCGCGCCCAAGCTGGCCCCTTGCCCCGCACGCAGGGGCGGCTGAACGTCTTACGGGTTTCTGGGGGAAGCAGCAAGACTCGTACAGTAGTGGCGACGTATTGTAACGTCATCACATGACCACCAGATCTTCAATTCGTAACTCTATTATCCCTATCATTATTCTATAATTAATAACTTCTTAGAAGTGTTTAAACCAGCTGAAATAAAACAGACAATAAGCCAATATTCATTGAACAATATAGACTTTTAATGTGTGTAGACTATACAATAAGGCAGTACTTGATTCATAGAATTTTAGGGACCGGAACGTGCCCCAAATTAATTATGAATTTAATAAAAAAAGGCATATATGTAAATTATAATTTAATAATATATTCCAGAGGTTCCGGAACGCCGTTCTGTCGTATACCGCCAGAAATCAAACCCTGCAAAAAGGCAACATTAATAAATTCGTACCGCCTTTCACCCACTCCCGTTGCGCCGGCGAAAGGCCCTAGACGAGCGCCAGACAACGGTAGACGGGTAGCGAAGCGCTAATTTTCACGGGGGCGCGCCCAAGTGCCTATTGTGCTTCAAGGAACATTCCCGTTCCAGCCAACGGCCAGGCGCAATTATTTATTTCAAACTCATTGTACTCAAGAATTTTATATTAAATAATGGTTTGCCGTCGGAGTATTGAATTTACGTAGTATCTTTCTTGTAAAGGAGTTTACAATATTCCCGAATGTTCATCCTTTTCTCTGTAAGGAAATGTATTAAAAATTTCACATCGAAAGAATTGTCTGTACTGAAACATGTTAAATGAAGAATGTTTAAAATATATATCTTCCGAACATCTTCATAAAGCTTCGGCAAATACTGTGGAAAATTGGGAGACAAAATTTCTCAACTGTGTGGAATTTAAATTCATAAGCGCAACTACATTTTTAAAGTGTGTGTCAATTTGTGAGAAGTCACTGAAAACTAATTAGTTGTCAATATATATTTTGAATTATGAGGAAGGTATTTGGAAATAATCGGTAAGTCGACATCCGTACACTCTGATTTCCCATAGTGCTGATATGGGACCAGGGCAGTGGCAGCCGGTACGGAATTCTATTGGTGGTGTCGACATCGATTGCAAAAGATCGATGATACCAATTATCAATGTTCAGAATTAAAACATCGGTGTTAACATCGTTCAAAAACCATCTGTGTTTTTAAACATCAATGTGATGTTTCCAACATTCTTTCATATGACGTTAAATGGGCACAGACGGTGCCAATCCGTAGGTGGCTCAGAGGTTTAGGAAGGGGCCGACAGATAGCACTCTGCCCTGTGCGTTTGAAGTATTGATAATGCATCGAATGACTAAGCGCTTGTTCAAATGAATTACTATAAAGAAAAATATTTTGAAGAAAAGATACATTTTTCACCACGAATGTGTGTTTAAAATATTTTCCTTCATTTTTGTTGGTAGTGCCATGTATATCGTTCCGCCGCTGCCACCACTTTTCTATTGTAACATCCGCTGCTACTATCAATTTTCTAATGTAGTAACGTTTCAGTTCAGTTTCTTATTTTTATACTGCTTATTATCAATGTCTTGTAGATTTTCTTTTCAAAATATTTATTACAATGTGCTTCAGCATTTTAGCATGTTACAATATTCATTTTAAGAACATTGAATGACGACCAATTCTCTGTCTACATTATTTATCAATATCCACGTTGCTATCCTAATTAAAGACAAGTGAGGAAAATCATTAATTAATTGTTTACGAAAGATAAACGTATGAAGAATATACGAAACGTTACACACGAGACATTGGCACTACCTCGCAAGCCGCAACTGGACCATGGTGACCTAGGGTGACAAAATAATACATACATAAAATACCATGTAAATACAAAATGAGACAAAGTGAGGGATTAATATAAATAATAGTTACATTTAAAATTATAATAATTAATTATTTAAATTACAAAATATGTAATGTTAGGGGGATATCTATATATATATATACAGTGGCGGCTCTACCATAAGGTTACATGGTCACGTGCCCTCCCACTTGTAAAGGAAAATATTAATAGTGGACTGAAATGCGTGTCATATTATCGAGTAATAATTCTAGAGAATTTACATTTAGGTTTTCACGGGCGATATCGATACTATTTCACAGCACACATAACGAGGTAGTTGTGGCAACAGGGCGAAGTCCGCAAGCTTCTTGTGACCAGCTCCCTCCCGTTCAGCAAAGCTTTTCCTCATAGTGCGAGGAAAAAAGGGAGGGGGTAATGCTCCCTTAAGGCCCTTCACGGTCACAAGTTTTTTGTGACTGCCACTGCAAGCGCCACTGTACAGATGTACATACGCTCATAGTATCTGAGAAATGAAATGCTGATTAGCTCAGGACCCGCGTAATCTTCATAATATCAGCAGCCGTGAATTCTGTGCGAGTTTTTTTTTTCTCGAGCATGAGCGTTTGTTGTTTCAATTGAATTGTTCTCTCTTCCCATTCAGCCTAGTTAATACGTGAGAAACCAATGAGGAATTTCAAGTGTTTTTCAGTTTACAGCGCTTAAACTTCAAAATAAAATTGTTATTAGTTATTTTCTAGCTTTTTGTTTTGTGCCCTACCTGGCCTGAAGTTTAGGAGCCGCCACTGTATATATATATATATATATATATATATATATATATATATATATACAGAGAGAGAGAGAGACCAATAGCAAATGAAATTATAAAATTTAAAATGCAAATGGGGGATAAATATAAATAATATATACATTTAAAATTATTATTGTTACAGACCAATAGCACAGTTTTGGACTGTAAAATAGTTGGAAAAAGAGGAAGAGGGAGACCTAGAATGAAAATTTTAGAACAACTACAAACCGAACTACATTTCAGAAATTACGATTAGATGAAAAGGACAGCGGAAGACAGAATGTCATGGCAGCAGCGACAAGGCACTTTTTGGCCTCTAATATGATGGTGGTGATGATGAGACCAATAGCAAATAAAATTGCAAAATATGGAAAGCAACAGTGGGGATTAATAGAGATAATATAGATTAAAGAAGAAATGCTCACCCGAGAGGAGATTTGCTAATTTAACCGTACAATAGTTACCGATTTACAGCAAATTTTACGTTTTAAGATAAATTTTACTCGCCCGTTTTCTTTTTTCCTTCTGCCATTTCCACAGGCATTTCTACAGATGCAGAATTCAAACCCTCTTTTTAGGCAATGTACACGCTTTTATCAGCGGGTAAGTTGCATCTGCAACGCCGGATAATTTTTTTCTAAATACTTTGGCATGTGCGCAAATGACCACAGTAGTTGAAGCGCCCTCTAAACTCTATTCAATGAATAGTTACCGACCAATAGCCACTACCCTACAGGCCGCGACTGGGGCAGGGCGACGGAGGGAGGTCCATCAAGCTGGTCCGCCCACTATAACAGAATCAAACCGAACTAGTACCAGAATTTTTAACAATTTTATTACTAATTTATTGCCGCAAAACTAATTTTTTACCACTCATCACCCCAAAACAGGGGGTGGCGGGCCAGCTTGATATCAAGAAGGTTTGGGTGAAGATGAGTGGTAAAGAAATCGTGTATGCGGTAATAAATTAGTAATAAATTGTTAAAAATTCTGGTACAAGTTTGGTTTGATTCTGCTATAGTGGGCGGGCCAGCTTGATGGACCTGACGGAGGGTCCGGGTGCGGCGGGCCCGCTGCCTCTCGCTCACCCAGTGGCGGCGGCGGCGGCGAAGACCGTAACGGTGCACGCGCTATTAGCGCGCCCGCCTGCCACCCACTCCCGTTGCGCGGGCGAAGGGCCCTACGCGACCGCCACGCAGCGCCGGCCAGCGAAGCGCTAATTTTCACGAGGTCGCGCCCAAGTGCCTGTTGTGCTCAAAGGAACATTCCCGTTCCACACACTTTTCCTCGGTGTCTTAATGCAGTATAGAAGAATCGACGGGTTCCGGGAGCCGGCTCGGGTTCAGCATTGGAGGGCGGTGGTAGGGGCTGCATTAAAATTGGGGGTGGTGGAGGGATTTACGATTGATTGATTGATTGTTTCCGGGCGCGTCAACTACTTTGGTCATTAGTCCCGTAAGTATAGTGCGTGTTTTTTCTCGGGTGGTGGCGATGATCTTTTCCCGCTGGATGGCGAGATCTGGCGTCGACCTACCGTCGACTTGCGGGCTTTCCCCCAACAACCAGGTATCTCCCACCTGCGGGGCACCGCCCCAGCCGGGACAAGCTGTAAGCTCCCGATTGGTCTCCCGGCATGTGTGATAGTGTAGTGCATGTTAGTACATGTGTATGTCTAAAAGGAGAGGATAGGACAAGGAAGAGGAAGGAAAGATCCGTGGTCCGTTTGTTATGGTACTGCTCCGGCATTCGCCTGGTGTTGATCGGAGAAACCACGGAAAACAACCGATCAGAGCAGCCGGCCGCTAGAATTGCCCTCCAGACAGCGACTGAATTTGACCTAGTTGACAAGCTAGTGTCGAAAATCCTGCCACTGACGGGACTTGAACCTAGGACTTCCCGGTCAGAGGGACTGGGGATTTACGAGCGGCAGTTTGTAAGTTCAAGTGTCTCAGATTAAATGTTACAAATTTCTAGGGCATAGGAATATGTCTCAACTGATCACATTTTGCGAATGAACAAACGATAGGAAATTTCATATAACGGAGTTAAGCAGGTGATAATTGCCCCTGATAATTAACCAATTAATAATGTACCGGTGTTCGGCAGGTCACATTCCGATTTTAAGTGGCAAGACTGTCGTGACGAGACATCAGGCCCGCACTTTCAACTCATTTTATATTTGAAATCAACGCTGGACTCTTGAGACTAAACATTGTTCTAGTATTGGTTGGTCACCAGTTTGTTATTGGTTGTGTTATTAAACCGTTTCTGCACATTACTGCCCATTCAACCTGCACGTTTTTACCAGACAAGACAGAGAAACTTCAACATAACGGGCAATTGAACAGGTTGGAAATGGTCTCAGAGGTGAATGTGTAAAAATATTATTTCTGTCCCCAATTCCCAGATGTAAAACGCAATCAGCAGCCAGTCGCGAAGAGAGGGGAATCAACAGCAACGAGACGGTGCGCGAGCTCAGACTTTCCAGCGGCGCGGGTGCGAGAGTAATGATACCTTCAGTGGAAATTTAATGGCTATCCCCGGAAACCCCGCTACCCGCCTGCATGAATGAAGATGACAGCAAAGCTGTCGAAAGTCGGTTATCGTAAAAAAAAATTATTGACAATCTCACTTAAAATTCTGTTATTTAGATACGTTTTTGTTATCGTATTATTCTGGCTGAAAATTGTTCGTCGTCACACGTCCGCAGTATAATTCGATTGGGTACAGGTGAGAACAGAGGAAAGTACAGCCCGTGCTAGAGCGCTAAAAGATGACCTAGACATCAATTCTGCACCCAAAATTTTCTTGTTTCATTTTCTTAGCAGGAAATGTATATCGGACTCTCAAACCTGAATCTCGTTTCTCAATCAGCATACATTCAAGAAGAAAGAAAGACAACTCGTCACTGTAAAATTTCATGCTTCAGTTATACAAGTTAAAATTTTCCTTGTTCTAATGTCTTGATCCTCTTCTTCTAGAGGCCGTCCATAAATTACGTAACTCAAATTTCGAGTATTTTCAATACCCGCTCCCCCTTGTAACGCACTTCCCTATCTCTATGTAACGCAGCGTAACGCTGCCTCAGACCTCCTCCCACCCCTTTTAGCGTTCCGTAATTTATGGATGATCCCAAGAGCATTTTTTCCATCCGACAACCGTTTACCCTTTACGTCTCGATGGGACGCATATTCGACCACACACTACACATCAACACACCTGCGGGCTCCTTTGATTAGGGGCCAGCATAACGCGAGGCCCTCCGCACAACACATTCATGCGGGACATGGGACAAGCAACCATGCCCATGGCGGGACTCGAACACCCGACCCTTCGGTGCGAAGCGTTGAGTCGGAACACGCTCTTAGCCCTCTCGACAATCCAGGTCGGCTAATATAGTGGATACCATATTTTCGTCCGCCGCTTGTAGGTTTCCATTAGCAGTCAGACGGAAACAAAGAGAAACCTCCGCCGATCCGGAGGCCGAGATCGCTAAGCCAGTAGTAACGTAGCGATCTCGGACCGAAGGATCGCGGGTTTGAATCCCGCCTCGGGCATATTTGTATTTGTGTACGTCCTTTCACCCCTTATCATCACCGTATCATTTCATCTTCACAGTCACCATAACGTTACAATCCAATAGTGGTTGCTAAACACGTAGATGTTGATGCGACCTTAAATCACCAAAAAAAAAAAAAAGAAAAAAAAGAAAAGAAAAGAGAAACCTCCAACGCTGTGTCGTGGGTGCCAGAGGCAGGATCGCGGAGGCGTTAATTCTCTTGACGAGCCACGCGGAAGCGTGGGAGCACGTGCTTCCGAGTGGCGCAGTGCGCAGGCGCGGCGCTCCGCGGAGCACGTAGGAGCGCACGTGCGTCGGCGCCGAATGAAGCACGCGCGCCGCTGGAATGCGCAAGACACGGGAACACTGCAAGGAAGGAAGGAAGGAAGGGAAACGAAGAGTCATTAGGAAGTCGTGTGTGGGCGTGTGTCGTCATGGGCTTTGCAGCCGGGCGTTTTCTTTCCGTGTACACCTGGGGACCTGCGTTGATTGTCCGTCGGAAAGAAAACAAACTGGAGACTTCACAGTGACGAATCCTAGAGCCCCCCCCAAAAAGGCCTAGAGTTTTCTTTTTTTACAGTCTTTTATTTGGCAAAATTGATTTAAATATTTATGTTTGAATTCCGTAATTATTTTAAAAATAATATTATATATTATTACATATATACTACAATAATAATATTATACAATGTAATAACAAATGTTTATTATTTAACAAAAATATATGCAGGCCCCCTCCAAAACGATTGCCTGGATCCGCCCCTGCGACTTCAAAATATTCTTCTTCAAAAACCTCTATCTTAAAATATCTATCTTAAAAAAAACAACAAAAAACAAATATATTCTCCTTTTATTCAGTACAAACGCGGACTCCTTTTGTGGACGTTAAGCGTCATGTGTTCTACAATAAATCCGACTGAAAGCAGATTAATGGTCTTTGTTCGAGCTCCTCCGAAAAATAACAATAAAAGTTGCCATTAATATTATTATATCTCTTCAGTCTTTGTTTCGATTTCCATTCCCATACTCTGAATTTGTTTTAAAAGTGAATGTCTCGTTAATTATTAATATATGTGAACTATTAATCGTATCTGCATCATTGAATTAAGAAACGAGTAATTGGGAAGCTGTTTGAGGGAGTGTGTCGTTAACGGCTTGATGCCGGGCGTTCTCTCTGCCGTTCATTTCCACATATACCTTTATTTCGGCTTTGATCATCTATCTGAAACGAAACAAACAATACACAGTTCGGAATGTTTCTTACGCATGATTTTATTTCGTTATTTTGGTACAAATGAAAAAAAAATCATGTAATAAAAACCGCTACATGTTATATAATACATATTTGAATGCGGATTTTTTTTGCCAAATGACGTACAAAACAATCTTAGTGTAAAGGTTCTCTTATCCCTTCTCTTCAGACTTTGAAGTAACCTACTTCTAAATTTCCATTTCTCGTAATGAGACACGTAATTCCATTTCTCGTAGTGAGACACGTAGTGAGACACGTAGTGAGACACGTAGTGAGACACGTAGTGAGACACGTAGTGAGACACGTAGTGAGACACGTAGTGAGACACGTAGTGAGACACGTAGTGAGACACGTAGTGAGACACGTAGTGAGACACGTAGTGAGACACGTAGTGAGACACGTAGTGAGACACGTAGTGAGACACGTAGTGAGACACGTAGTGAGACACGTAGTGAGACACGTAGTGAGACACGTAGTGAGACACGTAGTGAGACACGTAGTGAGACACGTAGTGAGATAAACTATGCGTTTGATAATAAAATAGTAAAGATAAAGAATAGTAATGAAACATTTCATTAAAATAACATAAAAATGTGCATCATTCAAGAAATATTTCGAAAGTCACGTATCATTAAAAGGCGTTACGTCGGGACTTTTCATAGTCCCTCGGCGCGATCACTTGAGATGTAATGAGGTTCTGCATTTATACATCGAATCAAAGAAAACAAGCAAAGCATGCTCAAAATATCAGCTTTTTATCTGTAAGATTGCTGTAAAATAGGTAAAATTGCCTTTCAGTGTACGGATAGCGGTTCTGTGCTTTTTTTGCAGTTGTAAATAAAAATTTTCATGTACATGTTATTTTAAATACACTCATTTGAAGTTTTATTTGCAATGATTACAAGGTCACTTTTATTGTAATTTACATTTATTCCAAAATGATTACTTCGACAATGTAATACAATCCCCTATATTCAATACTTTTTAAAACTGCAAGTTTGGTCGTTTGTTTCAAGTAAGAACGCTTTTCCTATTCTCATGAGGTTAAGTGACAACGAAAGCATAAAAACATCTTTGCTGCCGTGGTGCTGACAAGCACACTCGATATATGTATGCTGAAAAATTAAAAATATCGTTGAGGGTAAATGTACAATAATATTACTCTTGAAAATACGAACAAGAGAGACGAATTATCCACGTGGATTTCTCTCTTTCGAATGAGTAATTTGGAGTAATTACACAACGTATAATATTGAAGAATTGTGTTTAATACACATCATTGATATAATTGTTATTTTATTTTTTGTTATTTTCATTCGTGGATCAGTCTTGATAAATTGAGCTCTCCATTCAACTCGGCAGTGCCTTACATGCGAGGTATTAACTTTAACTAATGAAAACTGAAATATTCGTGTTAAGCGCCAAAATACTTTCTATTTACTGAAAAAAAGCTTTGTATCAATACAATTTTCGTAATTCTTGTGCAAATATATGCTGACTGCAACGATTGGCCTGGAGGTTCTAGGGTTGGAGCCCGAATTGTGGCGTATTTTCGATACCAGCTTGATAGCTAGGTCGAACATAGACGCCGACTGTGGAATTCTAGCGCCCCATTACTCTGATCGGTGGTTGTCGGGGATTTCTGCGATCAATACCAGGTGAATACCGGAGTAGAGGCAACAAACTGGCAATAGATCATGTGCACGATATCCTTCCTCTGCCTTGTCCTATGTTCTGCCCGCACAAGCTCCTAAGCAGGGCACATGTGCGAGCCACTTGAGAGCTTGGGACTTGTCCTGGCTGGGGCAGTGCTCCGCTGGGAGACATACTACCTGGAGGGGAATTCCTTCGCTTGCAGACGCGTAAGACGGCGACATATCTCACCATCCAGCTGTAACTTTAATCTGTGTCCTCCAGCCATAAAAAGTCTCTACTACGCTAACGTATCTAGTGACGATAACAGTTACCATGACCGAAAAAATCACTATTCACTCACTTATAATCAATTGTGTACATATAAGACATGGATGTATGATAAAGTCGACCAAGAATCTTTGGATAAATCGAATAAAAATATTTTATCACTAAATATATAACTGCCAATTCTGAGACGTAGCAAAATCTTGCAGAATTGCCAGGCTCAATTCTCTTGCTTTTACGCAATATGTAGAGCAGTGTTGTCAAGGTCGATGCCACGAGCGGGAGTCTGTGGCACGTGTGCCATGACGAAATCGCCTCTCCAAGCAGTTCATCACCCTGCCACCGGAGACAACGCCCATCACTGTTGTAAAATGGCGGGGTTATTAATAGTTTCCTTCCCCGACGCTAGTTGTGAGAGAAGCTCGTGGCATGCTACGGTGCCACGACGCGTGCCGCAGCCATCAGTAGAAGACCTTGACACCACTGATGTAGAGTGTAGTGGGGAATTGCGGGTAAAGATCATGTCCCAGAAGGATCTGCGTGCACGAGTGTGGAAGAAGAGGCCCGGGGGGGGGGTGCGCGAGCAGTCCGACACGGCGCGGCCGCGACCGCCAGCGCGCGACAGCGCTTCTTCAGAGAAGCCCGCGCCGCCGATCCCCGGTGGCAGAGACCGCTATAACACAGTAGTGTCGTGGCGATCTCGGACCGAAGTATCCTCGGACATGGTTGTATAGAACCATGGTCGATACCGCCTCGGGCATGGTTGTATTTGTGTTTGTCCTTTCACCCCCTATCATCACCATATCGTTTCATCTTTTTTTAACTTATTTATTTTCTGAATAAAATTACAAAGTTCAGTTAATGTTTAACTTTACATTTGAATTTGCTGGCTTAAATCTAACTTTAACTTAATGCTACCACTCAACTACATCTGCCGAGGAGACTCACAGAGCACCTCAAATTGTTTATTGTATATTGCTGAAAATGTTCAAGAATGCATATAACGGGTATCTGCTTTTTATTCGAGTCTGACGTTCTGTATATTTACCCAGTTTGAGATTTCTGCTTTGGTTGATCAACTGCAGGTTCGAATAGAAGTTATTGGTAAGTTAGGCAATATGACGAGTGGTAATCGTTTCATCTTCACAGTTACCATAACGTTAAACCCATTAGTAGTCGCTACTCACCTAAATGTTGATGCGACCTTAAATAACAAAACAAAAAAATAAAGCCAAACGCCGCACCGGAGCGGAACGCCAAATCCCTCGCATGCATTGCGTAGTTGGTCGCTTCAAGTTTGGCGGTGCCTGTGTAAGAAGGAACTACTACTCTTTACATCCTCATCACCTTCTGTTGATCGCACCTCGCGAATACCCAGGTGTAGAGTTGGAAACCTCGAAAGAAACAAATAAGTTTTATTTTGAACTATTGTTTAGTAAATACATGCCCGATCACGTAGAAAGTAACACCGGACCATCCCCTATTACATATATTTACTCTTAATAATAATCTTTCTCTTCATAAAGAGACTTTACGCTATATTTTTCTTTTCCTAGTTTATTGTGAGCTGTTGCTTCCTCCTCCACAGTAAGGTGTGTACGGGAGACGAAGATCTAGAGGTTGGTTCCTTATATATTCAGACAACATTTGCATCAGCAAACTTACAGATAACGCGTGTTGCAAATCATACTCGTATTCAAATGATCGAAAGTTTCAGTCTGAAGCTATTACCTTCCAAATAACAAATCATTACAGGACCATTTGTGAAATTAATCATTATGAGAAAATAATTAAATAGCCTTCTCCCCCCCCCAAATGTTATCTTAAAACGGCAGCAAATAAACGGAAAGAGTCCAAATTGCGGGCTATCGGCTCTGAATTAGCCCCTAATTTTCCACATCGCTTGAGGAGTCTAACCGCGAGTGAAGGACGGACACAGTCCACTTATTCGATTCGTAACTAAAAGATGAGTTTGAATTGACCAACGACACAAAAGTATTACAACAACTACTACCACAAATTGCTACTAAGATGGATTACGCAATAACATAAATATATCGTACTGATCATAAAACAATCATTAAATCAGGCACCTCGCCAAAGATAACATTAAAGCAATATTTTCCACAATTAAGTATAAGTTCATGAAAACAATAATACATACATTATTCAATGGGTATTCCTTTTGGTCAAAGAGTGTAAACGTATTATTTGTACGGTCTCAAAGATGTCCAAAAACATAATTTCCATAAGTAAACGAGACCGCTGCTTGACACGTATGTTGAGGAACCTTGCGCGTCCGCATCCGCCTGAGACGATCTCCACGTGTACACAGCGACACTAGCTGCATGCATCTGCCGGCGACGGCGAGTTGGTTCGCAGCGCCTGTTTACGAGCGTTGCGCCATCGTCCGTGACCTCGTAGTAAACGAACTTGAAACCTCGGCGCAGCAGGAGACGTAACACTGACGCGCGCTGCAGACTGTTGATCAAGCCTGTCTCTCTAGCCCCCTTTCCTACCTCCAGAATTTTGCATGCATCATCTTCTCCTCCTGGTGCAGCGTTTTTCAACTTTGAATGTGAGCACTCAATGGGTGTACGAGCGCACTGATGGGTGTACGAGCGCACTGATGGGTGTACGAGCGCACTGATGGGTGTACGAGCGCACTGATGGGTGTACGAGCGCACTGATGGGTGTACGAGCGCACTGATGGGTGTACGAGCGCACTGATGGGTGTACGAGCGCACTGATGGGTGTACGAGCGCACTGATGGGTGTACGAGCGCACTGATGGGTGTACGAGCGCACTGATGGGTGTACGAGCGCACTGATGGGTGTACGAGCGCACTGATGGGTGTACGAGCGCACTGATGGGTGTACGAGCGCACTGATGGGTGTACGAGCGCACTGATGGGTGTACGAGCGCACTGATGGGTGTACGAGCGCACTGATGGGTGTACGAGCGCACTGATGGGTGTACGAGCGCACTGATGGGTGGCTTTTTTAAGCTTCCGCCTTTAAATGTCCATCCTTGTACTGGACATGTTACCAAAGTGGTGGTTTGTATTTGCCTTCTACATTATGAATGATAGTAGTGATCACCAGTGACGAATGATAATGATAGTCAAATGAAAATGTACGGCATGTTTCTTCGAATTTTCTTAACGCACACTTGCGGTTCTTGTACTGTACACCGGTTGAAAACTCCTATTTTCACGGCATTTCCCAAGCAAAATGTAGGCAATTAAACACTTAGATAAGGTACCTAAATTTCTAAAACAAATAAAAGAAATTAATGGTGATTTAAACGGTTAAAAGTATTACGTTTGTCTTTGAATACCATGTCAATTTCACAAGGCGAAAACATCCTCGAATCCAACGTCCGTACTATTTAAAAGTAAAGTAATGAAGGAGAGTATTCTGTGGTAGAAACAATAGGATGACATTGATAAGTTGAATTGATAAACATCCTGTTTATATATCTTATTAGCCATGCCTTTCCTTTCTATTCATTCGCAAAAGAATTCTCAACATTCCACCCTTACGAAGGTTCCTATTGATGTATCAGAAATAGAGAACTAAAGAACGCAAGAATTCAAGAACAGGACTATTAAAAGCATAAATGATTCAATTGGAGTATGAAGATTCTTGCATAATAGTTCTATAATCACCAGCAAAACATTCTCTTACCCCTTCTATAAAAAGGTACGCCTCTTGCAAGAATGATGTGATTTCAATGAACACATATTTCGCACGTACCGATTGGGAATGTGAAAAACAATTACAGAATATGATAGATGTTACCTAGTTGTTAATACATTAGATGTTATGCACATGTTATACATAATACGTAGATGTTAATTTATAATCTACATTTTTGTTGTTACATTTAGAAATTTTTTCTTTTCTTTCGTTAATTTATTGGTGGGAATTAAAACAGCATTTTGATAAAAGTATAGGATATTTACTTTCTCTCATTCATAAATATGTCGTGATTAAATCGAAAAAGTGAATTAAATTTGTTTTACCATTACAAAGTTTTCATTGTTCAAGAGTGTTCTCAAACGCATTACTTCAGTAATATTGTAAAAATATTTTTTTTTAAATTTCATAGAGGTTTGTGGCTATAAAGGAATAAAAAAATTCTTCGTGGAATTTTACTCGTCTAAAGCTCTCTTTTCCATATAAATCATTTCAAGAGTGAAGGAAACGCCATCAAAGTTTAGTTTACTCCTAGTTAATTTTTCTTTCCTCCACCACTAAAACAAAAATAAAGAAATATCTCATTTTCAAAGCATACATTTAAAAATAGTTCATGTTAGAATTACGCAAATTCGGTCTCTTGTAGCACTGTAACCTTCAGTAGAAATGTCACCAGATTCTGCCAGTTCTTGTTCTAAACAACAAACGCCTTAGAACACAAACCAGATATTTCTCTGCTGCCAGACGTCTGTACCAGTTAAGCAAGAACTTATGAAGGCCAAAGATGTGTTAAGAGTTAATAAAAAGTGTGTAGTATATGGAAATGGTGCATAGGAGATGACTCTTTGACCTATTACATTTGCTGGGAAGATAAGACAAGACAGAGTACCACATAGCAAATCCGCTTAAATATTGCGCATTTTCTGAAATTCTGGAAGTCCTCTCTCGTGCGGACCGAATCACGAGAATTTGCATCAATATTTTAAATACTTCGCCACTTACTTAACCTATTTTAAAATGAGTTCGTATGTACTACTCTGGATTTCTTTGAATTTTAATTTTGTTTCTGCATAATTTTTTGAACATTCCGATTTTCAGTTCTCGTGATATGTTTGTATACACAGTTCAGAAAGAAATTTATCTTGAGAATGATGACTAGTGTTTATTTTTTTTATAAGGCTACATTTTCGTATTGCGTACTCCATGAGTATTCAGATTCCATTATTGTTTGCTCACTGCAGTTGACATCATCGTCTGTGTGGCAGTCACGTAGCCGTCGGCTACGAGTTCGAGTCAGGAATGAGTTGAGGAGTGATTTTCTCCTCATACCCCCCCCCTTCATTCCACCTGAAGATCATCTTTTATAGTCATTCGCCTCTCACGATCACAGTATCTCCCTTGGAAGATAGAAACAAACAACCGCTGATTCCACCCGCCCAGGAACATATTCCAATTCTTCCATTGTACCCTCTTCGCCTCCGTTTTTTTTTTTGGTGGTCGTTTCCTCAGGTCGTAAGAACAGATGTAGGTCGCCCAGGGGCACCCGCGGGCCCGTTGTCTCCCGACCCCTACACGTATTCCAATTCCTTCATCGTTTATTCTCCGCCATCGTGGCAGTCGTTCCAGCTCGCAAGAACAGAAGTAGGTCGCCCTAGGCCGCCCGTAAGCCCGCTGTTTCCCGTAGTGTCTTTTCTCCTCCCTCATCTTCACCCCCCCCCAAACCGTGCGCCTCCCTCGTCGACCTCTTCCCGCGGCGTCGCCTGGAGATCGATAGGCGAACGACCGCCATCAGGTGAACGCCCAAGTTTTTCCTCCGCTCAGCCAAGTTTCACCCACGGCGTCCTCGGCGGCAATCCCGCAGCGGCGGTGCGTCGTTTTTATCGAACGTCGCAGTAGAATCGTACCTTTCCGGGGCGTGAAATTGTTTCCACTGCCGCTCGTAAACACGTGTCACAAGGCGACGTCGCTTTCACACCGCGACTTTCGCTCTGCTCTGCTCTGCTCTGCCCCTCTCGCGAGATGCGGAGAGTCCGTCCCGTTGTTGACGTCTTATCTGGGGCGCGCCGCGTCGAGCACAAAGACGAGATGCCTCGTGCTGTGTGATGATACATAATAACATTGCGCATTCAGTCCGAGTAGTGCAAGTGAGCGTATAGCTCGGTAGTTATCTAGGGCGCTGCCGCGACGGAACTGTAGTAAGATCTGTGCTAAGTTATGTAGTTCATTCGTTGGCATCTGAGTTTGTTTGAAAGAGAGAACGATCTCGTCAATTTTCAACCTACAATAAATTTCTGTGTTGATAAAAAGAAAATTTAAAAAATGATTATTGAAACGGTGGAAATTTCCGACATTGTTATAACGAAAATTTGCAAAACTGTCATCAAAGATGCAAGAGTTGTAGACACCATAAACTATTGAAAAGACAAGTGAATAGTATTTCTACAAAACCCTTACCTTTGTGCGTGACGTCTTCTGTTTGATATTGGGAATCATTTATTGGAAAATATTGAGTGGGATGTCAACCGTTCTAGTGTCGGAACTGGTCAACCAGCCCACGAACTCCCCACAGCTTCAGCTCGTATCACGTGTTCCATTGATTAATTTTTTAACGCTTTTAAAAATTTCACTTTTTTAAATTTCATAAAATATTTCGCTTTACCACTTTAAAATGTTTTATCTCCTCTGAGTTTATACATAATTGTAATATCAATACGATGACTCACAAATCACATGTCTATTGAATTCAATTGAATTGAATTGCCTTATTTTACGTGGCGAGACTCAGGCCATGAGGCCTGCTCTTCCGTCTGACCACGCAAATTTCGCTACGCTCCTTTCACCAACTAGCGGAGAAACAAGGTATTCCTTGGGCGACGAAACAGGCGATTTTGAATCTTGCTCAGAGGCGTCATTTAGGCTTGAGGATCTTTTACATGCAGTAAATCTACTAACATGGGGGAGCCGGCTTTACTTCCCCTCCGAAGGAAGGCGTACGAAGGATTTTTTCGCCCCTAAAAACCCATGGCTTCGATCGAGCTTGAACTCGCGAACTTGGGTATAACAATCCGGTACGCTAACCGTTACATCATCGCCGACATCTATCGCCTTCTCTTACAGACATACGACTGATTATGGGACACATGGAGGAAAATTTTGGAATCCCCTTTCGGACTCCAGCCTCGCTTGACGAGGTAAGCATGCAATCTTGACTCTTGCGACGATTAGCAGTAGAGAATAGTCTATTTTCATATGTATTCATATTTGAGGAGGGAAATAGTCAGATTTTCATTATATTTTCGCTGCACGATGTCCCAATCCCTGGGTCACGAGAAATCTATATTACTAATTTTCATTACGTGCAGGAATTGAAAGAAAACTATGCAGGTTCCGGCCATGTAAGAGACGTTTATGGTTTCGTAAGATACCTAGGAAAGCGGAGTATTTGATATAGTTACTCCTATTGTCATATTGCACGTACTGACTTTTTTATATTCTTGTTGTGTAAAGAACTGTTGCACTATACATACTACGCGTTATTGATGTATTCGTAAAGACATTTGTTAAAATATTTAATTGATGGCAGTGTGTTACGACAGTATTTTGTTGTGGAGCATGTGCGAGCTACTTTTTGAAATATCATTCTGTGTGGTTTTACTCAGCACTTTTGCTGCTGAAGGCAACCAGTGACGGAAATATTTGCAAACAAAAGAGTGATTTTATTAAATGACACGGGACTGTAGAATGGGAGCTTTTTTACAGAAAGTTTCACGTCGAAATATCCGCCAAATGTAAACAACAGTGACAGTATTGAACGCATTTCGGCAGGCGTGCCCGCGGCCCATTCGGGGGCGACGACACGCTCGCAGCCACGAGTCGCCCGCGGAGACGGCGCACAGTGGGACCAGATGGCGAAAACCTGGCCAAAACCTCAAACGCCATCAAATTGATTACCAAGTTCTAACTAGGGGTTTTCGAGGTCGCTAATTTCAATTATACTAATACTAGTTTTGCTAATATATATGTATATTAATACAAATCTCGGACCAAATGCTTCGTTTCATTTCAGTAACACAGGTTGTCGCTACGCGATATATACGTTCATAGGAAATGAGTCGTAAAACATGAATCTGCGGCGACACGCAGCCAAATTTTCCTTTAACTGAATGAATATTAAATAAGCTAAATTTCTCTATAAATTTTCAGGTGATATGTTCTGTTATATATAATATTTATGCTAGTTATAATTTATACCTCATTGCTTCGAGTACACGTTATTGTAATCTACATTAAATTAACATAATTATTGTTTTACTTATCATCAATAGTGACATCAATGATTGAAAAATATAGTTAAAATATTTTAGAGCACGTTTTTATAAATATTAGAAACCACAGCCCACTATCTTGTCTCTCGGCACAAGAGCAGTGACAGTGTTTTCTAATTTCAAACTTCCTCAGCGCCCAGCCGGTACAGGGATTACGCATCATACTTTTACAGCAGATGTACGAAACACTCAGATATCGAGTAGGATGGCCAGAAGTTCCAAAAATTAACTTTTATTCTTGAGAGAGTAATTCCAAATTAACTTATTCGAAGACTGCCTTTTTAAAAAGTGATTTTAAGTTCTTTGAAGGTCCAATAATTTTTAGGCAGATACACATATAACAACTTTTATTAAACAATCTTTATCGAACCTTAACACCGTATTTATGTACAAATTGAAATATTTTAATTTTGTACTTAGGCGGAGAAACATGTTTGTTGATACTTTTTTATAAAATTTAGGTATAGAATGCGTCATATGTGTATTAAGACTAGAATGACAAGAGCTGACAACTTGACATTTGACATAATTATTTTATATATTAAAACTAAGACAATGGTACTCAATTCATGTAATGAAGTGACATAACCCACGAAATTTCAATAGGTTGGATAAAGATTGTTTAATAAAAGTTGTTACATGTGCGCCTACCTAAAAATTATTGGACCTTCAAAGAATTTTAAAACACATTTCTTCTTGAGGTTTTGGCCACCATTTTGCCATCTGGTCGCACCGTGCGGCGGGCACCGGTTCGTTCGTGACCGGAAGACGGCGGAAACAAGAACTCGCGGGCTTCGCAGAGCACTTAGCCAGAGACGGGGCTCGGTCGATTTAAGGAAGCGATACCCGTCAATGCAGGTGTGCAGCGTCAAGTCAACCGGGACGGAAAATGGGGTCATTGCTTTGGTGGAGAAGTGAATATTTTGTCCATTTTTCCTTGACTAAAAAGAATTGGGGAGGCTTGTTTCTTGAAAATTAAATCGGTTTCGTTTGAATTTACCAACAAATGAAGGCGGTGTTTCTCAAAAGCGATAAGAACGAAGAGCACTACTTGCTTTTGTTGGGAAAATACGCTTTTATCAAATGTATTCAAGGACTGTAATAAAAGTACCTAAATAATTATCCGACATGTCGAAGTATTACATAAGTGACCCGCATTTCTTCTACAAGAATCCCTGAGTATATTTAATATACGTATATTTTTTTTTAGCGCCGATTGAAATTTCGTTGGTTATGTAACTTCATTACATGAATTCAGTACCATTGTCTTAGTTTTAATATATAAAATAATTATGTCAGATGTCAAATTGTCAGCTCTGATCATTCTAATCATAATACACATTTGACGCATTCTGTACCTTAATTTTATAAAAAATATCAATAAATATTTTCTCCGCCTAAATATAAAATTAAAATATTTCAATTTATCTTTAAATACGGTGTTAAGTGGTCGCAAAAAAATGTTTGTAGAGGTTTAGGTGATCAAGGTCATCGAGTTCCTCCAACCAACAGTTGATGTTTCTTTGGGGTCATCTAATGGTTCGATGATGGTGATAATGCTGATGGAGAAATTGTGGAATGAGAGGAAACCTGTCAAGAGTTCATTCTGTGTACCACAAATTCCTCGTGGACTGGCCGAAAATCGAACCCGAGTGCCAGCGGTCGGAGGCACACGTACTACCCTTTACGTTACAAGCTCCTCTCCCTTCATAAACTGTGTTGCTCGGGTCACCACAGAGACATAATTCAGCGCCTTCATCACTCCTTATCTTATTTACATATTGGGTGCTTTTCTTATTCTTAATTTTTCCGGGGAATTTACGACTCCCGTCGTAATTATGTATACATATATGATATATAATAATATATATAATATATATTATATATTATATATATTATATATTATATATATTATATATTTTATATATTATATATTTTATATATTATATATTATATATATATTATATATTTTATATATTATATATTATATATATTATATATAATATATATATAAATTGAGTCCACCTCGAAATTTTAACCATTTTAAAAGTAGGGGAGCCAGTTTCCTTATTGCGCCTTTCAATTGTAGCCCATAGGCCCTGAACGGGCGGACGTCTTTTTGCTCTAGGGGCGGAACCAGAGGATTGATTTGATTTGGAACGTTTTGGAAGGTGACAAATGGTGGTTGGGGTTGGGAGAGTCCCACCACGCCACGTACAAGCAAACATCCATGCCGAGGTGGGAATCAGCAACCCTAAAAGCGCCTTTAAATCCTCGACCGCCTTTAAATCTTCAACTACCCAAGTCAGTTGCATCAGTGTTCTGAAAAAAAATAGTAACTGCTTGTCACCTGCGTCAATTTAGGTTGTGAAGTTGTGGCAACGAAAATATACTACTGTAAAATAATCTTAGAAGAATCAAAAACGTGCTCAGAGCAGGCACCAGAGCACCCCCTTGAACATTTTGAAAGGGACCCCACAGCATTAGAAAATAAAACTCGTTTAAAAAGAATATGCTAAATCCCTGACAAAAATGACGTTAGAACATACATTTTAAAATTTTACCGCAATGACAAAGCAATGGAAAGATTAATCTATCTTTAATACGTTATCTCATCTATTTTTCACTCTGTATTATTGTCTTATGACTTAGGGATATAAAATATGAAGGATATTGTCATGTATAACCAAGTAAAAGTCATGAGTTCGACTGTTTAGTCATAAAGTAGCCTATTTGCTATTTTTTATCATTAAAGTTAGTATTATTTAACCAATGAACTCGAGACAAAAGCATGAAGAAACTTTGGATCCTACGCTTCAAAGGGGGGCAATATACACTTGTTCCCCCACATAAACCCCACAAAAGACGTAAAAACTTCAAAATCGGCCAAAATCAGCTTAAACTGTCAAACAATCTATGAAACTACCACGAAAAATGCGAAACTACCCCGACAAAAACCAAGTCGAAGTTGATCCCTCCTACTACCACCCAAAAATATTCCAAAATTTGAAAAATTTAGAAAGTTAAAAAAGCAGACTGAAAATTCTCGCTCGAGTACAATATCGTACGCAGATGAAACAAAAGCCTGGTGGTTAAGACGGGCCCCAAAAATGTATTTGGCCCTCTCTTGTTTTCGGCTGCGCACTCTACCGACGGCGACCCAGTTGCGGCGTCGTTTGTGCAGTCGCGTCGCGTCGCGTCGCCTCTCCCACCGGTGCGGCGCCCGCGGAAGTCGCGCGAAGAGGCGGCGGAGTTCGTGACCGGACATGGGTGTAAACAAGGGGGCCGTGCGGGCCACGCTCCCACTCCCGCTCCTGCGTGGAAAGAGAGAGAGGGAGAAGCTACTGCAGGGAGTCACAGAAAGAAGTGCGGGCAAACTCGGAGGGGAGGTGACAAAGCAAGCAGATTTTGTCTATGAACCCGAGGAGTAAGTGGCCGGCGTTTGGCGGTAGATTGTGTCAAAAATCGGGTGTCTCGCTGCGAGGTATGCAGTCAACTACCGTTATAGTGAACCCTCCGTTATTGTGAACCTAAGTTACTGGTCCTGGGAGAAGCTACTGCAGGGAGTTTCAGAAAAAAGAATGGACAAACTCCGAGAAGAGGTGGAGGGGAGACAAAGCAAAGCAGATTTCGTCTATGAACCCTAGGTGCAAGTGGCCGGGACTTGGTGGTAGATTGTGTCAAAAATCGTCTGTCTCCCTGCGAGGTATACGGTGGACTCGGGTTATAGTGAATTCGGGTATAGTGAACTCTCGGTCATAGCGATCTGAAGTCACTCGTCCCGGTTCACTTCAATTACAAGTAAGCATAAGAAGATTCGGTGATAGTGAAGACTGGTCCAAGTAATACCTTCTTCCCCGCTAGTTGGTGAAAGGAGCGTGGCGAAATTTGCGTCGCCAGACGGAAAAGCAGGCCTCATGGCCTGAGTATCGCCGTGTAAAATAAAGCTTCAATTCAATTCAATTCAATTCAAGACTAAACCGCGGCTATAGTGAACGTAGGAAATACGTCCTGGAAATTAATTCTCTTCAGTAAAAGAATGTATCGCCTCAGCGTCACAAATTCCAACACCAGGCAGCTTGGAAAAAATATCGTCGGCCGAGCGTCATAATGCAAGAAGTCTCCAATGAGGTGGAGATAGCGAACCCGGAATACTTCATTTAGCCATCATTTTCGTTAGCCGGTTGCGCCATGCCGCTACTCCTTTGATCTCCTATGCCTCCGGATCTCCAATTCTGTTAGGCGTGTAAAATGGTCTTCGGAGATTGGGACGGTGTTCCAACAGTGCAAGAGGCATTGAAGGGTGTCAAGACTGCATTACGATACTTAGAGACAGTAGAAAATGTAGAATAGAGTACGGAGAACTCGAGAAGTATCTAGAGAAATTATTAATGAAAAATGTAGGAAGCAAAAAATTTTAAATAATTATTTTTTAAGATCGAATTAAGATATTGAAATTTTCAGTTCAATTTATTTTGTTGTATCATTAAATTAATAAAATCAATCACTGAGAAGAATTTATATTTAATTTTGACATCATGGGATATAGTGAATCTCTGGTATAGTGAAGCAGAAATGTTATTCCCCAGAAGTTCACTATAATGGGAGTCGACTGTACATGCCAACGCTTGGAGTCGTAAACGTGTCCACTATTTTAGGCTGAGGGAGGTAAAACAGCAGTTAAGGCCATAAACGTTGTCAGAGAACGAAACAGCGTCACAATCATGGAGGAGAACGGCTTAGAGGTGCTGAGAATGAATCATGATTTCACAGTTACTCTTAATTATTCTCAGTAAAATAATGTAGTAATTAAGGTTGGTACTGAATTTAATAATAAAATGTAATGCTAAAATCATGATTGTTGTGTTTTTGCATTGGGCCATTTTGCAGGCGCATTGTAAACTCGCCCGAAACTTCATAAAAAGTAATGCATTACGTGACGACCAAGAACGTTATTACTTATTTATGATCGTTTCATGACTCTTGTGACCATGAAACATTCGTTCTTATTCATTACAGTCTCGCTTTCCTAAAAGAGTTTCGATTTTAGTACTTGAAAATATTCCGGATCTTGCGGGTTGGTCACAGTTAAATTTTAAAAAATCATTTCAATTTCTCGACGTTTCGCAGTATTTAATTCCCTCGTCAGGGAAATTTATTCCTGAAGAAACAACAACAATGTTAATAATGTAGAGGATTCAGAATTAAGTATTAAATAAATACGCGTCGACTTCTAATTGTTTTATGTAACTTCATCCGGAATATTGTTCAATTTACTTAGATGGTTGTGAATCTGTTTACAACGGTTGACGACAATACTGTTTGTAATATGTGTAAAAGCCCAAAAACTTGCAACACGTACTAATATTTACAGACATCTACACAAATTCAAATAATTCATTAGCAGGGGATTGGGTGTTTTGTTGTATTTTCACTAAGTTACTTAACAATCAAGACGACGTGATCTTCTTCCGTCGCATTAAATTAAACTGGCAATTCTTACATGAATGAAATTGATTCTGTAGTATTGTTGTTGATACATTGAATTTTAAGTGTCATGGTTACATTCTGTCCTTGTGCAGAACTGTAATTACAGATTAATCAGTTTTGGTGCGCTACAGAAAATTAATTTGATAACATTTCAGTATAATTCTAACATAATTTTTATATTCTGTAATAAAAAACAAACATAACGTGTCAATTATAACATCTTGTTAAATAACATCCTTTCCAGTATTTGCAATAATCATTGCAATATCTAAATGTGCTCTTTATTAAATGTAGGTTCGCGCTGTAAACTGTAAAAGCAATCCCAGCAAGACAGATGTGAGTTGTTATAAATTTAACATTTTTAATGTTTAGAATAAAATACTAATATGCTGTGGGAGGGACTGTAGTTGATATAGTGTAAGTAAATGAAGGTGAAGGCAACTTCTTCATGAATCTCAAAACTCAAAAGTAATTTTGTGAGCAGACAAGTTGTTTCAAATTTTATGAGAAAGGTAAGAGTTTTAGAATGATTTTTCTATTCTATATTCAAAGTTAATTTTGTCTGACACTTTTTTCGTCATCCAAATAATATGCATTGGCCTGTATATCAGAGATCTTTCAGATAAGGAAGCCCATATCTCGCAGGAATACGCAAAAGCTGATTAAATTGTCGAAATTTGGGAATAATTACAGCCTCTGAGTCTAGCCAAGTTGTAAAAGCAAACCTCACAAAACGGTGTCTAAACTGCTTGCACCCTCAGGCAGCGGTCGGATGCATCGTTCCCGTTCACTGACTTTACAGGCGCCTTACACTTGTAAATTTGTGTGTTTTTGCGCAATCGCGCGGTGTCTTCCTCGCGCAGTTTCTCCGCGGCGCGCCCTACTTGTGCGGCCAAGGTGAGCCTTTGGGGTACGCCTCAAAGCCGACACCGCCATCTCCTGCCGCAGCCCTCGGAGTCTACTCCATACTTGCCCTTCCCGTGACCGACTTTATCGTAGGTAATACCACGAGTCCTTTGGAAATTATCGATAAATCCCCGGCTCGCAAACCGAGGGGGGGATTTATCTGAGAATTTCCAAAGCACGAGTGGTATTTAATATGACTATTCCACGAATGAAATTATATTCAAAGAGTTCATCAGAGTTACAAACTGCGCCGTATTGAACATATGTTAAAATGTATGAGGTTATGTTGTAGTACATAGGCGGTTTATTGCACATAGTGATCGATATACACCGCCTCCTAAGATAGATGAGACAGTTTGTGATTGGCCAAGAGGGAGAAGCGGTAAGAAGTGTCACACATCCACACTCACTACTCACACATACAGTAGGCGCAGGTACCCATCTAACAATATATCTTTACCTGTTCTCATTTGTTTTCTTCATCTCCATCTCTACCTTCTAAAGTATTATTACCAAAATTGACGTTTTGTTTCTTCTTTACACATTTACCTCTTGTCTTCTGCTGCTCTGTCGACTGCATTTTTTTCCTAAGTTGAACTCCACTTTTTTTTCCAACATGTATTCCGCACCTTCCCACCAAGCATGGCTTTAAAGAACCGCAGCCACCATAACGAACGAACGTCTCTATAGCCGCTGTTGACTGCACCGCTCCTCCACTGTTTCTTTGTTTCGTGCGGAAGCAAGTGACGACCCACTTACGGCAGCGCAGGTTCACCACGCAAACGCGATCTTCTTTCTTTCAGGCACAACGCCACAAGCAGCTGGTGGAAAACATGTTGGTAGGAACGAAAGTAACCGTGGTGTTCGCGGCATTGCTGGCAGTGGTAGCTAAGGGACATGGTGTAAGATATATAGGTGTGTCCACTAGCCACCTTTGGGGCAAATTTTCTGAAGCCAGTTTGAGACTAGTTCCTCGCTCGTTTGTACGGTGCGCACGGTCGGTTTGGGTCACGGTGTAAGATATAATATATCATCCTACATTATACATCTTAAACTGTGGCTATGACACAGTTTTACAAAACATATTCTACCCATTTTCGTAAGAGTTCGCTCTAGACTTTACCAATTCCACCGCGAAACGACAAATCACCGATTTGAAATTTGAAATCGGCTGGATACAGAGCTGTCGAATGGATCACGACCAATCACGACCTTACCCAAATGAGACCCAAAGATCGCAGCGCTTAAATGCGAGAACTGTGAGTACTAGCCTAACATAGTCTTCAGTTTCAGACTGGGAGTGGTTACACGTATATATCTTACACTGTGGCTAGGGACGTTCCTATTCTGCAGATTCGATTCCAGAATCAATTCTTTTGTTTCGATACCTGTGAAATCGGTAATCGATTCCTTCACTGCCGATTCTTGATGGAATCGATTCCAAAATGCTGGAATCGAATCAAATGAATACCCTCGATTTAAAAAATGTACGTATTTGCGCATTTGTTGTATTTTTCGTTTTTTTGCCGTTTCCCTTTATTATTAATGTAGTTATTACTTTATTATTAATTTTATAGAAGTTCATGTCGTGTTTGAATTCTACCTCTCTCACCACGCCTCCACCTTCCACTTCGTTCAAACAAAACATCTTGATTCTAATTACATTTTTAGCATCTCAAAAAAACCCTCTTCTTGTCTGGATCGCATTGTGTGAAGTTAAGTTTCTTTGAATCCGTTACAATTTCGTTGTTTAGTTCATTCTTTTGTTGATGTTAAAATCTATTTTATTTTTCATTTATGTTCTATTAATATATTGTTTCGTTGATACATTGTATTACTTTATATCAGTTGTATTATTTCATCTATTAATTTTTTTTGGCCACGTAGTTAATTATTATAGTTTTAAAAATTTAACTAATTAACACCCAGTTGTGTTTTATTAAATAGTAGTTGTTCGATTCCGACATCGATACCTTCGTTGAATCGTCTTCTCATGAGATTCGATTCCGTAAGGAAGCGATTGTTGGGGAGTTATTGCCTCCTCGAACGGTGAGCACTATCGATCTTCTGCTCATGCGCGGTTCAAGTTTCACATCCCTTTTGCGTAACTGCGCATGCGCAGAAGATCAATAGTGCTTAACGTTCGAGGTGGCAAAATCTCTGTTTTCTTTCGATTCGATTCTAGAATCGACTCCAACTTTTCGATTCTGGGATCGAATCTAGAATAGGGAGTTTTTGCACCCTCGAAAGTGAAGCAATACTGAAGTGAACACATGCGCAGTTCAAGTTTCGCATCAGTTTAGTACATCTGCTCATGCGCAGAAGATTGATAGTGCTCAACGTTCGAGGTGGCAAAAACTCCCTACTCGATTCCTTTACAGGAATCGAAAACGTCTCTAGTGGCAGCAGTTGAGTTCGGAGTGGCGGCGGAGGTTACGACTGCGGTGGGGTGGGAGGCTGCCACGGGGGAGAAGGGGGTATTTGCTCGAGGGGAAGCACGCCACGCAAGCAGTTGTTTGCGTGCGTAACAGAACGAAAGCATGCTCTCTGCTGCTGACTTCCGTCTGTAATGAACTACTCACCTTCGTCCTGCAAGAAACGCTTCTTTAAGACAGAAATGGTTAGTGACAAGTTCACTCAACAAGCTATAGGAACTGCAATTCGTGTTACTGGTTGTCTTTACTTTACTTGACCGTCACGTTTTGTTAACATTCTGATTGTTCATGAACTTTCTTCGAATGAAGAATGTAGCAATGAATTTCCATTGGTTGAGTTGCATTATTATTAGGTAATGTTTTATACGTTGTGCATCATTCTTAAGTTGTGTTGTTATACACTGCTTTATTATAAGATACTAACGACAAAAATTGCAAAAAAGAAATACAGCGGGACAATGCAATATCGAAATTTTTATTGGACACTTATAACGTGAAATACAAAATTTTATGCAATCGTCTATTTACACTAATTCTATATTTCTACGTACAGAAATGAAATTAGTTTTGCGACTTTCGTAATTTCGTTTAGACGTTTAAACATGTGGTTTATCTAAACCTAAAGTTGTTATAATGCTTTGCGGAAGCAAATGCACTAAATTACTTGCACCGACACAGGAAAATAATACATTGTTTAAAAGACGATACAGTGGGTGTTCTCCTAATATTTCATTTTCGTACTTTAAACAGAAACAAGTGGATGTAGATGGAGTTCGGATTCCCTATGAGTTCTTTGAAATTAATATTTTCCATTGTCATGCAACGTGCATCTGCTTCCCATCTTGCGAGAGCTTCTTGTTCGCACAATTACATCACGTCGCCTCCTTTCCATTCGCTGCGGTGCCCTGATACGATCACTCCTCGCACGCCGCAAAGCGTGCTCACTCACTTCATCTCCCGGCGGCGCCGCAGCAGCGGCAGGGGACTCCACGAGGCGCTGTGATGCTATCACCGTTTCACAACTGCTTCTTCCGCGCTAAACCGCACGGGTGCTGCTCCCGTCACCCTCTCCTAGGCTAGAGTTTTCAAAATTGTATCATCTTTGTTAATAAATAGAGACCCGAAAAATGTGTAGTATGAAAGGTGAAAATATGTACATAAATATGTAATGAAAACAGTAAGAATATGTAATAAAAATATAAAATCGAATATATGTAAAATTAAAAAACACTAATTATAAAAACGAACATTTACATAAAACTAAATTATATTTATAAAAATAGCCCTAAGGACATTTCAAATATAATACATACGGTTGAAAATTCAGGTTGAAAGTCACGAAAGTTTTGTAAGTCAGTGATATTGTTCACACCTAAAGGGAAAACTGATATCAGCCACTGACGTACATTTCCCGCGACACTGTTAACTGAAGCAGGCGCGCCAGTGTGTGAACACCCGACCGCGACATCATGTAGTATGTCTCGAGTAAACAGCAAGCATTAATAATGTAGGAAAAATTGCCGACTGTTTTGAAAATCTTTCTTTTCGTAAAGAATACGTCATTAAATTGAAAAAAATTGATAGAATAAAAACAATATTTCGTGAAAAATGTCAAAATTTGTAAAATGTGTAATAAAGTACTAAATATATAAAAAATATGTATCTAAAAAGTTTGTTATTGTGTTAGAAAAGCGACGATTTGCCAGTATTACAATTTTTAGAGCGGTAAGTAGAAAGACAAAATATATGAAATTACATAAAATCCTGTCTTTATTAATAAATATTGTTAAGAGAATGGTTCACGATTAATATATAGATAGTTTGGTTTTATATATTGGTCTGTAAATGATATATATAACCAAACTGTCTATAAATTAATCATGACCATTCTCCTGATAATGCAAATCAAAGAGACAGTTTAGGATACTAATCATTGTTAATAAAACATCGCCCCACGACCATGGATGATTTTTAAACATCGATGTTGTTAAAACTGCTTTAGAAACCATTAATGGTCACGTGGGGGTGATTTAATTTAAGGTTGTTGCGTTTATTAACTTTTAATCGAGGTTTAAGTGACAAAACACTGAAAAAATGGCCTGAGCATTTAACATAAAACTTTCATCTGATTGGATAATTAAAAAATTATATAGACTCTACCAAATATATTTTTATTTTCACTCTCGATCACTCTGAAGAACGTTCAATTTACGAATATTTGAAAATCATTATAGGTTCTTATTATTAGGGTACTTTTTTTAATTAAAAAATAAAATATCAACCCGGTAGAACATCGATGTTAAGAAACATCGGCTTAAAACAATCGATGTTAAATCGATTTTATGAAAACTCGACAATGATATCGCAACCGCAACTCCTCTTTTTAGCCACGCCTGTCTCTTAGCCGAGTCCTAACTTTGAGGAAAAATCTGTTTGTTTAACTACGAGAGCATTCCGACGCATCAATATGAAAGTATCTCTGTGTTTAGGGAACGCGAACGGTGACTTCTGTACCTTCAGGAGCTTGGTATCTTCCTCGCCGCCTCCGCCCCGCCTGATACCATTCATTTTGATGAGAGGATTACTTAATGAACATTCGAAATACTAGTAGTTTGGTTTCCATTTAATTTTATTTCCTTTAATAAGAATTATCTAAAATTGAAACACCTCCACTAATATTTCGTGGCGGTGTCTTCTTATTTTCATTAAAACACAATCACCCAAAACAAAAAAGAACCATTTCCATCACTTCTTCGAATCTCCTTGTAGTTCCCTATTTCTCCCGCTTACGCCGATCTGACTCCCACACCGCCGCCGGCGCGGCGTAGCCCCGATCCCGGCCCCTCTCACATCCTCGTCCCCCCGCCCCGTCGCCGCCCTTCCGCCGCCCCGTCGCCGCCCCGCCGCCCCCGCTGCCCCGTCGCCGCCCAGTCACCGCACCCGCCGTCCCCGCCCCCGTCCCCGCTCCCGCTGCCCCACCGCCGCCCCCGCTGACCCTCCGCCGCCACCGCTGCCCTGCCACCGCCCTGCCACCCCCGCCACCCCGCCTGCTCCCCAGCCTGCTCCCCAGCCTGCTCCCCAGCCTCCGCCTCCGCCGCCGCCTCCACCCCCACCCCCATCGCCGCCGTCGCCCCAGCGGCCGCCGTCGCCTCCGCCGCCAGCGTAGCCCTGATCTCGGCCCCCCTCGCATCCTCGCCCCCGCCGCCGGCATGCTGATGAGCGGATGGCGCAAGCGCGTGCCTCCATTAGCGGAGCCCGTGCAACACGTTGCACCCACCGCGCGCGTCCTGTGGCGACTGCGAAATTGGGCGGAAAGGTTTCGCATCTCGATCCTCGCGGATCTAACAGAATCCTCGCTTTCGTTCGGCGATAATTGGAACGTTCGTGCGGAGCGCGGCTTGTTAGCTTTTTATTAGCAAACGGCCTTCGGGTGCGCTCTGTAGAAAGCCCAGCTGGGGCTAGGGGAGTTCTTCGGTTAATGAACGTAAAAGGAAATGACGATAATGGGGTTACGGCATAAGAAGTGAATACATAGCAAGGACGTGTTTTTAAATGTCTGCTATACAAATTACTTTAAATTTGTGATCGTGCATAGTCAACACTCGGTCAAGAATTTTTTCTATGTTAAGGATTTGGCGAAAAGTGAGTGCGTTTTCGTTCGTAATAGCGGGTACGCGACTGACGATTATTAAACTGGAAGGTACTAGGGTCGAGTTCAACAATGGCGAATTTTCGACGTCGTATAGCGGCTGGTAATTGGCAAGTGTGACCTACCCGTGGTGAAGTGGATCGGTCGCCGTCCGCGTCTGGGTACCACATTTCAAAACGTAGTCGTTCCATGAGGAATGTGGGGAGGTGAAAACGCGTTCCCAACAGATTTTCTAGGGGTTCTCCCGATTTCTCTGTCTATTGTTTTACCACCAACTAAGTTATTGATATCATTGCTATAGTCTACTGGTTAGGTAAGGGCTCGTTGAACTCAGTGGCCTGGGTAGTTGAAGAATCCCCACTAAACAAAAGTAAATAAAGTATTTAATAATTAATTATAAAGACAAGAATGAATAATAATTAATAATTATTTTTTATTTTGAATAAAATTACTTTAAATTTATTTAGTATTAATTAATTCTAATCATTTCTTAATGAATTGAAACAACTTCCTCAGCGTCGCCCCTGTGGTTGAGATCGCTAAGACAGTGATCTCCACTGTCTTAGTGATCTCCGTCCGGAGGGCGCCCGGGTTCGAGTCCCGCCTCGGGCATGGTTGTATGTGTTCGTCCTTTCACCCCCTATCATCACCATATCGTTTCATCCTCATACCATAACGTTAAATCCAATAGTGGTCGCTAATGATCTAGTAGTTGATGCGACGACCTTAAATGACAAAAACAACAACAACAACAACAAAACAAAAAAATCCCTTCCTCAGTACTGCGAGCACACGCATGGAAGAACAAAATAAACAGACGAATAGAGTAAGAAATAAAGATGGAGATAGCAGGACAAGATGGTAATCTCATTTACGAAATCTTAAGTGTTCACATTCCTGTATTCGTTCATTTTCATACATCGTGTAAGAATTTCTTACGGAAGGTTCGTTGAATTCCTCATTTGGAATGAGAGGTTAATTGTAATTGTTTCGTGCGACCACGTAAATTTCCAGTTATTTTCCTATTTTTTTGTCTGAAAGAACGTAACGCGAAGAAAGTATCCTCGAAAGGGCTTCGTCAATCGGTCGAAGAACTTTCGCTTATTGTAACATGGAAGATGTTTGCTTTTGAATATTATTAAATTTGACACCAAAGTTTCTTCAACTTACGGCGGAAATGTGAAGCCTAGACGTTTCTCTGAAATGAAAAAAATTATTTTATTTGGAAATAAATTACTTGTTTTTCAGAGTTTATTTTATGAACCTTTTTCTCTATTAAGGGATAGATATTCATACTAGCTTGATTGAAATTGAGTTTCAGCTGGGAAATTGGTATTTTTTTCCATTTATTGTTGTTTCTTTTTGAATGTATTACACAATTGTTCTTTTTTGCCTCGACGGACCATCATTTATTCATTTTCTGAACTTAAGTACACAGCTCTCTTTACGAAATTTGTTTCATAAAGATTGCAAGTGATTCAGTCATCGCGTTGCATATGATAGAGGAAAACGGAAACCTGAATGGTTTGTTTGTTTGTTTGTTTGTTTATTTATTTATTTATTTTGAAATAAGGCTCCTAGGATGGCTCATGGACAGCTTTCTGTGCTAGTTCTCTGTCAGGTGGTCCCGAGTTCGATCTCCAGACGGGGCACAAAGGAAGCTGTAGCTGTCTAACACGATCGTCTCAGTTTCTATAGCTGTGTGACGAAAGAAAGCTCAAGCAGGCCAAACATAAGCTAGGTAAGATGATGGGAATACGTTGTGCTTGCCACATGTCTCGCTTACCCACGTACGTGGATAATAAATAAAATGAGCCCTAGGCATGAGAACACCGTTGCCAGGACAAAGTCGGATTAATCCGACCCTAAAATGACAAATACATACATACATTATTTTAATGCTCATAGTTCAGAGTGCGTTGTATTTGATGTTCGACCCAGCTGCTGTGTGAGATGTAATTCAAAGAAAATTAGATGGCTGTAGATGTGCATCGAAAGTTTAGGAGTAAGTGCGATGAAGAAGCGATGAAGAATTAAAAAAGGCATAAAAAGAACATATAAATTTATATTCTATTAGTTTTGAGAAGATTGGCTATAAAAATCTAATACTGCTGATGATAGCGGCAGTTAACAATTTTTAAACACAGAATTGGACAGGTTCTTTTCAAAAAAAGATGCAATCTCGATGAGTTAACAGCTGACTGAATATTGACAGTGTTTTGAGTTGGCATGTTCTTGGATGAGCTCTTCGTTTCGTTGGGGGAGCGGGCGCCGGGCCGGGCTTTCGCCAATAGGCGGGCGGAAGGCACTTCCTCAAGGTAATTGGCCCGGGGGCGGGGCGGGGCGGGTGGGGCGGGGGCGGGGCGGAAGAGAGCGTCCTCAGCGCTGGCCGTTGCGTGGGGCAGCAGATACGTAAGACGCAGGTCGTCTCTGTAGAACGCGTCTGCGAGCACTGCGCGTCCATGTTCGTGGACTCAGTAAGCTAGCGATCAGAATTCACGTTCTCACACGTTATAGACTTTTGATATTTTCCATCTTGAGTTTGAATGTGTTTCTATGTAATGTTTCTGTGTTGTTTGGCATTTTTTTCTTGTTGTCTCAATCTTGATTTTCAAAAAATAACGGCATTCAATAGAGAAAGTTGATTTTGTAATTCTTTTAATAGTCAAAACTATATAATTGGTAATACCTATTTTTTACTATTGAATTTAATTTCTTATTATCGTGCAAAACCATATTGCAATCTCCTCAAATCGTTAGAAATAAAGAAATGGGCACTCTTTTCAATTAAGTAAATATGTCCCGAAAATGTTTCTCTTAGCGAGGTATTTATGCACATAATGTTTCTTGAAACGACGCAAAATGCCTGCAAAGTCAACTAAGCACTTGGTTTCTGTTGCAGGTGAGCAGTCCTTGTGTGGCTTCGTGAGCGGTGAGTTGCTGTCGCGTGGCGAGCTGAACTTTTGAGGGGTGAGCCAATAAAAGAGTATTTTATTCGTTGGGCTCTTCGCTTGGCACAGATTCGCGAGCTAAGTGCTTTGCTGGACTGACATAATAAGAGAGAATGTAGGGAGTTGTTACTTCCATTGTATTCCAATAGTAACGGTTTTGAGTTACTTGAAATAAATAAATGGAGAGAGTTCAGGTCTGAAGTGAAGGACAAGCATTGGGATCTGTCGAGGATGTCGTGCTGAAGGCGTTTTGTCTGGGCCGGGTGCGTGCGTGTCGGGTAGGGGACGAGTGCTTGTCGGGTAGGGGATGGGGACGTGTTTGGGTCGGGTGCATGAAGGGGGGTGCGTGTCGGGTACGAGACGGGTAGAGGATGGGGACGTGTCTGGGTCGGGTGCCAATAGGGCTCGGGTGCAGATAGGGACCGGGTGCTTGTCGGGTAGGGGAAGAATGTGTGTCTGGTAGGGGAAGGTTGCGCGTCGGGTACGGGACGGGCGCCTGTCGTGTCGGGGCGGGGCGGGTGCACGGCCGGGACGGGGCGTGCCGGGGTCTGGTTGCCCGTCGGGGACGGGACATCGTGTTGAGCCGGGGACGCGCCGTGGGCGAACGTTTACAAGCGCTTGTGGGGACGTTGTGGGGACCGCAGGCGGGCGGGGGAGCGTCTGCTCCGAGGCGACTGGCTGTCTCTGGGCCGCGCCGTGCAGCGCACACAGCGCGGGACAAAGGGAGGCGGAGAAAGAGGTAATCGGGTCAATGCGCCTCTTTTCCTCGGACTGAAGGCGATTTGCTTCTCGCTAGAAGAGCCGGTGCATCCTCCTCGGCGCGAGGCGGGGAGGAGTGGCTCGCGAGGGGGAAATAATGCAACGGTGGAGTTACGACTGCTTAACCCCAGTACCTTATCTGTGTTTTTTTTTCTCTATCATTAATTTTTTAAATATTTTCCTGAATATTTGCAGGATACTTTTAGTGTTCTATATATGCTTTCGTGCACTTATTAAGCAGGTACCAAACCATATTCACATATTTTCCAAATTTGATTAGAGAGGTTTTTTTTTTCGTTATATGAGACTGGTTTGATCTAAGGAATGACCCGTTATTTTCCTATTCTCACTTGAAATATCTGGGCTTGAACATCAAATAATGTGTCTGTTACAGTCAATATTTGATATAGCTCGAAATAACTTTGGTAAACTACTCGTATTATAAATATTTCTGAATAATTATGTATCAACAACGCAGGTTACGTACGGTAGAGGCTATTCTTTATATGAAATATTTAGTATAAGTAAATTATATTTACAATGTTATTGAAAATAACTTATAAAATGTATACTTTTATAAAACCAATTATTTACATTCAGTATATTGCCGTGCACATTCGTGTTGTCCACTTCCAATTGTCAGTAACGCTACAAAAAGGGGGAACAAAAAGACCCCAGTTATAGTTTGATTGTTGATTGCAAATATGGTACGAGGGTTAAGTCCGTTGTAGTTCTTTTCTTACTGCTATGTCACTAATATACGAATCCGGCCCATTTATTGTATATCAAATTAGTGTTGTAAAGTGTAAAATAATGGAAAAAACCCACTGTGCATTATGCTCTAGAAGTTTTGCTATTGTGAATTCACCGTCTGAAACCATTTTCGTGATTTTATATTTTTTATTGTTGTATCAACGTAGTATTATTGTTTATCAAAATAAATTCAGTATTCACCTAACACATGTTATGGTATTTCTTACTGTATTTCTCTTATTTCTAGCTGTACACATGTTATGGTACACCTGACTATATTATTAATTTTGAGTCCATAATTTTCTTAACCACTTATTGAAATATATGATATAAGCAACTCTGCACTGCAGTCTCATTATGCTAGATTTTTGCGTTCGTGTATTCCTTCGTCTACAATACCCTTTCAAATAAAATTGCATCTTACATACGTTAAAATTGTTCTCTTGAAAATATTTGAGCTGAGTCAGATGTTGGGTGTTGCTCTACAAAAGCCCGTATACTTGCGTGTATTCTGACAGAGCGTGTACGCAACCTTGGAAAACAAATGGTTTATTAACAAGACACGTCCGGTCATTTCACAATAACGAAAGAACCGAATGCTTTATCTGATAGCAAAATTTTATTGCAAGGTCCATTTAGAATTTAACTGAATGAAGACCTCGTTTGTCTCGCGCTCCTCATTCCGTGAACTGGAGGTTCCTGCGCTCTTACATAACATTTAACATTCATCAAATTCACAGCTACTCGTAAAGGTCCATCCTCAATAACGTGACCCCCGTGTTGGTTATCTCCCCATTCAGTGGGCCAAGGGAACTTATCTGTTCCATTGAGTGCTCAAGGGTCCACCTATACGAGTTTCCTTTTCGATCTTCGACCAGTATCCGGTGCAGCTTTAGTGTCGTGGTTGAGAAATTGTATCACAGATACGGAAATTATCAAGACCACAGTCGTGCCCACAGTGAGGGACCAGAGTGTCATGCCCTCCGTAAAAATCTCCTCCCATACAAATTTTGAAAGGGGCCACTTACCCTTACGTAATAAAATATGTTCTTATTTAAAACCGTTATAAAAATGACGCACGTAATGTGCAGACACGTTTTAAAATTTACAGTGACGGCAAGCAAGTGAAAGAAAGATGTTAATATCTGTGTGCATATCTATTTATAAAATGCCAAAACACTGCTGGGGCACGTACCCTGTCGGCTGGCTGTGACCCTTCCAGATCACTCGTCTTCCGCCAGATTTTCGCGTTCTACAGCTATCATAGTTTCATTTATTCATTCTCTTTATCCCATTTACGCTGTAATATAGTAACATTGTGATACTATACACGTTGATATTGTGAAAATAAAAATAACCTTTGCAGAACAAACTTCCAAATATCTCCTAATACATTTCTACTTACGCTTACTTTTTGAACGACTAAAGATATCATCGCGATAGCGATCCATCAAGAAACTTTCTTGCTTACTATCCTGCCACGTGTATTGAGTAGTTTCATAAATCAGCAGGCTGGAGGAATTTAATAGGTTCGCGAACTATCAACCTGACGACGTAACTTCATGAAACATTCTCACAGAACTACAATTGTGAATAGAGACATAATGCATCATCTGGACACTCGGTGAAAACTCTCTTGATAGCTACATTGAGCTATATTAGGAACGATTTGGTCTCCTTAATCTATATTTAGAGCATTCTAAATTGTTTTGCGAGGCATATTGAAGTGCTAATCGTTTTTTTAAGTATTGGCACGAGAGGTAGAATGTGGAAAAAAAGTTCACAAACAGTTGAGTAAAATTTTCAAATAATGTGAAAACAAGCAATGAGAAGCAATTGAGTCTCGTCTTGACATAGAGTTTACTTTAACATTTAATATGTCTATTTCATATGTATCTGTCGACGTATAATTAATTATTTAAGATAAAAAAAATTAATTACAAATTTTATGAAATATCTCACTATTGTCCTGCGTCTAATAAAATTACGACAACGATTTCCCGAGTTCTAATATCTTTTTCAATTCTTCACTAATTTTTTCCCACCAGTCCCATCATTGCAAGGCCCCGGGTGGTGGACCGATTTGCCCATGCCTATAGTGCGATTTTTCTAACTCTGCCTCTCAAGCCCCTATATTCACCATATAATATCACACGGCATTTCGCATCTTTCTCGCTCTTGCCCCTAGAAGTCGCATGATCGCAAGCCCTGCGTAATACGGTCGCGATCGTGCGACACCTGGCGGTACGACTGAGAACGTCTCGAAATAACGTGACGTATCCCATCCTGAACCCAGATTGGAATCCCGGTGTAGGCTGGGATTTTTATCTGGTGCTCTCCGTTCAGGGAGGCTCTGGGATAGACTCAGCCTCCTTTCCAAGTGAGTACAAGGATCTTTCCTGAGGGTAAAGGCGGCCGGAGCGTTGTGCTCGCCACACAACCTCCTCCTCGTGCCGACGGCGACGAAAAGGTGGATCCCTACCTTCACCTCCCCTTAGGGCTACTTCGGCCTGTGTGCAATGCGCAGGGGATAACTTTACCTTTATTCCATCCTGCAGACGGGCCTTCAGAGGCGAAGTTAAAAAAATCGCAGTGTAGCGCTGGTTGTGCCGGGCGCAGGCGCCCCTCCACGCGGATGCGCGCGGCTCTTGAGGTCACGTGACTCCCGCGCGACCGTAGCGGGGGCGGTGGGGGCGGGGCGGGGCGCGGTGGGGGCGGGGCGGGGTGGGGCGGGCTGACCTGCTGGCCCACTGGGGCGCTCGGTCAGCGGCGGCGGTCATCTCGCCACGCCACGCCACGCCACGCCACTCCGCGCCGCGCGCCGCCTCCGCTCCGCTCTGAACGCGCCGCCGCTCAGCCCAGCCACCGGCTGCTGCACAGTGCAACGGACTCCCGAAAATCGTGGCCTTTTCTGTATCTCGGGTAAAGAACAAGTCTTGTCTGTGAATTCATTGTGGTGTATGGTCGTAGGTGAAAATATTGCCATTGTGAAATAGAGATGACTACCCAAAGATGGTCTTTGAGAGATCGAATTATTCGCAATGAATTTTAATACATCATTATGTTTATTTTAAATGTTCGCCTAAAAGTTGTGGATCTGTGAATAGGAGTTTATGAATTCCTTGGCAGCTCTCTTGGCGTGTGTGGTAGTGTAGACCATGTAAATGTAATTGTGTGTATCTGACGGGTGAGGATAGAACAAGAAAGAGGAAGGAAAGATCGCGCGCGGTCCGTGGCCCGTTTGTTACGGTACTGCTCCAGCAATTGCGTGATTGTGAAGGGAGAAACCACGAAAAGCTATCGATCAGAGTAACCGGCCGCTAGAATTCTCCTCCAGATAGCGCCTGAATTCGATCCAGATATCTAGCTAGCGCCGAAAATCCTGCCACCGTCGAGACTCGAACACTGAGACCTTCCGACCAGAGGCACTTTAGTGATTTCAGTAGATGCCCTGGGATACCTCAGCCGGTCGAACACACGAAATACTCAATCTAAACATCACATATTCGTTCAAACCCGGTCGAAGCCGTGGATTTCTAAGGGCGAAAAAAATCCTTCATACGCCTTCCTTCGGAGGGGAAGTAAAGCCGGCTGACCCATGTTAGTAGATTTACTGCATGTAAAAGATCCTCAAACCTAAATGACGCCTCTGAGCTAAATTCAAATCGCCTGTTTCGTCGCCAGAAGGAATACCTTCTTTCTCCTCGAGTTGGTTGAAGGAGCGTAGCGAAATTTGCGTGGTCAGAAAGAAGAGCAGGCCTCATGGCCTGAGTCTCGCCACGTAAAATAAGGCATCAATTCAATTCAATTCAATTCAACTGAATTCACATGTGCGAAGGTCCCCTCAAAATGGGGCGAGTGTTGTGGGGCGTGTGGCCCTTGGCGCGCGGAGCGTTCGTGTCGCAGCGGCGCGAGGGCAGCCGCCCTCGCCCTCCCCTCTCCCCTCTCCTCTCTCCTCGCCCAGCGCGCACACCAGCAAAAAGGCGCCGCTCGCGGCCACGGAGCACGGCCACGCCCGGTGCAAGGGGGGGGGACTTTGTGACGCTGCATGGCAGAATCAATATCTCAAGGGGTCCTATACCGGGAGATATGGCTCAGGGTATTAACTGATGTCACTTCAGTGATTCTATATAGCTAGCCTCTCTTCCAGTCACGACGGTGGCAGGATTTTCGACACTAGTTATACAGCTAGGTGGAATTCAGCCGGAAGAGAATTCTAGCGACCGGCTGTTCTGATCGGTAGTTTTTCGTGGTCGCTCCGATCAACACCAGGCCAATGCCGCAGCAGGACCCTAACAAAAGGACCACGGACCGTGCGCGATCTTTCCTTCTTTTTCCTTGATCTATCGTCATCCCATACTTGCACTCACTTATTACGAGCAGTACAATAGCATACATGCCGAGAAACCGGTGGGGAGCTTAGAGCTTGTCTCGGCTGAGGCGGTATAATTCCATCCATAGTTTCACGAAGAGTTCCATTACCCTTCTTTAATAAATCATTATTTTCAGGAGGCTCCATAGCTCCCTGCTTAAGCCCCCGATTTTAAGTCGACCTAGTATGGGTGGGTTGGTGTGTGGGTGGGTGGATGGGTGGCGGGTGGGTTGGTGTGTATGTGTGGGTGGATGGGTGGCGGGTGGGTTGGTATGTGTGGGTTGGTGGGTGGCGGGTGGGTTGGTGGGTGGGGGTGAATGGAGGGCGGGTTGGTGTGGGGGGAGGCGGGTGGGTTGGTGTGTGTGTGGGTGGGTGGGTGGCGGGTGGGTTGGTGTGTGTGTGGGTGGGTGGGTGGCGGGTGGGTTGGTGTGTGTGTGGGTGGGTGGGTGGCGGGTGGGTTGGTGTGTGTGTGGGTGGGTGGGTGGCGGGTGGGTTGGTGTGTCTGTGGGTGGATGGGTGTGTGTGTGTGTGTGTGTGGGTGTGTGGGTGGCGGGTGGGATGGGGTGTGGATGGGTGGGTGGGTGGCGGGTGGGTTGGGGTGTGGGTGGGTGGCGGGTGGGTTGGGGTGTGGGTGGGTGGCGGGTGGGTTGGTGTGTATGTGTGGGTGGATGGTGGGTTGGTGTGTATGTGTGGGTTGGTGGGTGGCGGGTGGATGGAGGGCGGTGGGTTGGTGTGTGGGGGGGCGGTGTGTTGTGTGTGTGTGTGTGTGTGTGTGGGTGGGTGGGTTGGTGTGTGTGGGTGGGTTGGTGTGTGTGGGTGGGTTGGTGTGTGTGGGTGAGTGGGTTGGTGTGTGTGGGTGAGTGGGTTGGTGTGTGTGGGTGGGTGGGTTGGTGTGTGTGGGTGGGTGGGTTGGTGTGTGTGTGTGGGTGGGTTGGTGTGTGTGGGTGAGTGGGTTGGTGTGGGTGGGTGGAGGGTGGGTTGGTGTGGGTGTGTGTGTGTGTGTGGGTTGGTGTGTGTGTGTGGGTGGGTGGCGGGTGGGTTGGTGTGTGTGGGTGGGTGGGTGGGTGGGTGGGTGGCGGGTGGGTTGGTGTTGGTGTGGGTGGGTGGATGGCGGGTGGGTTGGTGTGGGTGGGTTGGTGGGTGGCGGGTGGGTTGGGGTGGGGGTGTGGCGGCTGGGTTGGTGTGGGTGGGTGACGAATGTGTTGGTGTGGGTGGGTTGGTGGGTGGCGGGTGGGTTGGGGTGTGTGTGGGTGGGTGGCGGGTGGGTTGGTGTGTGGGTGGGTGGCGGGTGGGTTGGGGTGTGGGTGGATGGCGGGTGGGTTGGTGTGTGTGTGTAGGTGGGTTGGGGTGTGGGTGGGTGGCCAGGAGAAGCCTCGGCGCGATTGCCGAGGCACGAGAGACGTGCTTGCCGAAGGGCCTCGAGGCTTAAGGGCATGTGTTACACGTTGGCTGCAAATGCGGTAGGTGGATCTGCATCAAGAGGACTAGAAGCGAACCCCCTTTTCTTGCATTCTCTTTTCGTTTCTGAAACCTTTCTTTTTTTTGTCGTCCACGGTGCGATTTTGATTCTCTTGTGGCGAATTGTGATAACCGACGAGCCTTCTCTCAGAGAAGACGACGTTTAGTACTTACCCTTGTTTTCGTGCGTTTGTTAAAAATTTTTGCGCGTTTATTCTCTAAGCTACTCATTTAGGTACACTCATAATTCGTTTTGTGTAATATTCTGACCCTTCACAATTCATTAGTATTTATTCCACAGTTTAAAGAAAGATACACAGTAATAGCGATTATTAATTATTTTCATATATTGCTGACTTATTATGTATTAATATCTTTGAATTCCGTTTAAAACACGAGGCATACATTTCGATTTTGTTTCTACACATTCTTCTGCTTTTGATCCTTTCGCAGTCATTGTAGCACTAACAGATTTCGAGCAAAGAAGACTTCAAAATGCAATCTATTAATTTCGCAAGTTGTGCACAACTCGACTTGAAAATAGTATGGAATAGGTATAGCAAGTTTTGTAAAAAGTACGCACTAGAGATGATCAAATTAACGTTTCACTGCCTTTTGAAAAAAGAAAGGCATGAAAGTGAATAAAAGAAAATGGCATACAAGTAAAACTAGACATAGCTACATTTACTTAAAAAGAATTTAAAAATCTTCCCTCTCTTGTTGAAGCCACAAACAGTGGCGGATCCGGGGGGTGGGGTGGCATGGGGGCCATGCCCCCCCCCCCGGCTTAGAATTTTCGTTTGTCACCTTTCTTCATTTGGCAAAATTTATTTAAATATTTATGTTAAAATTATGTAATTATTTATACAATAATATTGTATAGTATCATATATCCACTACAAAAATAATATACAATATAATAAATATGTTTATTACATAACATAAAACTATGATCCCCCCCCCAACGATCGGCTGCATCCGCCACTGGCCATAAACATGAGATATTTTAATGCATTTCTTGGAAACTAGGTGCAAGGCGTTTGCGCAGTGGCGTAGCTAGGCCGGGGGGCAGAGGGGACGGTGCGCCCCGGGTGACACCATTCTAGGGATGACACCAATTAAATTATTTTATTATTGGAATTATATAATTTAAGTCATTTACTTAAAATTTTATATATTAATAGTTTTCTTAGTTTTAGTTGTTCGAAACTTTTATTGTTGGAGGTATATAATTTTTATGGCTTAGTTAAAAATTATTTATATTAATTTAATAAAGAATACATTTAAATCATGAGCATAGATTATGATTTAATTGCAATTACATTGCATTTATTCTTAATTACATAGAATTTTTAAATATAGTATAAATAACTATCATGTGCAAATATGTTTGTATTTTTAGTAAAATAATGTACAATCAATCCTGCAATAAATATTTTTATACTTAATTTATGGGGAGGTGACACCATTAGCTTCGTCCCAGGTGACACCAACTGAAGCTACACCACTGCGTTAGCGGAACAAAATATGCGAAGAACGGCGTCGTGCAGGTTGCGAGACCCTTGGTTCCAGTTGCACCGTTCGCACCAACCAGTGCATTGGCAGCTGGCCGAGATTTCATCCCGAGAAGCCGCTACGTTCCTGCTCCATGTACAGTATTAAGACGTGAGCATGTTTCCTGGTGACAGTCACTCCATCAGTCTTCCCCGGCAATTGCTGCCACATCACACTTTTATGACAGTTTTTTGTTGCCTCCGTGGATCCATATCCTCCGTGGTCATAAAGCCTCATTCAGTTCTCCTATCCAGCAGCAGTTGTTTCTTTTTTGCGTCTATGGGAAGACATGCGTCTAAGAAATGCAAGACAGGACGAATAAGAAGTCTGCTTAATTACATAGGATGTTTCCTTCCTAGTTCGCAGCCTAGAGTTGGTCTCACAATATTATGAAAGCCTTTGGCCTCAATGTTGATTTAAACTGAGTGGTGTTTGGCACTCTGTCTGCGTGGTCCTGTCTCGCATACTCAGTTATGTTTATTATATGCAATTCATTACGTATTTTGATGTGGCCTTTCCAAGTGAAGTTTCACATTGGAGCCCGCTTCCCCACCTAGAGAAGGACTGCAGCTCCACTTCGGAGCGACGACCTAGTTTTACATTGAATGAAACGAGTGGTTTCCAGCTACAATCTTCAAACTATCACATTAATTTTATAAAGAAATTTAGAACATGTTTGTCATCAATTCTATATCGAGAAAACCTTTTCGTTATTTTAAGAACACATCGTTGTCTCCAAATTCTCTAGTTTCTCTAGTTTCCCGCTCCCTGCTACCATGAAAGTGAAACGTCATTAATAATGATCTTTAAACTATGTCACAGAAACCACATGAATTGGACCAAAACCCAAGGCATATCTCTGTTAAAGAAGTTTGAACAAGGGGCTTCGTGGACGAATAAATTCCGAAAATCATATTTTACTTATGATGCAGATTTAAGTACGAAAACGACGAATCCCTGATTAACAATCCTATTAATATGTAAAAGATGGTAGAGTAATAAAAAAGGTCGAATAAAAACACGAATTCGATAGTTACTATTATACCTTAAAATTTTCCTAAAGTAATAAAAAATCAAATATCCAGTCACGCTACTTTTAAAAATTCCTTATTACGAGGACCCACGATGAGTCATGCAGGTTGCCAATGAGATCTTGCAGCGCAGTCCTATGCCGTTCTCCTTGTATCATGGAATTTAAAAAAAATCATTGTTTTAGGGGAAAATGTATTAGGAACACCACAGAACCATTTCTACCGTTGAAACAGGGGTTCAAATCCCGATCGATCCGTGATGGATTTGTGGTGAACAAATTCAATTTGTAGCAGGTTTTCTCGGGATTCCCTCATTTACTCTGGTTCTTATTCCATCACATCTCCGAATCCATTCAAATCTTTTCAGTATTATCACCCGTATATTAGAACCGTTCGTCCAAATGTTCCACAAAAAGCTTCACAAGCGATTGCCCCTCCCTCTCGAAAAATATTGAGTCTGCAATTGAAAATGTTACCGTAAAATGTGTTTTATTTTTTACATAATTAAGAATAACGCAATCCACATCGCACATAAACGATAGTTATGGCTGGCGGTAGAGTGGGTTGAGTAGCTTAAACTATTGTGACTATTCCACTCACATTTTTCAACCAATAGCATGCGAGAATTGGAACCATATTAGCCAATCGTGAATGCCTTACCCACGCAAAATTATATTATTATCACCTCCTAGGAGGCGATGCTTATTGCACACTCTATCACATTTTGTTGTTTCTTGACTCGAAAACAGCGTTCTGAAGTAGCACAGGCAGGCAGGATGGTTGGTGAAGCTGGCGGTGAGGACGGGCAGTGACAAAAAGCAATCCATATTCAATCACATGGAACGCTAATGAAGTCCTGTTCGTGAATCAAATGCAACCCAGTAAGGAAAAAATCGAATTACGACACACGAGCGGAAGTGTTACATTACTCATTCGTAATTCCAGCTCAGCCCGTATCGTCACCTACACAGATAACGTTTCATTCATCATGTACACCACTCTCTCCGCCCCTCCCCACTCTCCACCCTTCCCCTCTCTCCTCCCTATCCCCTCTCTCCTCCCTATCCCCTCTCTCCTCCCTATCCCCTCTCTTCTTCCTTTCCCCTCTCTCCTTCCTTTCCCCTCTCTCCGCCCTTTTCCTTCTCTCCGCCCTTTCCCTTCTCTCCGCTCTTTCCCCTCTCTCTTCCTTTCCCCTCTCTCCTTCCTTTCCCCTCTCTTCTTCCTTTCCCCTCTCTCCTTCCTTTCCCCTCTCTCCGCCCTTTCCCTTCTCTCCGCCCTTTCCCTTCTCTCCGCTCTTTCCCCTCTCTATTAAAAATCTATAAATGTATCAGATTAACTTTCATAATGTTTATTAATTAACCGGCTTATTACATTTAAATTTTATTCGTGAAATAGTATTAAATTACACTCGTGTTTCGGAAATTCTCGGATAAATCCCCTCGTCGCTTCGCCACAGAGGGATTTTATCCACAATTTCCAAAGCAGTCTTGTAATTACCAATGAAAAATAAATAACCGTGGAGCGCCGGGTAATCAGCCTTGTAATAGTATTCGTAATAATGCAATCTTTTATCCGTGTTAGATCGTATTTATACTGCGATTTTCGTAACTTTGGCCCTGACAGGAATCAGCTGTGGACGGTTTCATCCAATCGGGAGCTTGAACGTCACCATAGTGACGCCACTTTAGCGAAATAGAAGCTTCCGATTGGACGGCAGCGAAACAGCTGATTTGCCTCTGTCAGGGGCGAAGTGAAAAAAATCGCAGTTTACTCCGGAGTAAGGCTGCTCAAACACAAGGATTGGAGGCCAGACTACCCGCGGTGGCCCGCTGTAGTTGCTCACGCCTTTCATTTGACTTGAGCCGATCGCGCCTGAGCGATAGCCCGCAGACGAGCGCTGGGCCGGGGACACGCCACGTGGAACGGCCACTCGAGCCGCCCTGTTCTGCAGACGCCAGCGCAGATCGGAAGCTCGAGTGGGCGATGGCGCGTAGGCGCCGCCGCGGGGGCTCGTGGGTCGAATGTCTCGGGCGACGTGTCGCGAGCGCGGCCTCGAGCGACGGCGACGGGCACGGCCGGAGTCTTTGAAGCGTGCTCCCGTGACGCCACGCCACGCCGCAGCAATGACGCTGCTGACGGTCGCACGTGCTCACGCGCTTGCTGACGGCGACGCTAGGAGGCAACAAGGGCCGAGATGGGAGAATATCGTCGTGGTAACCGCAATAGGTCATGTCAAAAAAATCACTTTTTTTGTTTATTACACCGTTGTGATCAGTTTTCAGAACTGCAGCATTTCAGTAGGTCGTAAGATGACAAACTAATGAAAAACCGAATATCATGCTTGTTCATTTTTGGAAGCAACTGCTGTTAAAAAGAGAGGACGAGAATGTATTTTGTTCCTCCTGAAAACTTCGGAAGATTTAACATACGACCTATTGCAAGTACCACAACGATATCTTTTGTTCAGCTACAGAAGACGGATAAGTGGAGAAGTGCACTGCATAATTGTTCGCAGGCTTGTACGTCTGTTTCCAGCTTGATCGAGATCGGTACTAGGAGAAAAAAAAATACGGAAAGGAAGGAAAATACATTAAACAACAGAATCTTAGACACTCTTTTCTCTTCATGTCTTGCAGGATATTGGATTCCGTACTTATCAGATTTCGCTTTTTAAGACCAATGTAACATGATTCCGTAAACATTCAGACGTCATTTGCGACGTCATCAACACACGTTAACTCTGGTTCAATTTTCAGTGACACGTCTCGATTTTCACTGTTACTCCACTGTATTAGTGGTTCTTATGACATTGTTCTGAGAAAAGCATTGTTATTGCACAGCAGTTTTTCAATAATTTCTCTACTTCGGTAACATTCAGATTGTTTTGCTTTAAGTGAGTAAAGCTCTGAGAACATTTCTAAATATTGCCGAAGAAAAAGTGTACTATTTCGGACACTAACGACGAAAAACGTAAATATTTGAATAGACATAATTGGGGTGCATACGAGTATTACGACAGTGTTTTATTATGCACAGCTTTCCAATTGCGACTGACTTTGCTTCCCGGAAGTCTAGAAAGAGCCCTAGGCTTGTCCTAGGAAGAGGACCAATGTACCTCGTGCCACACCCCGAGGTTGAAGTTATTGGTAAGGTAATTGTAGAAATTGTGCTCAGGAAATGTAATGCACAGGAACATTTAATAATAGACTCTTTGTTAGGAGTATAATGTTTTCTGTGCAAGTAGTCATACAGTTATTAGCTTCCTGAAACGTAATTGCTTTTTGTACTTAATAATATAATTACTTTCCTAATTATGTAAAAAAAATTACTACGCACCAAACATACTCCCACTATACTGCTGCGCCTACTAACCTGAATCGAGGACCATCTACGTCGCACCAGCAACGTCGCATGGTTAGCTAGCAAGGCCTCCGTTGGAAAATATGGGCTGTGGGCTTCAATGGTAGCGGTGAGATGAAAGATGAGGACACATCACTCATGGATCACTCATGGATCACCCATGGATCTTCACCTCTGGGAACCAAAATGTTTGTTTCAATGCATCCAATATGCCATAATAAAATAGTTTCTTCCCGACGATTGATTTTGATATTTCAGACAGTGAAAAAATGTCCACACTCCGCGAATTGAAAATGTCTATATCTTCAGCTAGCCTTAAAACACTTGTATTACTGTTTGCTGTGTACGGTCTTTTATTAACACTTTTTGCTGATCCTTCTTCAGAGTCTATGCTTTCTCCACACTTGATTCTTCGTTGCCCACACTATCAAAATATCTCAGTGCTGTCTTTATACCCTTCAGTTTCTTTTTGCACTGATTTTACACTCTCTTCATTCGTTTCCTCTTGTCATCGCACAGGTTTTCTTCTCTTCTAGAAGATCCCTGCAAAGCGTTTAAGACGTCGTGTCCTGGCTAGATAGAAATGCACGTGTTTTTAACTCGCAGTCCTCGTCGATGAAATCTTCACGATGGAAATATTCACGTCGATGAAATCGTCGTTGATGAGCTGAAACAATTTCTTCTGTGGTACATTCCCTCGGTCCCTTTCATTAGCCGTAAATGCTACAAAATCAACTCCAGAGATTCTCCGCATACAAATCCAGACGTCACTGGAATTGGCGGTCCTGGGAGGCATGATTTCTTTTTCTGCAACTTGTACTAATTCCTTTGCCCTAAACTCGAAGTGGAGAGTTCTCTAAAACCTAATCTAGTGTTTATTGTATTTATATTAATGTATGAAGAGGTAACAGATGTGTGGCTTGGGTTCACTGTATTTCATCCTTCATTGTATTTCAGAGTTCACTGTATCCAGAGCGGATTATTTTTTCCAGTAAAAACTGATAACTTATTTTTTGTAATTTACATACGCATTCTAATTTGATCCCTACATGGAAAGAATGTAATTGCTTGTCAGTATTATGATTACTCCTGAGACTCAAGCCCAAATCGAGTTTTGGCCAAATGTCCACTTGCCGCAGATATTTGTAGGTCATCGCCTGCCCATGGGAATGGAAGTGGGGAACAGGAAAGGAAACAAAGAATCGTGCTGTGGCCCGTTGTTTAAGCTATTTATTTAAGTCAAAAACAGTTAAAAACTGTGTGACGAGCAATGGGGAGAAGTGAAATTAATGCAAGTTTTTATAATTCCGTCTCTATCCTAAACCATATTCTAGTCGAATTTTGAATACAGAAAAAAGTTTTTTTTCAAGTTTTGTTGACAAAATATTCTCTCCTATATAATGAAATCTATTTTCAAAGGTAAATTTGCTATAAATTTGTGCCCTTAACCCTCATCATGTTCTTCATGAAAGAATAATACTTTTTGACGCGACAATATGGAAGACGATAATTTGAATAATTATATATCACACTGAAATTTATAAGACGTGCACAAATAATGAAGTTACATTTATGAATGCACGATAATGTATGAAGCTACGGGTATTACTTCAGAATCCGCCTAAAACGGATTGGATAGCACATAAGTGGTAGTTCAGAGTATCCGACGTCTAGAATCGTGAAGGAAGTAGGCATTTCTACTGGGATGCAGTAGATACTCAGCGGTAGATACTCGAAACTCCTTCGAACTCTTAATCTAACTTAAGTTTGTCGATGCTGAATCGAATGGTGTTCTCTGTTTACATCACGTCTCTATTACATTCTTTCAGTCAATGCTTGTGTGTAAGTGGAGAAGAAAGCGGTGGGTCATTTTAAATTACGAAACCAACAAATGACGCAACAACTAAGTGTAGGGAAAAAATAATTAATAGTAATATTTGTCAATGTCAGGAGATTACGAACTACGTGTTCTGACGTATACTTTCAAAACAACATTAGGCCTTATCAACACGTTACTTATTCGTTTTTTTTTTAGTTTCTTCTCTGCATACATGCTCTGCAAAGATCTAGAAGGAGGTGATCTCATGCAAACAACAGTATCTCGTTATTCTGCTAATGCCACACTTGGAGGAAACTAGTAATAACTCTACTAATCTTACTCCCTGAACACTCTTATCCCGATCTCGCGGTTTACGCATGCGATTTTTGTACTCCCACATACTCGCCGTCCCACTTCGGTTTCACACTGGTTTGTGGGAAATGGCAGTGGCGTAGCGTCAGGGGACGCTGAGATGCTGAGCATCCCCGTATATAAGAACCTTAAATACTGTATTGATAATCTTACAAGTGGTCTGTTGAGCGAAACACGTTTTGTATTAATTTTAAATTGATTTCCTATGATTGAATTCGGCGGGCTGTTGAAGCTGGCCTCTGATTGGTTGGAAGCTAAAATACTTCAGCGTCTGCCGCTAGATTGCGACGAGCAATGACGCATGCGCAGATGGCGAGGTCCCCCTCTCCCCTCTTCATCCCTGGCCCTGAGAAACTCGACTGCTTTACGCTAGCGTCCAGAGCGTCTACTGCGGAAAGAAGCTCGTTTGTGCACGAGAGCGCAGCACACTTCAGGCGTTCAGTAAATTATCTTTCTCTCTCTCTCACTCGGGAGTCCCCGCTTGGTCATGGGTACAAACTGTAGAAATAGTGCCTGACTACTATTTCTTAATTAATATCCAAGAAATTGTATTATCTCTTAAATAGATTACATATTATTTAAGTCTGCAATGTATAAATTAACAAATGGTCTTATTGCCATTCGCGTATAAGAATTAAAGCTGAGCCATTGTATAATTTGCTTTCAAGACATCGGCAGCCCTGACTGCTGTGAGGATTTTGTGGGAAGCGCCTACACCGTCGTAAGCAATCGAGATCGTGGAAGTAGTCCCAGTGTATCTGCCTTGTGTTGCGTTCGACTGTTAGACGAAGTAGTTGATAGTGACATTTTGTGTGTTATTGTTGAGCATCCCCAAACGTGTGAGTCACGCTACGCCACTGGGAAATGGATAGGAAGAGAAGAGAATGGGAAGGTAAGATCACGTACGGTCCGTGACTTATTGCATACGCTGCTGCTACGGATTTCAGATCAGAAAAATCATGGAAATCATCGGAGTAGTCATTATGTGAATGCGATTCCAGTACACGCAAAATCTCACCGATGTTGAACCCGCCAAACGAATTTCAGACACCAAGTCGGGATCGAACCCTAGTCGATCTGTATAGCTAAAACGTGTGCCGACTCTGCGCCTCGTTCGCGTGTTCGAAACCCGCCGTGAGCATGGTTGTTTGTCCCTTCTCTTTCCCTAACGTAAGCTATCGCGGAGGGCCTTGTGAGTCTGCTGAACACAGACCGAGGAGCCCGCATCTGTGTCCGTGTCTAGTGTAAAGGTTAAAATGTGTCCCCGTGAGGGACATAGTGGTTCATTCGCGATCATAGTAGGCCATTCGCGACCACTATTGCATTCAACGTTATGGTTTGAGGATGAAACGATATGGTGATGATACGGGGTGAAAAGGACGAACGCATATAACCATACCAGAGGCGAGACTCTAACCCGCGACCCTCGGTCCGAGATCACTACGGCACCACTGGCTTAGCGATCTCGCTAAGGATTCGACGGTGTGACGGTTAGCGTGCCGGACTGTCATACCCAAGTTCGCGGGTTCAAACCCGATCGAAGCTGTGGATTTTTAAAAAAAATCCTTCGTACGCCTTCCGCGGAGGGGAAGTAAAGCCGGCTGGCCCATGTTAGTAGATTTACTTGCATGTAAAAGATCCTCAAGCCTGAATGACGCCTCTGAGCTAAATTCAAAACGCCTGTTTCGTCGCCCGAGGTAATACCTTCTTTCTCCGCTAGGTGAAAGGAGCGTAGCGAAATTTGCGTGGTCAGACGGAAGAGCGGGCCTGATGGCCCGAGTCTCGCCACGTAAAATAAGGCATTAACTATAACTATAACTATCTCGGCCACGGTCCCATTTATTTTGCTGAGCTCGTAACTCGAGGCGCCACCACCGACGCCTCCTGGCGTGATAATCGCCCGTCCCGTCCCGTCCCGGCGCGCGGTGGGGGGCGGCGGGTCGTTCATTGGAAGATGGAGGCGGTGGGCGTCGAGGTCGCGGCGAGGTGTGCAAGCGAGGACGGCGCCTCCAGAAACCTTAAGTATCCTCAATTGGCCGCTTCTTGCGGCTAGGTCATCGCCCGGCGGCGGCGAGCGGAGGATTAACGGCCGTTGTGACGTACATCCCATCAAGGCCGCCTCGCTATTAGTTTCAGAGCTTCCGACTAGGCGCTTATTCAGCTTCCGCACGGTCAGACGTGACGCGAATTTAATTAATAAACGTGCACTACGTAGGTGAATAAATGAAGCCACAGTTACTTCTTTCTTTCCCGTATACATTCGTGTATACGGAGTAATATACGTAAAACAGGGAAAGTTATGTAATGCTGCGCCAGAAGCCGGCGATTTTTCGACACAAAACCTTGTTTTGTGGGGCCCGGATACACACCCCGATTAAGCCTGTTCTAATATGTAGTAAATTACACCCTCTAATACGTTATGTAGTCAACACCACTAGATCGTTCTCTGGGTTACAATGTCGGTAACATGGGACACGCTTCGGACAAGTGTTTTTAAGAAGTATCTCAAACGCCTAGATCGTCGGACCCGTCGCCGAGATCTCTAAAGCAGTAGTGCCGTAGTGATCTTGGACCGCGGGGTCGCGGGTTTGAGTCCCGCCTCGAGCATAGTTGCATGTGTTTGTCCTTTCACCCCCATACCCCCTTTCACCCACCCCCTTTCACCCCCATCATCACCATATCGTTTCATCCTCATACCACAACGTTAAATCCAATAGTGGTCGCTAATGACCTAGTAGTTAATGCGACCTTAAATAACAAAAGAAAGTCCTAGATAGTACGAGTGTACGATGATGTAAACCCTGTAACGGCCGCCTCGCTTTTGTTTTACGACTCCCGGAAAGAGCGACTCTTGTTGAAGCTCAGAAGCGGTGCGATATTAAGTGATAAACAGTCAGACAGATCAGTAAACGAGAACATGGCTTCATTATTCTTTTATGACCTGACCTACATAAACAGGAACAATCATAAGCACGAATCAAGCCACAAATAAACGTTTGTAATATCTCAAATCCATAGATCTTTGCAACCAACCAATACATTCAATACTCGCGCACATCATTTACGCGAAGTTTTTGGTGAATCATAGTCAAATGGCAGCCGTACTGAGTTATGACTTGTGTAGAATATTTGGAAGCGAAAGATAAATCTCTTCATTTTTTTTTTTACTTTCACAACGCTTGATAAATGCATGATAGTATTGCTAATTGTGTAAAAACCAGGTTGCAGAAATTATTTGTTCTCTCGATACAAGCCATTGTTTATTTAGAATGAAATAAAGTTGCTGACACGTGGGGATAGTATCAATTGTAATCAGCGACAGTATCATCGACATCAACTCTCGAAATGTCTTTCTCCGTACCCGATGCTCTGGCAAGGGGCCACATCGTGTTGTTCTTTCTTTCGTTCTCTTGCTCGCTTTCGCGCGCAACCGCCTACACCGCACAGTCACGCCGTTACAAAGAATCGACCTGCTACTTCCTTCGGGCACAATGCAGCACATTGCAAGCGTCCATGGAATCGCTTTGGTCTGCGATAACCCTACAACGGACAGTTGTACATTGAGATGTGCTGGTTCTTTCTTCTGGAACTGTAATTGAAGTTTCTGCGGCCTTATATTGCAGCGAATACATTGAGCACAGAAGTACTTGTCATTGTTTCGGCGCATTCGCAAGAGTCATTCACAATACGTCATTCATTCCCAGATTACTTTTACAAAAATGCTTAATGCACCTTTTGTTTTGATTATTTACAAGTGTAGATCACTTGCCTGTAGTTACGTCTAAAATTTTCATTCAGAATTACCAGTAATAATGTAATAATAATAACAACATGAAATGTGTCTGCCCTTCTTTCTCAGTTTTCCGAGTAAATAATTACTTTCATATATTAGGAACTCGTGCAAAAATCTCATCGTGGGTCTTGTCTCGTAAATGCTACCATGCTGAAGGAGAAAACAAAAATTATTTAGAAAATGGGAAAGCGTTACACTATTTTATCTCTCGGTTTATTAATTATTGATGGTAGAGATATTGTAGGTATTATTGACATTTTTATCAATTTTGAAATATGTCGACAAAAGACCCTGATGTAAAGAATTTTAAATTCTAATTCGCCTCTAAAGAAATGAAATATTTTCTGGATTTTCATTTGAATTTTGAGTGGTAAAGAAACCAGCTTCACCTAATGGGTCAGGTCGCACAAAAACATGATTCTTTAGAAATAAAGATCACACATATTTCAAAATCGGTTCGTTGATATTTGATTTATTTTGCTCCCTGTCTATATTTCATCCTAAAAAGCTGTAAAAAAGTTATATTTATTGTAGGCAGCCTTCAAAACCTTAATAAATTAGTAATGCAGACCGTAATTTAGAATTATTGCCACCAACGAACAGCTGACAGGCCGTTGCGTGTTTGTGAAAAGAGCCAGTGGGGTGTGACCGTGGACATGGGCAAAAGCAGAACGAGTTCGAACATCAGAAGAAGTGCGCGCCCCCGAATATCAACACCCTGGTGTTCTTGCGTGGCTGTTGAATCAGTGTGAAAGTTTCAAAACTGTAACTTTGCGACCACAGATAAAAAGTCAGCCACCTTCGCAGCACTTTCCAATTCGTTCTATATGCGAAATCGAGATCGAGGATAAAGAGGGTTTGTAGTGCGGAGATAACGTGCCAGTTCACTGGGCCCCGCGAATGGTTTAGGGATAAGAAACAAATGGCGCAGCAAGTTTGAGTCAGTGGTATTTTTTTCTGGGTGCGGAGTAAAACATTGCAAAGAAAATTAGATTTGTGTTTCGGTAATGTCCGTGAATGATCTTTTCATTATTTCGCCTATAGTGGAAAATCGAATTATACTAAAATCTGAAAGGTATTAGAACAAATGTGAAGACTTGAGCTACAAAACAAGATGCTTTGAATATTCCCGCTACTTAATAAGTTGTCCGTTGACAGATCATAACTGTTTGCATTATGACCTACAGAATTATCTCTCCCTCGGCGCAGAAAATGCCTGCGACGAACGCTTATAAATGTAATCATCCAGGGAAGAATAAACTGATTACAATTGTTACATGCTTAGTACTCTACGACGCAAGTATTTTGCTAACAAAAAAACATATTCCAATCGGAACTAACTGAAGATCTTTCTTTTCGATCTCTTTAAAGATTTTCTCTAATGACTAAAATTTTAATTTACCTGCCTTGATAAAATTTCCCTAAATGATGGGTTTACAAAATAACTGTGGCAGAATATTACTAAGGAAGTTTTGAAATGCATTGGACGAGAATGAGGAAAATAGCACTATCCTTTCAGTAAAGTGGTTAGTTGTTTTCGTCTAATGTCCCCATAGAAGTTGTTCACGTACTCACTATAAATCTTTCGCGCGTCCAAGGGTTACGCAAAGTACAGTTTGAGAACCCAGAGTGTTGGCCCTTTGACGAAATGACATTTATTTGTACCTTTTTTACCAGTCTGCAAATCACGGCGTCTTATTGGCAGTGTCATCATTTGTTTAAGAGAAAAGAGGAAATAGGATTTTTCTTTTCTGATATGAGATATTTAAAATGCGATTATTGAAATTGCATTCCCACACCACAGTTTGGAATGAGGCTACATAATTTCTCGAAACAAAGCTGTCCCTCCAATTAAATATTTACTTTTAACTAGATACCGCGATTGTGGAACTTATGAAACGCCTGACACTCTAGGCATTGTAGGAGGTAAATTACAATTGACTGCAAGCACTCAATAGTGTTGACCCACTTATGATATTAAAGTTAATTATTTCTTTTTCATTTCAAGAAAGAGCCTGTATTTAAATAAAAATAGAATTACCAGTAATACATTAGAATTACCACTATTGCCATCTCATTTGTATTAAAGAAGAATATATTTATTTTATTTTTCCCAGAGATGGCACATTAAAACTCCGGAAAATGAAATTGCATCCCCAAATTACATTTGGGAGTGGCGTTACAAAAAATTCGATAACTAGTCGTTCGTAAAATAGCAAGTCGTCCATAAAATACGTAACGCTAAAGGGGGTGTGGGGTTTTGAGGCAGCGTTGCCTGGGAGAAAGGGATGCTAGTCTGGCAGGTATCACAGAATACAAAAAATGCAATGAGGAAGGATGATAAAGCAGTCACACAGCAATGTATAAATAAGAAAGAATTGATAGGGAAAATAAATAAATAATATTATAAAGAAAGACTATCAAACAAAATTAATAAAACATACCACACTTATAAAATACAACAAAAATGAGAAACAGTATGCCTTCAGAATAACTACTCGTAGAGACATCTAACAAAACATAATAGGGAGCAATAATAGATAATTTGACACATTTAGTAATTGTTCTGTGTTAATTCTAATGTTTCTTAAACGGAGAAGAAGAAAATTCCACAACTTTAGCACATATTTTTATCATTATTGGCCTTACAAACAAACGAAATCTCTTGCGTCATATGAACGTTTGCATTAGATGCGGATCGCTCAGTTTGCGAATATGGGTCACCATCCCGTGACAGGTTGTGGGGTGGGGCGGGGCTCACACACACGTCGCCTGCCGCCGCGCCGACACAATGCGCCTTTCGCCGCCGGAGACGGTGGCGGCGCGGCGCGGCCGCCTCACCCACCTTCCGCTCAAGACGAGCGGCGGCTGTGCTTTCAAACTTTTATCTGTAATTTACTTTCAGAAGTGTACTTTTGGACTCTCTTTTCACTACTTTTAATATAAATTCAAATACCGTGATATGCCTTGCCACTGGAATATCAACTAAGTACTACAAGAAAGTATACATCCTAAAAATTTCCAAAAATAAATATTAAAAAAATACGAAAACCATTACCAATAATGGAGAGTAAATAAAAAGTTCATGATCGTGCGGAATCATCGTGTTGTCACAAAATTGGACAGCGATTTCACAAATTTTGCGTTCATGCCACTACAAAACTTTCCTTAAATCCCAGTGGTTCGTTACATCTGACTCTGAAGTCATCGACATGAGCATCTCGTATTCATCGCTTTTTTGCATCAACGAACAGCCGCATTATAAACCTAATATAAAAGTGGGTGCAACAGTACAACACTCTAGAAACCGGTCTGAAGTGTTTTAAAAGTCCTCATTGCCACAATAATTTGTAGCTGTTTGAACGAAGCTGTTCTGGACCCATCCCATAAATAAATTATAATCAATACAATTTGTGATTATGCTTATTGCGGAATTTCAATTTGTTTTCACATTATAAATACATACTTCCAATCTGCCCAGGGAATTGGAGAAGCTTGTACCTGATGACCACTTTCAGAGGCGAGAGGGATTACAAGTTACGCATGTTCGCCTTCATCCTCCCGCCGTAGTGCTTGCTTCGGAGCTCATGCATATCCCGCTGCCTCGCGGCGAACACTGACGGCGGCTCGGTCCGAGTTTTAGGACCTTTGAATCACTACACTTGCATTCTTAAAGGGTTACTCCTCGTCTGTAAATAGGGGTTACGTCGAAGGAAACCGAGAACTCTACTTAAATTTTCGAAACGCACATGCCAGGAGGAAAATTATTCAAAACTACGGGCTTAACCTTACTCCCGGAGTCGACCGTGAGGATTATAGAAAAAATACGGTGACGTCATGGCGGTAAGTCTAGGGGTAGCCACTTTTTCATGGTCCAGGGTATACTACCACATTCATGAATTATACCGTGACTTCACATGCATTGGAATAAGAAGAGTTTTCTCGTTGTGCTCCCGAGAAATATTTAGAGAGATGCTGGCAAAGGTGAATAATTAACTAATATAATAATGAACGAGTGATTTCAAAATGTTAGTATCATATTGAATTTTTATAATTTCAGACTATCGTATATCAGGGTATCAGGCTAGGAAACTAAAAGTAATAATACGAAATTGCTGAATTAAACAGACGAAAGTAAATCGATAAAGCGTATTACATTCAGGATTCAGAAAATATTTTCTACAACGAGAAAATCTAAATTAATTGTTATAGATATCAAAATCAGTATTTATAATTACATTGCGTAAATAATGCATTACCTAATGATAGAATTATAAGAAATATATGTAAATGACGCTGCAATTATTACAATCTCTAAATAGAATGTTTTCTTGCAGCAGTTATGGTATAACACCGTACACTTCGTGAACAATATCGACAAAAGATTCTTCTTCTTCTTCTTCTGCACTTCATGAATTAGGTTTGAGCCTGTTCCGTCTTCACAAGTTTCACTTCCATCGTTTTTTTGGGTCTACCCACGTCTCTTCTTCAATGCGGATGATATATTAAAGCTAATTTAGGTAGTCTTGTGTAATACATCTTTTACGTTACGATGCGTTGCATAGGGTCGGGGGATATTAGTTAAGTGATACGTAACACTGTTTTTTTTACATTTTTTAACATTTTCTGAAATAATTTCTTTTTTGAGTCCTGTACTAAAACGTTAACTAATTAATTTGTTTCAGAAACATAAATAAACTAAAATTATTAATTGTAAATTGCTTCAATAAATGGAAATATTTTTTGAACTTTTTTTAATCTAAGATTACGAAGAAAATATTTAAAACTGATGTGAAGTATATTCTAGAATCTATTTAAATTGGCGCTCTAGACTCTCTGGCATCATCCACGATCAGCTCTTGCATCATCCACGATGGCGTGGGCATAGCTAGTGATCAACCATTTCTCGCCTAAGTGTTCTTCCTTCACTCACAACTCCAACTAATTTCTTCTTTTAATCATTAATTTTAATATACAACACAAATAAAATAAATACAAATGATTTTACTGTGCTAAAAGTTCTTTTCACATCTTGCATTTACAAAGGGGAGGGTGTTGTCGCAAGCGTTACGTAATTAAGGGGGGGTTCAAGTGTTCGTTACGGGTGCGTTAAAGGGGGAGAGGGGGTATTGAAAATACTCCAAATTTACGTTACATAATTTATGGACGGTCCCTTATGAGTAAATGGAAGGCCACAATCAGCATATGTCTTTGTTGCTACACGTAAAACGTTCCAATACTTCCATCTTATCTGAGGAATCACGTGAAAAGCTGCTCGTTCCACTTTACCATCCACATGGAGCTTGGCAAGGCAGTGATCGGAAACTATGGGCACGGTATTTTGTCGTTTCGCATTCCTCGTTCTTCATTCGATGCCCGGAGGCGAAATTTACTGCAGCCCGCCACCCCACCCCACCCCACCGTATCCAACCCCCCGCCGGCCACTGCCCTTTCACTTGGCCAGCAGGCCGTTTCTTCGTCTCTGTAAACCGGGTTGACTGCCGTGTCATTCGAAATGACGAAAGGTACTTTATGGCAAATTCAGAGTTCACTACAGTATTTCTACAGGACAGCTCGTATGTTCAACGCTGGCATTCAACTGTGTTGCTTTCATTCATTTTATTTCAATTACAAGCCTTTTAATTTCGCTTTGCTTGCTTCAGTTCTGTAACTTACGCCTCGTAACCTTCACTGATCTAGTTTCATGGTTGAAACTCAATGAATTAACTCGTAGGTAGAGATGAAGAAGAAACCTTTTGATATTTAATGCACAAGAATACCAGTACGTTAAAAAACATATGATGTTTTTTTTTAACTGGAATACAGTGAAATGGATATCAAAATTATGAAAGAGGAGACCACAGACCCGCTTGAAAAGAATAGCAAACACTAGTGTGACTTCGACACAGAACTTTTAGTGAATTGAGCAAATCCTCCGCCGGTAATTCTCGAACTGATATTTTGTAAACAATTGAGATTCATTTACAAATCATGCTCCTGTATGTACTTGACTAGTCTGGTCGCTTTTATTGGACCCCCAATGTTGTTGCGGTACCCCGCGATGTTCTCTCGTGGGACGTAGGATACATTAAGTGTACGAGGGAAATCTGATGCTCAATTTGCTCTTAACGTTTCACTACTTGGGAGCAATTTTTTTTATCAAGTTTTGCCCAATATCATCGCTACATATACTCATATAACACTCATACTTATTGTATAAGAGGTAGGTTAGGGAATCCGGAGCTCAAGGAAACGTAGACAGGTTGCCTATCTCTCGCATGCATCACACGCAGTTTGTGACTGCTTTTCGACGTTAAAGTAGATGAAAATAAACATACAAATCGTGAATTTTCGGGTGAGCACTTGGTAGTACGAGTCCGCTGCTATGGTGCTATTTTTCTAACTCTGCCTCTCAAGGCTTGTCTTCACGGCGAAATATGTCACGTTATTTCCCGTCTTTCTCAGTCGTGTCACTAGATATCGCATGATCGCGACTGTATCAAGCAGTGCTTGCGATCATGCGACATCTAGCGGCAAGACCGAGAAAGACGCGAGATGCCTTGTGATATTCCATCGTGCCCATAGGGTAGCGGTGTCAAGGTCTTCTACAGGGGGCAGTGGCACGCGTCGTGGCATCGTAGCATCATTCTCTGCTCAAGTAGCGTCGGGAAAGGAAACTATTAGTAACCCCGCCGTTTTACAATAGGGATGGTGTTGTCTCTGGTGGCGGGGTGACGAACTGCGTGGAGAGGCGATTCCGTCGTGGCACTCGTGCCACGGACTCCCGTTTGTGGCATCGACTTTGACAACAGTGCCATGAGGGGCTTGAGAGGCAAAGTTATGAAAATCGCACTATAGTTTCTGCGTTTCGTCGGGGTGTCTGCGGGGGGAGGGGAGGGGAGGGGCGTGGTGCGAGGGGCGGCGGCCGCGGTTGCCCACGCGCCTCCGCCTCCGCGCGGCCGCAAGGTCGCCTGGCAGCGGCGGCGGCGGCGGCGGCGGCGGCGGCGGCGGCGGCGGCGGCGGCGGCGGCGGCGGCGGCGGCGGCGGCGGCGGCGGCGGCGGCGGCCCACCCTGCTCTCCGCTCCGAGGGCGAACGGCCTTCCGCCGCAGCGCTGTTGCAAGGCGCGCCCCGCCACGCCCCCTCGCGGCCGCCACGCCGCCCAGTGACTCTCTCCGGGAGAGGTGGCTCCTCAGTGCATCAACTGATGCCACTGCAGTGCCTCTGCCGGGAGGTCCGACGCTTCCACTCCAGACGGTGGCAGGAATTTCAACACTCGCTAGTTCGGTTTCAGTCGCTGTCTAGAAGAACTCCCGCTGCTCTGATCGGTAGTTTTCCGTGGTTTCTCCGATCAACACCAGACGAATGCCGGAGCAGTACCCTAACAAACGGGCCACGGACCGCGTTCGATCTTTCCTACCTCTTTGTGTCCTATCATCTCCTCTTAAAACTTACACTCACATGCACTACACTACATAGGCCGGAAGGCAAGTGGAGAGCTCACAGCTTGTTCCGGCTGCGCTGGTGCCCCGCTGGTGGGAGATACCTGGTTACGGAAACCCCCGCTAATCGATGGTGGGTCGGCGCCAGATCTCGCCATCTAGAGCCGGAAGATCACCGCCACCTCCCGATTAAAAACATGCACTACACTTCCTGGAATAATGGCCTCAATAGTTAACGCGCCCGGGATCGCTAACAAGCAATCAATCCATCCCTTCGTGGCCTGTCCCTTCCCGTCCTCCTTTACCCTACCATGTCCAGTCCCGTCTCTTTTCTCTTGCCCTGCCTTATCTTTTCTCATCCTCTTAACATTTCTCCTGTCCTGCCTAGCCGTGTTCTCTTCTATCTTGTTCTGACCTGTCTCGTCCACGTCTGTTCTGACCCGCCTCGTTCTCTTTCCTCTCCTTTTCGGATCTCCTCACCCGTCCTCTTCTCTCATCCTCTCGTCTCTTGTTCTGACTCGTTCTCTCGCCTCCGCTTCTGCCCCGTCTCGGGTCCTTCCCTCCTGTCCTATCGTGCTCGACCAATCCTCTTTCCTCCTGTTCTTTCCCACCCGATCTGGCTCGTCCTGCCCGTCTGGGCACCGCCCATTCATTGCGCCCCAGCTGCATCGGTCACTCCCGCCGTGCTCCACCACGCTGCAGCTGCGCTTGTCAAGGTAACGAGCTCGTATTTTCCGCGTTGGCGAGACAGGGAAGAAAAATTCTCTCCTAGACGCCTACTCGATTGTTTGCTTGCTACGATAAAGTAGAACACAGATTTCTTCAAACGGCTGTTGGTTTCGGCACGCCAATTTTTCGAGCAATTCATGTAACTTGTTCTTTAAGATACTCGTACAATTATGTTTGATTGCTGTTGCCAACAGCCTGTTGGCTATTCTTCTATTGATGACAAATTGGAAAAAATGTTGCCAGTATCACTTTGCGTGCATTTTTTTTTCGAAGAATTCGCTATTTGGTACAAATTTCATCTTTGGATTCATTAATACATTTGTCTCCGGATACAAACAAAAAGGTTTGATCTAATTTTGGTCAGGTATTTGAATGCTTGATGTGCAGGGGAATTTCGTGAAACTGATAACAATATTGTAAAGGATGATATTTCTTATTGGTAAGTTTTGCTTTTGATCTGCCAGTGTATTAGATATTCTCAACACGTCATGATTGTTCCAGGTTGACCTTTTTATTCCCGTGAACGTTTTCATCTACAGAACCTGACTGGAGTTCTAAGTTCTGTTTTTTGACGACACACTTTCGAAACAACGTGCCGGTGGTCAAGTAGTCCTGTCAGTGGTAGAGGCTCCGTTGGTTCTTAGTATCTGCGGAATTAAAGTAAGTTAGGGCGTTGATATTTTAAGGCCGAAAAAATGTATTTCTAACGACTGACCTGAAAAGAGAGGAAGAAAACACTAACTCTGTTATATACATATGTAACGTCGTTCATTTCTTGCCAAGTCATCCTGTATTTGTTGTGCGGTAGAGAACATTTACAGCGTTCAACCACAAACAAAAATATCAAGTTCTTTTATAGGGGTCACGGGTGAATTGTGTTCCTTTATCAGCTCACTTTCATATTTATAACCAGGTAGCAGATTGTGATGACATAAAACGCTGCAAAAAATGATCTCAAATGCCTTAAAAGCAGAGAAAATTGACGAAAAAAATTAGACCAAAATCACTACAGGTGATCAACTTAAGCGGGATACGTTACTGATGTAATCGAAGCTTATTTTATTCGTTCAAGTAAACTCCGTTTGTAAACTTTGGGTTTGAACTTTTCTTCACCAGCAAGTCTCTGTCTTTAGTTACCCCAAAATTGACCGAACAGGTAATGGCGCAGCTAGGCGTCACACGAACCTTCGATTACTAGAGCGGCTGACATTACAATTTCTGAAAGGAGAAATCGATTAGGCTACTCAGGGGCTATTGAAGGTTACTATAGAGAACGTTTCTTGCATCTCACTATTTCAATTATTTGAAGCAAGTACCATTAAAACGATATTGAAATCAATGAAATCAGCGAAAAATGGATTAAAAATGACGGAAAAAGGTAAAAAATGACTTATTAGTCTAAAGCGACGAAAAATTTAAAAAACGACATAAAAATGAATTATTTCCTTTTGTCACAACATTAAATTAATTTCTATACTAAAAGGCATTTCTCTGAAGTGAAAAGAAAAAATGACAATTCATTAAAATCCACCCCCTATTTATAACATTACTCGGACGCCCAAAATTGTAGGTCGTAAGTTACGATCAGCCTCGTAGATTTTCTGCAGCATTTCTTAACTGAAAATCTGTAAATTATTTGAAGGGTGTTACCAGCAAAAGGTGCTAACTGACAAAAGAAATATTTTTACTGAATTCTCAAAAAACGTTTAATTATCAACATGTTCATATTTCTACATTGAAATGTAACTTATCGCGAAAATATCAGGTAGCATCTTTTGCTGGTGACTCGTTCATTTGTTTATATTGTACTCTACCTTCAATGTCTATATCCTGAAATTGTTAGAGTGCAATATCACGACCCCCTACGTAGGCGGAGGAATCTTAGGTCTTCAGTCAATTCTTCTTTCCTTGGTGATGTCGTCACAATGGTAATGGATGAACGAAGATGAGGGTCAACGTTGGTTGTGACGAACCCTGGTTCAAATTGGAAACGCGGTAGGGTGGAAAGCCAACGTAACCACAAAAACAAGACGACAACACGTGCCTTAACCGGAGACTTAAACCTCTAGACTTCGGACTCGCATATGGACAACTCCCTGCGCCAACGAGTGAGGCATTCCAGATATAAAAACAGACCGGCTCTTGCTGCCTGAAAAAGTGATTAGCAAGCAGTATTACGAGATTGCGATTTTAAGCCACCTGACATAGTCCGATTTAAACATAGTGCGAATTGACGTTTGATGAGCTGGTATAAGAATATTCAATGGGGAGATTCGTTACGGTTTAATTTTTGAAATTGAATCCGCCAATTTGATAACCTCGTTCCAGCTGATCAAACGTCAGTTCGCCCTATGTTTTTAATCTGGCAATAACGCTGTTAGCGCGAAGGGAAAAGAGCAGTCTTTGGGTGCGGCCGCCCTTGGCTGCGTCTGGGCGCGGCGGAGCGTGGGTGGGCGGGTTCCTCCGCTCACCGCGACGCGCTCCCCGCCCCGCCCCTTCCCCCCTCCCCCATCCCGCGAGGCGGCGCGGAAAGCGCTCCGCTTTCTTCCCCGGCGAGGTCTCTTTCGCCACTTCCGCGCCACGGCCCGCGGCGGGCGCAGAATGCGGCGGCGGGGAGAGGGGGCGGGACGAAGGCGGGGCGAGGGCGGGACGGGACGGCAGCGAGCGGGCGGGACGGCATCGGGCGGGCGGGACGGGAGCGGACGGGACGAGACGGGACGCGAGCGGGACGGGGCGGACGGGTCGGGACGGGAGCGAGCGAGCGGGACGGGCGCGAGCGGGACGGGACGGGACGGGAGCGAGCGAGCGGGACGGGAGCGAGCGAGCTGAACGGGAGCGAGCGAGCGGGACGGGAGCGAGCGAGCGGGAAGCGAGCGAGCGGGACGGGAGCGAGCGAGCGGGACGGGAGCGAGCGAGCGGGACGGGAGCGAGCGGGGCGGGGCGGGAGCGAGCGAGCGGGACGGGAGCGAGCGGGACGGGAGCGAGCGAGCGGGACGGGAGCGAGCGAGCGGGACGGGAGCGAGCGAGCGGGACGGGAGCGAGCGAGCGGGACGGGAGCGAGCGGGGCGGGGCGGGAGCGAGCGAGCGGGACGGGAGCGAGCGAGCGGGACGGGAGCGAGCGAGCGGGACGGGAGCGAGCGGGGCGGGACGGGAGCGAGCGAGCGGGACGGGAGCGAGCGAGCGGGACGGGAGCGAGCGGGACGGGGCGGGAGCGAGCGGGGCGGGACGGGAGCGAGCGAGCGAGCGGGACGGAAGCGAGCGAGCGGGACGGGAGCGAGCGAGCGGGACGGGAGCGAGCGGGGCGGGGCGGGACGGGAGCGAGCGAGCGGGACGGGAGCGAGCGGGGCGTGACGGGAGCGAGCGGGGCGTGACGGGAGCGAGCGGGGCGTGACGGGAGCGAGCGGGGCGTGACGGGAGCGAGCGGGGCGTGACGGGAGCGAGCGGGGCGTGACGGGAGCGAGCGGGGCGGGGCGGGAGCGAGCGAGCGGGACGGGAGCGAGCGAGCGGGACGGGAGCGAGCGGGGCGGGACGGGAGCGAGCGAGCGGGACGGGAGCGAGCGAGCGGGACGGGAGCGAGCGAGCGGGACGGGAGCGAGCGAGCGGGACGGGAGCGAGCGGGGCGGGGCGGGAGCGAGCGGGGCGGGACGGGAGCGAGCGAGCGTGACGGGAGCGAGCGGGGCGTGACGGGAGCGAGCGGGGCGGGACGGGAGCGAGCGGGGCGGGGCGGGAGCGAGCGAGCGGGACGGGAGCGAGCGAGCGGGACGGGAGCGAGCGGGGCGGGACGGGAGCGAGCGAGCGGGACGGGAGCGAGCGAGCGGGACGGGAGCGAGCGGGGCGGGGCGGGAGCGAGCGAGCGGGACGGGAGCGAGCGAGCGGGACGGGAGCGAGCGGGGCGGGGCGGGAGCGAGCGGGGCGGGACGGGAGCGAGCGAGCGTGACGGGAGCGAGCGGGGCGGGGCGGGAGCGAGCGGGGCGTGACGGGAGCGAGCTGGGCGTGACGGGAGCGAGCGGGGCGGGACGGGAGCGAGCGGGGCGGGACGGGAGCGAGCGGGGCGGGACGGGAGCGAGCGGGGCGGGACGGGAGCGAGCGGGACGGGACGCGACGGGACGGGAGCGAGCGGGACGGGACGCGACGGGACGGGACCGAGCGGGACGGGACGGGAGCGAGCGGGACGGGACGGGACGGGACGGGAGCGAGCGGGACGGGACGCGACGGGACGGGAGCGAGCGGGACGGGACGCGACGGGACGGGAGCGAGCGGGACGGGACGCGACGGGACGGGAGCGAGCGGGACGGAACGAGAGCGGGGGTGGGACAACAGCGGGGTGGGACGGAAAACGGTATGGGGCGACCCGCCCACAATTGACTCACGCGTCTGTCAGGAGGATCCACCGATTTGTCGCAGTCTCACTGTCGCAATTAAACGAACTGAGCGAAACGGAATGCCACGCTCCTCGCTCCCTCTGTTAACAGGATTACAATAGCAAATTCCGTGATCATCACAGTCAGGATGTGCTCTACAACCGCCTTCACCGCCATAATGATCTTCGAACACCTCATTGGGATTAAAGACGTCTAACACTGTAGCGACAATGCCAATTCTGACATACCACAGGTGTTGATGATACAAGAACACCAATGAAATCACACAAGACAAGAACGCTCATGATAGCCGTTGGTGTCATTGAATTTGTATTGGTTTTGTGGTGAAATGTCGTTGGTATTTAAAATTAAATAATCACAGGTGTTGTAATTGCCAACAATACTGTTTGTTTCAAGAGCAGCTTTCGATGGCTTAGCCGTTTATTATTCGGTGACTTAGTCGTTTTGTGGCTTCCAGACAGCAGAAACAGATAGCTAAGAAAGCTGTTCTTGAAATAAATGGGATTATTGGCAATGACAACACCTGTGATCATTTAAATCATCTAATTTGCTGATGTGATTAATCGCTACCAGTGATGCACGTTACCTGCACATCCACTGCCAATGCAATCGGTACTTGTGTAGTTATTTATTATGATTCGCTGTACCAGACCTACCGCGGTTAAGAATTCCATGAATTGTTCATAACAACGTAGAGGCGCACACGAAACCGTGAGTACCGAAAAAATCTCGTACGAGTCCGCTACTTTCAACCCATATTCCACTTGAAGAGTACGAGATTGAAACACTAAAGGCTAGGAGAGCAAAGCACCACTGCTACACCATGTCTTATAAAGTGCAGTCATTATTGTGTCCCCCGTCTGCAGTCTCCAACATTATTGATCCAACTTCACTACCATTGATAAGTCCCAATTCTTTCAATCTAATGGTTTGTACATCTCTGATGTCACCACTGCCACATCCTTCTCATTCTGATTGATTAATTAGTGTTTGCGGTCGCGTCAACTACTCAGGGCACTAGTTCCCGTAAGTGTAGTGCGTGTTTTCCTCGGGAGGTGGCGATGATCTTTTCCCCGCTGGAGGGCGAGATCTGGCGCCGACCTACCGTCGACTAGCGGGGTTTTCCTCAACCAGGTATCTCCCACCAGCGGAGCACCGCTCCAGCCGGGACAAGCTGTGAGCTCCCGACTGGTCTCCTGGCGTGTGTGGTAGTGTAGCGCATGTTAGTGTAAGTGTGTGTGTGTGTGTTAGAGGAAGGGGATAGGTCAAGGAAGAGGAAGGAAAGATCGCGCGCGGTCCATGGCCCTTTAGTTAGGGTACTGCTCCGTCATTCGCCTGGCGTTGATCGGAGAAACCAAGGAAAACTACCGATCAGAGCAGCCGGCCGCTAGAATTGTCCTCCATTCGCATTCTGATACTAATCTATTCTCACAGTAATCGTTACGTCTGTCCTTGTTTGCATCGACACAGTGTCTCCGCTGTCGCAACATGTCACTCGCTCCAGGTCTTTTTTCTTTGCGTCTGCCGTCGGCGGCGTCGCTGCGCCTCCGCCAACACTTTTTCATCGCCTTCGCCGTCTCGCCTTCGAGCGGCTCGAGCGACGCAGCGGTTGCACGGATGCACCGGTGCAGCGGCGCTCGGCGGCCGCCCTCGAGCGCAGCGACGCCCTGACGCAACGGCGTCGCGACGCCTCGGCGCGGGAGCGGCGCGAAGACGCTCCTTCGCAGCGGCAGCGGTGGGAAGACAGTCCAGTTCCATTCTTTGTGAGGACAGCCAATCAGAATGGGTCGTCACTGGACCTCGGAATTTTAGGTACAAAAAAGTGATGATTTAGGAACCTAAAATAGGTTACAAAATTACGAAATTAGGCACTATAGGCAAGAAAAGTGACGTTTTAAGCACTTAAAATAGGCTACAAAATTATTAAACCAAGCATTTAACGAATATTAGACATGAAAATCGTGCTTCTGACATCTGAAACTGATTACAAAATAATTAAAGTACACTGTTTATTATTTTGAGAAGTCAAGTATTTGTTCATTTAAGAAAGTGACTACAAGCATATTACTTTTATTCAGTTTTATTTCTTTTCATTTCATTCATTTTTTCACACTTTTTAATCTCAGCCTATCAACAGTGCAGTTTCACCGAGAATGGGTGCGTCTAAGTGCGTGTTGAACGTAGACAAGCGTAAAACATCCTTTTATATTCACTTGCAGAGCTCTTTATGTTCGGTGTGTTGGGTGAGAGATTTCGATTCGCAGCTGTTTGCGTAGTTGATCAGGGAATATTCACGTTTCGGGAAATTTGGGAAAAAATTTGCGTTTCGGTATAACAAATTCAAAAAAAATAGTTATTAAAATGTAATAATTCTTCAAAATTTCTTAATTCAGGCAGTTTTAGGCAAAAACACACTAATATAGGCATCAACCTCCGTTTCAGGACATTTTAGGCACTATTAGATGCTTTTATGATTTAGGCACTATTAGATTATATTTTTTCATGATTCGTAAACATCGGCAATTATTTTCTACAATTTCCTGAAGTAACTAAATAGGCATTTGTCCTAAAATGCGAGGTCTAGTCATCACACAAAGGGCTCTTGGAAGCTGTTGTCAATTAAATTGTTCTTATTCATAATTTTATTAAAATTGAATATCTTGATAATTTTCCCTATTATAACTTCATTTACTTAATTTTTATATACTGATTCTTCCAAAAATTCCATTTCGATTGCTATTTATTTTCCCCACGTTCAGTTCCTTATAAAGCAGTACTTTCTTCAATACGAATGAAAATTTTCCTTGGTATTCCTTTACCGCTTCAGCCTTAGAGGCTCGTCTAGTGTGCTTGTCTACATGTAATGTGCTTGTGTATCCCTTGTGGTTGGCGTCAGGAAGTAACGGGATTCGGACGTAAATTCACCTCCAAATCAGTACAAAAATGGAGTGAGCGGAAAATTAATAAAAATGAGCTCGCTCCCATTAGCGCCGACCCCGTAGAAACTGGAAAAGGCAAGGATAAAAAAAATACTTGGACAGTGATTGGGTTTCTTAATGTAAAAGATATGACGATCATGGAGAAGAGGAAAATGATGAGAAGAAAAAGGCGGAGGAGGAGGAGAAAATGATCGCCATGGTCACCTGTAATGATGAATGATCGCCAGGTGATGCCCTATGATCAGAGGCAAACTTGCTAAACCGCCCCTTTTTTTAATTATTTATTTTAGGTCGCCCTAGAAACAGCTAAGTCTTTGGCGACCACTGTTACGAAAATACAGTATCTACAAAAGTTTACAACGGTTACAAACACATACATACTGTGATATACCAAAATATTATAATATTTTGTTAATAACATTGGCTGTAAATGGGTTGGACAAAAGGGTATGCAAATGGAGATATACAGCCTTAGCAACGCCGGCGCAATGGTTGGCATGGTAAACAAACTGCATTCAGGCCTTGAATAAGTGGGGGCGTTGGCTAGATAGACAGATAAAATAATGTGTGATTGGTCTGAAAAGGAATGACTGTCGAGGGCGTGGCTACTTGGATTGATAAGATGAATGGATTGGCTAAGGGAGAATAGACAATCGAATTTTGTCGTTTTGTTTTTAAAAAAGAGGAACGAAGGACGGATACCGAAGCGTTGAGGGCGGAAGAACAGGGAGAACTGGACATTCTGATAGTGGTCGTCGAGTAGTAAAGATCGCTCGCGAGATCAACATTAGTGAAGTAGGACTTGTAAGTTTCGAGTGAGACTCAATAGTTTTTCGGAATCTGGAAGTTGATGTGCAACGGGAAGTTCGATTAGGACTTTGAAAGTTTTTTCTTATATTGCGGTTTTGGACTTTAATATTTTACCACTAGTTGGGGAAGACTAGGAACTCTGGATATGCAGTAAGAACCGGGAGATATTCTAGTCAGTGAGGGCTGGATGCGTCGGCAACGTCGCAAGATTAGAAGAGAGAAGCGGGACTTGGGATCACCTACATTCAAGTGAGAAGAGACTGAGGGGCGTCGGCGACCAAGACGGTAGATAAGTACTGCAGTACAAAAGACATATTTTAAAACGAGGTCATGACCTAAGGACAAAAACAATTGTTAATAGTGTTAAATAAATTGTTGAATTTTTTTTCTTTCGGAAATGAAAAGATTTTCATTTAGTCAATCAAAATTGTTAAATAGTTAGAAATAGATAATTATTCCCTTTCAGATTCCTCGCCATACTGTACAGTTGGCAGATCAAGTAATTGGCTATCTAGGCGATAGCGATTATCCATAACGGGACCCATTGACCCAGCTAGCCGGACATTTATACATTTGTTGAAATTAGCTGTGGAAACATTGGTCAATTTTAATTAACGTAACCTGTTCCTGGCGCCCAAAATTTTAATATAAATTCGGAACGGGTGACGATGATTACCATCTTAGATGAATGATGCCAATGATCTCGTAAGAGACTATGACGAGACGTTGTTAGTACATTTCAATACGTACAATTACATGGAATATAAAGCACTAAATTTTTAAATACAATTTATCAAATTAAATTTCCTAAGAAGTAGAATAATCTTCATGTAAACCGCCCATTGTTAAACGCGAAGGAAAGCTTCAGAATTTTCTTTCGCGGTGGCGGCGCGGCTGCTGCGTTGTGATGGCGCTCCCAGTGCCGCCGCCCCCGCGCTCCCTCTCGCGGGCGGTGGAGCAACTGCTCTTATCGCGCGGGGTCTGCCGCGGCCCGCGCGTGCGCGCCAGCCGCTAATGAACGCGAGTGGGCGGGGAAGAAAAAAGAAGACGCAACGCGCGTTCTTGTTGGCTGAGTGCTGCATTAATTGGGAGCGTTGCCCATGGAGAACAACTTCTGCGCCGTGAGGTTGCGAGGGGCGGGGAGTGATGTATGTTTTGTTATGATATGTGGTCGCAGTTAATGCATTGGTTATTAAAAAGCAAACGTTTCAGATGTACAGTAGACGAAATATTCGATACGTGTTATGTATCTAGCGTACAAGCGAGTACACTTCCAAGTGGAAACTTCATGTTCCTCACTTTTGTGTTAAGATAGAAAGGTTCGCGAAACGTATTTTTGTACAATTCCTTATACAGCACAACCCGTCCCAAGTACGGAGGGGGAGACCCAGAACAGCCGAGTTCTCAAAGATACAAAAAGTGGGATCCAGAAGATCTTTTTCTAGATTACGCTGTGAGGATAACAACGCGTGACGGCAGTGCTCGGTTGGGTGCACAAACCTCAAAACGTATGTACTTCGCGCGCGCCTGTTTAGTGTGTGTGTGTGTGTGTGTGTGTGTGTGTGTGTGTGCGCGTGCGTGTGGGGGGGAGAGGGAGAGTGTGGTGTGCGTGTCTCTGTGTGTTATGAGTGCGTGGGTGTATCCGCGGAAGTTGTGATCTTCTGAAGTGTTAGTGTCTAGTGTTTTGATTATGATTCGGTATATTAATGGAGTGAAGAAAGATGGTTTCAAACAGAAAGCTCTGAGAGAGGATTATTCTGTAGATCAGTGTTGTCAAGGTCGATGCCACGAGCGGGAGTCCTTGGCACGAGTGCCACGACGAAATCGCCCCTCCACGTAGTCCATCATTCCGTCACCAGAAACAACGTCAACCCTATTGTAAAACAGCGGGGTTACTACTACTCGTAATAGTTCCCTTTCCTGTCGCTAGTTGCGCAGAGAAGCTCGTGGCATGCTACGATGCCAAGACGCGTGCCACAGCCACCAATAGAAGACCTTGACACCACTGTTGTAGATCATGAACTATAGTACAACACAGCAGCATATTTATTGAATTGAAGAACGATCGGATAAGAAATGTAAGATTTCTAATTTTAGGAAGGTCATTGTTTTCGATTGACGGTCAATCTGGGGCTATCTTAATTCTAATAATATTTTTTCCTTGTAGTTTTCCTCTTCAGACACCCGCCATTGTAATTGCACAATGTATATACACATTTAGAATAGGAACAACTCAGATAATACAGTTCAGGGACCCAAAGAATGAATAAACCATTCACCATAGTCCTTGGATTGAAGTGAGAGATATTTATAATTCCATTGTATTAATTTATTTTGTTCCATAAACTAATTCAAAGTTTTAGGTAGTTGTCATAATATAACAATTAGTGCATATCCTACATTTAAATTTTTACTTTTGCTTGGAATAAAATACACGTTCAAATACATAGAGTTAATGAACAGCCATTGTCAATGTTCTCTAGGGAAATGCTGTGGAAGATGGGTCTTTGTTTCAGCGAATACATCTTTATTCATGCTTTGGGTATCTTTCATAAGCTGCCTAATTCCTATTTCTTGGTCCTTGGAACTTTCTCTGTTGATTACACTTACATAATACTCGAGATGACACATTACATTACATTACATTGGGAGTCTATGCATTATCCAGCTAGAATAGTGAAGTGTTTGATTTTCTAATTTTTACATGTACGCATTTTTATTGTAGAGAAATGAGGTTCATTATTTACAAAAACATCTTACCAATTATTAGCTTACGCTTCTTCCAAATAATCAAAAAGTCGCCGCAGTACTTGTAATCGAAATGCCGATACATCTATGAGTCTTTTATACAAAAGTTTACTTTTTTTAAGAACAAGTGTAATTTTACCTTGATGCATCCGATTTTTGTGTTCAACTTTTGTGTTATGCTTATGTTATGACGTTTCTTGAATTATAGTGTGGAATATTTATAGAAGGTATGACCAGTGAAGGTATTTTGCGGGCCGTAACCCTTGATACATTTTCACTCTTTCTTGCTTAACTTTGGTGATGCAAAGGAAGTGCATTTCCTTTCGAAAGAGGTGAAGGATTGTTTGATTATACGGCTCTTAAGGCTCTTGGAGATATCTCCCTTTGAGACAAACGACGTCTGAGAGGCGCCTCTCCACCGCCAAGGCTGCGGCGGAGAGCTGCAGGTGGAGAGGCGGGCGGAGGCGTGGCAGTGGAGCAACCCAAGAAAGTCACTCGGCGGTGCGACGCCGCCACCGGCCTGCGAAGTGCAGCTTTGTTTTGCTGCAGGAAGAGAGTTTGCACAGCGTTGGAGACACGGCCGACCGACGCGCGTGACGTCATTGTCGTCACGGTCACCCACTTCGCCGCCGCCGCCGCCGCCGCCGCCCCGTGGACCACGCAGCTGCAGGCGTTGTCGGCGGGCGCGGAGATGCATCAGGTCTCCATGACCATGAGTTGGGGTTGCATCAAGTCTCCATGACCATGAGTTGGGGTTGCATCAAGTCTCCATGACCATGAGTTGGGGTTGCATCGGAGTTCACTTTCCGAATTCTGCGGAGAAAGATAACAAACGAATTACAGAGTATACATGAGGAGGTACAACCGCAGTTTGAATTTAATGTGGCCAGACCAGCCTCAGTGGTGCCAGGGCTTGAAACTATTCACATGCAGAGGTTCATCAAGTGAATGGAACAATGAGCGATTTGATTCTGCGGTCGTGACGTAGTTCGTTTCTCATACCACCGCATAGTCCATCTGGACATCTTCGCATCAATAATAATTTAACCTGCCTTCATCAATCATCCCTCTTGATCACCATACCATCCTTTATAGCGTGGAAACTACCATCCCATCACCATGATTTCCTGCCCAGGAAAGAGGTAGACACAAAGTCGAAAGCCGCCTCCCCTACCAATTACCGCTACTCTATAATGTCTATCTCGCCACGTAAAATAACGCATTTATTAAATAAGTAACTGTAATGAGAATGGCATTCAGCAACAATTGAGGTGTTCGGGATTCAATAATAGGATCTTATATTTTGCGTGAAAACGAGATGATTGGCCTTAATGAAGACGGACCATCTCTCTCTTCATTCCGAGCGAAATGAATAATGAAAATGATAATTCGCTCTTTCGCTTAGGCTCGTGAAGCGCATTTCGTTTTAACAGTGGCATCGTATTGCATTTTCCTACGAAACGTGTAATGGCATTATTCGCACCCGGACGCCCCAATTACGAAGACGGCGGTGCCGAAAAGGCGGGCCGCGGAGCGTTGGCCGGCGCTGCGGTCTGGTTTCCATTAGGCTCCATGGCAGGGCGTGCGCGCCCTCCTTCCTAATAAGCCCCGCCCGCCCCTCGCCCACGCGGCACGCGCTTTCATCTTCGGCGGCGCCCACACGGACCGGCACGACACGAGCGGCGCGGCGGGCGAATTAGTACAGGACCGGTATACCACGACGCGGCTCACCCGCGGATCTGTGCAGCCGTACTTCTCTCTAGGGTGACAGCGGGTTTGAGGGGGGGTCGCGGTTTGGAGGGGGGTCGCGGTTTGGAGGGGGCTCGCGGTTTGGAGGGGGGTCGCGGTTTGGAGGGGGGTCGCGGTTTGGAGGGGGTCGCGGTTTGGAGGGGGGGTCGCGGTTTGGAGGGGGGTCGCGGTTTGGAGGGGGTCGCGGTTTGGAGGGGGGTCGCGGTTTGGAGGGGGGTCGCGGTTTGGAGGGGGGTCGCGGTTTGGAGGGGGGTCGCGGTTTGGAGGGGGGTCGCGGTTTGGAGGGGGGTCGCGGTTTGGAGGGGGGTCGCGGTTTGGAGGGGGTCGCGGTTTGGAGGGGGGTCGCGGTTTGGAGGGGGGTCGCGGTTTGGAGGGGGTCGCGGTTTGGAGGGGGTCGCGGTATTGAGGGGGGTCGCGGGTTTGAGGGGGGATCGCGGATTTGAGGGCGGTCGCGGGTTTGAGCACCGCGACCGTTTCCGAATCTGCTGCTAAGATTCACGTAGTTCTTGTACAATATCATAGCAATTTTTTCGATAATTTTGCTTGTGTTATACGAATGCGGTTTTCGGTTGGAATGAGAGTTAATAAAGATGATGTTCGTTACTGTATCAGTATAGAAATCAATTGGATTTTCTTATAATTGAAATGAAGCTGTGATGAATCGGTCTGTTATTGATTCACAAAAAATGTCAAAAATTGAGGTTTGATACTTATTCTCAAGACAAATATGACATTAGAATCCTATCCTGAATATATCTACTTTATTAGTATTTTGTGAAGCCCGGAAATAGCCAGGGAAAATAATCTAAAAATAGTTTAGTTGTGTTTATATGAATTAAAGTCTACAATACTGTCTCTTTACACCTTGTTGGTGTGTTGTTCCTGAATTCTTGCTCCGTACTTGCGAGTGGCGTCAGCTATTGAACATATTTCGCACAGCTGCAATCCACCACCTGGAAGAGTATTTATTCTCTTCTGCATTCGCTCGCATCTGCTAGGGTTTCGTAACGCCTGGGCCAGGTGGTATCAGACTGTATGATCAGCCGGAAAGCACCCTTCTACTGCGAATTATCATAGTGCAAGGAGAGCTTTTCCTTGTTTCAGTACTTGACAAGGAGTTGGTGGCCAATCATCTGAAACTGATCCAGGTAACATGTATTTTAAATTATTAAATAAGTATACTACATACTCTTAAGTTCGCGGATGGACTGACGTAACAAAAAAGATTACTAAGTAAGCCTTGTACCCGAAGAAAAATGGCTTTTTTATTATTTAAATTGATAAGAGATAATACACAAGTCATACGTTCAAATAAATTGAAAAGATTCACTGATCCTCGCTTTACATTTGTGATGGATATTGAAACATACGTACTACTTGCATTAGAAGATAATTTTGATAGTTGTGGTGAAAATACGTGGTGGTATAAAGATGATTGTTCTCTCTGGTGTGGGACTTGTGCTATAGTGTTGTTATTCTGAGTATGTGAAAATTATAGTAAAGAGTGAATAGAGTGAATAAAGTGAATAGAAGTTGCCTTGTAGTGATCTGAAATTCCAGGATTCCATTTCGATACGTATTTTCCACCCAAATGACGAAAACCGCTCACATCACCCACAGAATTGTCATTTGAAACCTTCGGACGGTGTGAATCTTAAAGTGCCCCACCCCTTACGACTTGCCCGAGGAACTGAAGCCCTAACATGAGTACTTGACGTGTTTTGGCTTCTCATCCCTTTCATAAATTGTGTTTTTTTCAATTAATGTTAAAGATATCTAGTTATTAATAACACCAAGAAATAATCTGGAGCAAGTATTAACACGTAAGTCCATAATTGTTTTCAACTTCCTTAAAATTTTCACAGACATCGGATGTTTAGGGAAATGCCTATTTTTTCTACCCAACTTATTTAAAGGCTGATAACAAATGTGCACGAATCATGACAAATGATGACATATGACGAAGTTTTATAGTGCTTATTTTAGTATAAATGCCTTTTTTTTGCATAAATGCCTTTTCTTTAGAATTATTGCACTTTTTGCCTTTTATGTATTATTTTTATAGTATACAATGCTAAGATATCAAAATAACAAAATATCTAAGATATCGGTCATGGTCCAATTGGATCATTTATTACGAAACCTTCAATTCACGTATTTGTATTTTGAAATACGAGAGAATTCCTGAAAGTATACCAACATATTTTTCTCCATTTACCTATTTCATAAATACTAGCCATGTTCTGAGAAAATGGTCGATTAACAAAACACCCAGGGCACCTTTTGAGTGGAAATAAATGTAAATTCCTAGAACGTTTTAGTGTTGCTAATGTTGGACTTCTAAAATATATGCCAGACACATCAGTAGGTGTTCAGAAATCCTTCACTGTATTCAAACTGATTTTTTCTCCCAATCGTCGCAGATTTGAAATTGCAATACTTGAAAAGTTACTGGTAATATATAGCAATGGAAACTATTAAGAATAAAATGTAGAAGAGTTGTAAATATGCATGAAGTTTCACAAATAATTTTTAATTTTGTTGTGAATGTAATTTATGACGGTGCCTCTTTTCCCTTATTCTTGACATTTTCAGTGCCTTTTTAGGCGCCTAAAAGACGATTTTTGAGTGCCTAAACATCCGATGTCTAATAATAGTAAATACGTTGGCGTGTTTCAAAGGTGCCACCGCCAGCTGAGCCATCTCTCCTCCGTTGCAGCCTCCGACACGCCCGCCTCATAACGTCAGCTTCTCCGCGTCATCCAACGAAATCTCCGCGAATAAGTGTCCTTATTTAGGAATGCAGTAACGGGGAAGGAATTTTTCGAAGAGAAGCTGATAGTCCGGTTTTGTTCGACGATCGTAATGAAGCACTCAGTATGAAAAATAACCTGTCCTCCCTGATGTATCATCTCGGGAGAAAATTGCAACAAAAAGAAATAAAATAGCGTAATGGATTCCATTCCTCTCGGAATGATTTCTATGTAGTATGTATGATGGATATGTCTTCTTTGGTATTTTCTTTTCTCTACTTTAATGTCTTAACATCTTCCTTCGCTGCTGCTTCAAAATGAATTTATGAATAGATCAAAATCTGCTATTATGCATTTGTTGGGTGTGTTAATAACAAGTTAAATATGTGAATGTTCTTAAATCATGTAACCTTAACACAAGCTAAATAAGCTCCAGAACTGTTTTGGGGAATATATTGCTGCAACGCTTGAATATTCGTAGTAATTGAATGCTAGAACGAAATGTTTAACATACGAATGAAACTGCGGAAGGTCATGGCTATTGCGTCCAAAGGAAGAAGCACATTTGCTCAATGATAGGGCTGGTTATTGCGCAAACAAATCGTATTTCTTCGGTGATAGGTCGAGTGGATTGCTGCCATAAAACTGCCATAAAACTGCCATAAAACGTAAATATTTTATTGCAGTAAATATTAAAATTAATTTCAATTACATGTTGCTCTTCCGCGTGAGAGAGCGGCATATTTTAATATCAATACTTTCCAATCCCAATACCACTTAAATGCTACAACAACTTCTTCACATTCACTTCGGACAAGAGGGAAATCTTAGAATAAAACGAACATTTTCTTTGTCTTCCGCCATCTGCAAAACCAATTGGAATGTAACGAACAAGCATCGTTTTCCACACTTTTCACATCCTACTGTTTAGTCGCTGTCGATTTGCTGAGAGAGAGAGAGAGAGAGAGAGAGAGAGAGAGCTCGGAGGGAAAGGGTGATTAGATAGGAAAGGACCGCTGCCCGTAAAATCAACGGTTCGCCCCGCAATGACCGGCGAGCCTATCGTAGAAAGTGAGCTCGCCCTCATACTTCCGCGCTGCTTATCGTCGACGAAACGCGACCGCTGCGCAGGGCAGAACACGCGACTTCCTTATGGCCGCGATAATACAGTATTGTTGTTCGTTTCACTGAATGGTGTGTGGGTGTCATGACATGAGTGCTTCGAAAGATTTTGAACTAACAAGAGAGAATATGAGGGAGATTAAGACAGTAAATCGTGGACGTAAATCGTAAATGCAAATTCATCAGAGCTGACGGCGTACGTTTAAGAAATAAGTTTTTAAAATGTATTGATCGTTCTTTAAGCTTAGTTTATGACGTGTGTAAACATACATCAAAATACTACCAAATAACGTTGCTAGTAATGTGATTGGCGCTTGACGATACGCACGGAAATATCTTGAGGTGATAAATTGGTCATAAATTATTTCCAGAATCTCAAAGAAGCTCAGGATGATGATGAGTGATTTTAAAGCCAAAAAGGATAAATTACGTATTGCATTTGACAGATCATTGTCTAGTAGCTTCTAATTACTGTTGATTCACTACGTTAATGAAATATTTATATGAACCATTATTGAAGAACTCAAAAACGCACCCAAATTGCAACTCGTCTTAAAAAAGCTATCTGTATCTTTGAGTTAAGGGCTTGTGTAGGAAAAGCGAAGGCGATTTATGAAAGAAACTGAAGAGGGTGGAAAAGTTGTTAAATCAAGATTACATTACATTTCACGTCATCATCTAGATTACATTAAGTACTAGTGGAACATTTAAAAAAAAATTGTTGGGAAAATGCAATGTAAATTATTGTTAATACTTTTAATTGCCAAAGTTTCAACTCGGTGTTATGCGATGAAGAATATGCTTTAACTAATGACTAAGGATAATCGTTAATCATAATGTAGGAAATCGAAGAATTATTGATTTAGTTTAGAAAAGGTTCAATTGTTCAATTCATGTATTGAAAATCGGATCGAACATCAATATATAATATACTGATAGGCGAAGAGGCCATTCAGTAGCTTAATGATGAATCAGCATTGCAGATTAGTAATTACAACTAACAGATTAAGAATTATTTGATCTTAAAATGTTTGTTCAAAACTCACCATAAATTATTAAGCGTCTCTTATCTGCTCTTAAAACAGAACTGTCTTGCTGTAAAATACAGGCTTCTTCTTTTTGGTCACGATGGTATCTGACAGGATTCGTGTCCTTAAATTAAAGTAACGAGTTAAAAAGGGTAGGAATCATTAGGGCATCATATTACTTAACTAATGAGCCAAGTTGTTGAATCAATAAGTTCCCTAACTAACTGTAACATCGGCAGAACTTTTTCAAAATCTAAAGTTTATAGAATCTTTTTCAAAATCTCAAAGCTTTGACTCGAACCAGATCGACCGGGGAATATCCATTTTGGAAGAAATCGCTAGCAGTGCTGACGGACGGACGGACGGACGGACGGACGGACGTTTTCCTTTCAATTGGTTTTTCGGTATAAAGGACCCAGAAAAGAGGGTTTCTGGCTACACCACTTGTTAGGGGACTTTCTTCCTTAATTTAGCAACTGGTTTTATCCACTTTTTCGTTATCACGGCTCAGCAACGAATTTTTTTCTTGAGAAAATTCCCCATTTTTTCGCACTTTCCCTATACTACGTATATTACTCCGTATATACGTATACGGGAAAATGGATTGCAAATAATTTTATAGATAGATGACCTTAAATACAACCCAGGGGCCCTAGGTAGATAATATTTCTCGAAATTCTCATATTAATAACTATAATTTATCTTCGTTGACAAGAAAATGACTGATTTTGGTGAAGTTACCGACACAACCTTTTGAGAAATACATTTTTTTTAAGCGTTTTTAATTTTATTAAAAATTATAAAACATTTAAGAACGGTTAATATTAGAAAATACTATTAAATAAAAGTACTCTATTTAATATTATTTTAAAACATTTTATAGCATTTCCTCTTCGTATACGGTCTATACTACGCTATCTGTTTACTATCTCACACAGTATATAGCGAACTTTCAGCTATACTGAACTGAAGTCATTGATTCCGATGCATGCGACGTACACAACTAACGTGTACTAGAAGATTTGGTTACAGTGGACATCGAAAATACAACTTCTTGGAAAACACATTTTGTTTTGGAATTCATACAACATTAAGTGTTTGCGGGTAGAGGTTCTCGTGAGTTGTAACATTTATGGTCAATGAAAGGGATTGTAAAAAGAATATCGCTGAGGGAATTGCAGACGTTAAAAATGCTCTACACCATGCATTTGTTTTAAGCAGAAATTCCTACGGGTGATGACTGACTTTTGAAAATATCATTCTAAAACTTTGTTGGAGTATGTAAAGATCACAACTCTATTAAAGTAGGCGTTCCCTTTGACACCGTTTTATATAACTATTATAGTTAATTAAAGGAAAATGTGAAATTTCTGATTTCCCTCTTATTTTGAGTTTTATTTGACTGACATTCCAAAATGTTCTTGGGACAAAATTCTTGCGTTTTCCATTGTAAAATTGCACTGTTAAAATATACCAGTGTTTTTCGGTGTTTCCGTCTGAAGAACATGCTAACAAAAACTTTTCTTGCAAAATTATATTTTTGTGTTTTGATCCTCGGCATTTCTGACACTGTCGTAACGATTGGTCGAGACTAATTTAAAGAAGTTGACACGTCATTTGCATGCGATTGTTCATTTGATTGAGAAGTGTTGGGTCCTTTGGAAAGCGTTTTTGCTTTCTTAATATGTGTGTGTTTTCACGCATGAATTCGGGAAGAAATAAATACATAACTTGGTATTTTATCTACTATTTTAATTTCTTAGGTAAATAAGAACTATACCAAGTTAGAATTATCAATTTAAATTCCCATTATGTTACGAGGTTTAGATTTATTTTTGGTCTTATTTGAGAAAACAAAAAACTGAGCAATTTACCTCGTACGTACTTCTTAAAACATTTTTACTGTAGGAGTACTATAAACGATATCATTACCTTGAATTCAACGCCACAAATGTGAAACTAACAACTTTGAAATAAGAAATTATATAGAAACGCTATTATTTATTTCTAATAAAGACACTAGCAACATCCCACAATTCACTGAGAGGAAAACTGGTATCGAGCTCTATTCCTTTATGAAAATTGTCTCATTATGCCTAGATAACATTTTAAAACATTTCAAGACGACTGCGTATTTATCTTTAAGATAATTTTCAGCTGTTTTTTTAAGAAAACATTTTGGTTTTGTGACATTGGTTACAGTTCCTACGAAGATGTCGTGCGTCATTTGTTGTGCAAATATGATCAAACTTCAGTGTGCTGTTTCCGTTCCTTTGATTCCGGTTTAAGAACTAAGATCACTGTGCGTATTACATATTTTTCAACAGTGTTATGGATATAGCAAGGACTGGTCTTTGGATTTCTGGGTATGCATTTCTAACATTAGCGGCGATTATATTGAATATTTTTTATCTACGTACGTTTTTAACTAGCCCATGGATGTCTATCGAAAATGTAGTGCCTAAAATTCATGTGAATTGTAGAAGTTTGCACTATCCTTTTCACAATAACACTGTGAAACGTCTTCAGTTTTCTGATGATTTAGTTCCATGGAGTGTTGGATGGCCTGACTACAATCCGGATGATTTTACAGCACCTATTATTTTGGGAAAGCCGTGGGCCGACAAAGATATATCAGATCCTACTTTTTCCCCCAAATGGTATAGTATAGACGGACATATTAACAGACAAAGCTTTATGGGAAAATATACTGTGAAGGACAAAAGGCCCTTAAATCCTGCGGGTCGAACAGGGCTATCTGGAAGGGGGTTATTGGGTCGATGGGGCCCAAATCATGCTGCTGATCCTATTGTTACAAGGTGGAAAACAAATGGCTCGCGTGACGTGGTTATTCATCCAAAAAGTCAGAAGAGGATTTTGCAGCTGGTTGCTATTCAGCGAAGAGACACTGGGGAATGGGCCCTACCTGGTGGGATGGTGGATCCTGGTGAGGCAGTAACTGCTACATTAAAAAGAGAATTTCTTGAAGAAGCCTGCAATTCTTTAGAAAAAACAGATTCTCTAGAAGAACACAAAGAAGTAATTGATTCATTTTTTAACAATGGGGAAGTGGTGTATAAAGGTTATGTCGACGATCCAAGAAACACAGATAATGCATGGATAGAAACAGTTGCTACGCATTTTCATGATGATTATGGTAATACTACTGGGGTTATGCCACTTGAAGCAGGAGACGATGCCGTGAGTGTCTGTTGGATGGATGTAAGTCATGACTTTCAATTGAATGCACTGCATTCAGGTTTCATTCGTAAAATAGCAGCTAAACATAATGCTCATTGGTGATCATTCAGTTCATAAGTTTATTATTTTCACAAAAATGTTGTATATTGTTATGTTATAAAAGAAATCTTATTCTATTAAAATTATTTCTCTGAAATTGTGCATTAATTTCGTGACTATCTTTCTCTTTTTAATGAGTTATTTTCATAAACTTCATTTTTCACAACAAGAGAAAGCTGTATATTTGGCTTTGTAAACATATTTAACGCATACCATAATGATTACATTTTCAAAATTAATGCCCCCGACACGTCAACTATCACCATTACATATCCATGTATTTATGAGACGAAATGGCATGTATCAGGAAAGTTTTCTAATGGCTTTGTTTGTAGTCATCAATGAAAGTTTCTCGCAAACATTTTACGAAGGGCATTACTTTAAAGTTTGGAAATACTCTTGTAGCAAGATGAAGTGAAAACGTTCAGTATTAGACATATTTCTTTATTTAAGTTTTCATCTAGTGGTGCTCCATTAATTGGTGTTTGTGAGCATAATAGATTATATACACACACGATTGCAGATTGCTCTACATAGATAAAATGGGAAACGACCAACATTAAGCATTTTTCTGTTTTATACCAACCTTTTGTCGAAAACGCCCTTGCAAACGTGTTCCAAAGTATGCGAGATCTGTTAAGATATATGGAAATTTACCAAAGAACTTAAGCCTTTAAATCTTCCAACATTGTAGACAATTTTCGTATTTTCTTTCTGTAAGAAGTGTTCGTGTATGTAATGAGTGCTTTGGAATTTATCTGCGTTTTTGAAGTGCGAATGGGATTTAAGATGACTATTTCACAAATGAAATTTAAAATTAAAAAGCCGGTTCATTAATGAGCTCTGTATTGACACATTTTCAATAAGTTTTTTTACTACATGCATTAATCTCCGTTCTCTGATTACACATGGGTCAATGTTCATATAAGCCGGTATGTTTCTAAATGTTTTGGGGATGTGAAATTCAAATCTTAAACTATTGTGTGCTAAACTGCTCAGCATTTTAGTTATTAAATTTAATTAAATTTTTAGTTATATTGGGAAAGCAACATGGCTACATGAAATACATATGTTTTCTGTGTCAGTGGGATAGCCGTGGCAGAAATTCCCAATACAAATGAAAGATTTAGTCTCATCGTGAATGGAAAGGGAAAGAAAAAAATATTCAGAATGATACATTGACAGCCAGTGATGACGTCTTGTCTTCACATGAAGCTGAGTCTTACACAACAGTTTTTCAAAACCTTGAAGCCATCTGTAAGAGGGTTTATTTATCTTTCACAGAAATCGACTAGTGTTTCGGCTGCAAAAATTAAGCGAGGTGTGTCTTGTGTTTTGGGTGGGAGGTACCTCGCTTGGGAAATCCCCGCTAGACTACTGTAGGTCGGCCCCGGATCTCACCATCCAGCTGGGGAAGATCACCGCCACATTCCGATGAAAAAACGTGTACCACACTTACATGACTAATGACCTCAGTAGTTGACGCGCCAGGAATCACCAACAATCAATCAATCAATCAAACCGTCATAACTCGAACCTTAGGACCTGCATGGTAAGTTGCTGTAGCTGGGTTTTCTGGTTGTAACTCATAGAAGGTTTTGGAATTTTGATAATATAGTCTTCAATAGATTATATTTTTAATTCTCTACGTAGTTGTTAGTTACTTATAAACCACGGAGATTTGCTTGGAGTTTGTTAATGTGGTTGTGAGCTGATTTTATCCAAACGGGGCTCGCATAGATTAGTGAGGGTCTAATTACTGATTTGTAGATTATTTTACCGCATTCTATGTTAAGTAAAGGTTTATGATTTAATAGAGGGTAGAGTTTTATAATTTTTGTGTATTGTTTACTGTGTTTGTGATACTATGTGCTTTCCAGTTTAATTGGGTGTCCATTGTAAGTCCAAGTTAACACCTCAGCTGGTCGAACGTTTATTTATTTATTTGGTCAATTAACAGTAAAAACTGTATGTGACGTATGGGGAAGGGATTATCTGCGCACATTTTCTGCGCAAAATTTTAAATCAAAAAACGCGAAATTAGCAATATTTGAAAAACCAGAAAAAGAATTTAGAAAAATTATTATTTTAGAAAAATAAAAGTTAGAAAAATGTTTGTTCCCGACTTATAGAAAATCAATTTCAACGGTAAATGAACTGCTGATTAGATTTTTCTGCATTGCTAACAAAATAGTAACGAACATCAGTTCCACTCCTACCACTACAAGCGAAAGGAGTGCTCAACAAAACGTGCTCAGAGTGAAGCTACATTTACGCCCAGAAGCAGAACAAGGGACCATTGGCTCAATGGATCAGGGAAACTGAACAAAAACCTGATCGAGATGGGGGTCGTGGACCTTTCGTGGACATTTCCCGACGCGAGCGTCGTGGAGTGTCAGCGCCTGGCTTCCCCGCGCGCGCGCGTGCCGTCGCGTGGGCGGCGGGGCGTGCGACAAAACGAGGCTGCGCCCGCCGTGTTACGCATACGGAACTCGCCGCCGCGCCGCAAGAAAGCGTGGAAACCTGGCACACTTTGCGAAACGCGATCACTCTCGCCCGCGACACGTGAAGACACGATTTGGATGTTTTCGGGGGCGGCTCCCTGGTCGCCCTGGTTTGTTTTCGTTCGCGGTGAAATAATCGCGCGTGTTGGTGTTCTTGTTGTGGATGTTGTTTTCGTAATACGGTGCTAATAGTTTCTACGGTTTTTATACACTCGGGACTGTTTATTGCCAGAAATATAATGATGTCTCAGCAGGAAATTATAGATTCCCAGCAAGTACTAATGTGGATTAGGCTTGGCTCTTGTTCCGTCTTCATGTGTCACCTTTATCTTGATCGTTGTAATCTCGTTTTCTATTAGGTTTTAAATGCTATTTAATGCTGTTTTATTATCAAGACTGAAGATCTACCCATCGTTGGTTATTTTCTTGGATACGCCCACATCTTACGTCTGCGTTTCTAGCTGATCTACAATCAATCAATCTTAGATTATTTTAAAAATACGAGTCTGTAGAATTTTACTTATCTATGACAATGATCTTTCAGAATCATTAATATTCTCTGAATCAGTAACGTGAATCTGCCGGCTTTACTTCCCTCCCACCGTAGGAAGGCGTTCTGTCCTACGACCTCCCTTTGTTTTATCAGTCATATTCGATAGCGTTAGAACTCATTACCTCGTTACCTACCTACAAATCAATTCGTCAACCCTTGATACAGGGATCATTTGTTCACTGGACTAACATATCCACGTCATGAAATGTTATTTCTTACATTAAAGCTCTTGATGGTTTTGGGACACGATTTAAATGCTGTAAGGACAGGAATTAGGCTAAACTAATGATAAGAGAACGTTGAAGGGAAAAAGGAAGGTAACAATCTTCTGGCACATTGGTTGAAATATAAAATCAAATTAATTCATCTGAAAAAAGAAATGACTTTAAAAATAAGTGTAAGATGTTTCAATAAACCTTTGGTTAAGTGCGTTAAGGTTGCACGAAAATTATGAAGTTTATCCTATCTGAACAGTGTGTAAGCTTTCTTTCGTCAAAGCTAATTCCACAGATACTGAGAGACGGGTGAAAGAGGGAGAGAGAGACGGGGGAGTGAGAGAGGGAATGGGTGAAAGGAAGAGAGAGAGGGAGGGTAAGAGAGAGTGAGAGAGGAAGAGTAAGAGATACACATATAGACATACACAAATACACCCATGTTCGAGGCGGAACTCGAACCCGCGACCCTGAGATCGCCACGGCACTATTGCCTTAGCGTTCTGGGCCCCGGGGCCGGCATTTTTCCTAATGTTTAGATATTTATTCAAAATAATTATCATGTATAGACTCTGTCTCAGCATATCCAAACCCGTATGCCCATTAGCGATATACTTAAATATATTTTATTTTTATTCTTCTTCTTCTATGAATGTCATTGGTAATAATTAAAATAATCGAATGAAAATTTTGTAAATAATTGTATATATTTTGTTGTTTAACATTTTTGTTCTTGTCTATGTTTAAATCATTATGTTATTACCAATATGTTAAAAAGGTAAGCTTCTGTCAACTTACATAAATACTATTTATAAAAAAATAAAAACAATGATATTACAGATGTAACCAATAAATTATAATCCTATTTGTAACTAATTTATAACTTGTAAACTCTTTAAATGTTCATATTTTCATGTTTAAACCAGATGTCTGAGGATGACTGTTGAGCTACAGCCGAAACGTTATGTCGTCGCATAAAACTTCGTCGCATACAATTTGTTACTCACAGGAAAAAAAAAACAATTGAATGTCAAATATGTTTAAGGAACTATCTGTCTATTTTAAATATTTTATTTTTAACAATTAAAAAACTATTTGAAAACTATTTATGGGGATCGGAATTGAAATTCCTTCCGTCTGCGAAATGCTTCCTGCGTCGTCCGCCGTCGCTGCTGACAACCAACACTCTCCGTGCTGGATACTCGGATTGACTTGAGATTTTACCAACTTGTTCAGCACCTTTCAAACCCCTACATACAAATTTTACGTGCTATGAAGCATTGCAAGTAGTGTTTTTGCGATAATTAGTATTGGGACCTTTCATGACCTTACCGACCGTAGAAGGGAGGAAACGCTGCTCGCCGCTGGTTCTGCGGACGTTACTCATACACCGCGCCTGCACTATGAGCATGTCGGCAAGGTCTCAGTTACTTGGAGGGTAGGCGGGGTGACAAAAACGGGTGTTTACTTTGCAGGTTCAGATGGAACGAACGCGCTTGGAAATCTGACACCGGCTGATAGACGCCGCGCAACGTTCCTAGCGCTGCCGAAGCAACGGCTCGCCCGCTGCGGGAAGCGCGAAGGTCACGAGAGGTTGATACAAAATACCTATAAAAAACACTATAATATTCCATAGCACTTCAAAATTTGCGTATACAGGTTTTGCATGGTGTTCTATCAGCTGGTGAAATTTCACGTCAATCCGAGTATCCAGCGCGGTGAGTGTTGCATGTGAGCGAGAGCCCGGCCCGCCCGCTTTCTCGGCGCGCCCCTGGCCTCTCTGCCTTTCGCGCCCGCCCTGGAGAGGCGCCAGGCCACAGTGCTGCGGCGCCTGATGGAGCTTTTGTTCTTGTTCCAGCTGGCGATGGGGCGCAGCGGGTACACCTGCGTGCGCCATGTCTTCTGCACGCTCAACGTCCTCATGTGGGTGAGTAAGCCCTCGGGCGCTCGCTGCAGCTGCGCTGAGAGGCGTCAACATTGTTGACGTGGGTTCCGGGCGCGTCAGCTGTTCAGGTCATTAACAGAGTGTAAGCTTTCTTTCTTCAAAGCTAATACCACAAATACTGAGAGAGAGAGAGGGGGGGTGAGAGAGGGAATGGGAGAAAGGAAGAGAGAGGGAGGGTAAGAGAGAGTGAGAGAGGAAGGGTAAGTATAGCCCGTGTTTTTCGTCAGTAAATGACTGTGATCTTCCCGCGCTTGATGATGAAATCCGTCGCTGACCTGCACGTTGGCTAGTGGGGTTCTCCCCACTCAGGTATCTCCCACCAGCGGGACACCGCTCCATTTGGGGAAGCTCTCTACGCTCCCGACCGGCCTCCCGGCATGTGTGGCAATGTAGTGGTGGATGTAAGTGTACGTGGTGGATGTAGTGTACGTGTGTGGAAGTAAGGGGTGAGGATAGAACAAGGAAGAGGAAGGAAAGATCGCGCGCGGTGTATGGCCCGTTTGTTAGACTATTTCTCCAGCATTTACCTGATGTTGATTAGAGAAATCACGGAAATCTACCCATCAGAGCAACCGACCGCTAGAATTCACCTCCATAGATCGGCTGAACTCTTCCTATCTGTGAAGCTACTGTCGAAAATCGTGCCATCGTCGGGATTCGAACCCTGTGACTTTCTAGTCACGGGCATTGCAGTGACAACAGTTCATACCCTGAGCCACCCAAGACGGTACGAAGCTCTTTGGATAGGTGTGACCAAGTGGTGATGGTACAAGGTACACTGACGGCAGTGAGAAGAAACATCAAAGGATGGTTCCTTCTTGTAGGAGCACTGTGCGTTATGTGCGATTAATACAGAATTGAATGAGAATATGGAAGTTCCTTCGAGAGCCTTCGAGAGCCATTTCGAAAGTATTCGTGTGAATTAAAAGCGCGCTTTAACACTCGATCAAGGTAAATTCTTTATAGTTATCAACTAAAAATTACACATTTCTCCTCAAACATCAAAGCGACAATTATTTATTATTTGGCATTTTTTTTGGCAATGACACTTTGGAAGCGAAAAAGGAGGTGGTTCCAAAATTGTCCGGTCTGACCTAGAGAACACTCAACAATTGGGAACCCTTCTGGGTAGTAAATATTCGTATCTTTTGTTGTTGTAATGCTATATTGTTTGCAAAGGTCATCTTAATCAGTGCTGTGGAGAGAAGTGCCTGAGTGGGATGCGATCGGTGAAATCTCAATGTTTGGCTTCACAGAAAACGATGTCACGCAGCTCAGATTGTGGAGAATACTGAAAGGAATAAGGCTTCTAGAAGTTGGATCTTCCACCCTACAGTCCAGATTTGACACCCAGCGACTACTATTACATCTTCTCAGAAATGTAAGAAAACCTTCAGAGCAGATAATTTTCTGATGACTTTTAGGTGAAATCAGTTTTTGACCATTCGGTGAAAAAAATCAGATGACTTTTTGAAAGGCATAGAATAGACAATACATTGATGTTAAAAGTGCGTTGAAGTAAAGGAAAATTGTGTTGAATAGTGACGCAATTTACTTATTTGTATCACAACCAGAACTTAGTGAGACCAGATTCTTACAGAACCCACCTCCTATATGTGAAGAGTTGCCTTACCTCCTATATGTGAAGTTTCTGCCTTCACTTCTCTGAGAAACCGCCACTGGCTACGACTGACAATCGGCAAAGTATGATGGTAGTTCAATGACAAAGAAGCTGGCAACAAATACGGGAAGGAGATTTGGACCTGAAAATTATTTTCATCAAAATGGTAGAACCTTTGAATATTTTTCCTCGTATAGGTTAAGGATGAAACGGAATGTTAGTAAACGTGATAAATACTTGAATTATTTTATCATACACTTGAGATTTTCAACAGTTTGATAATTTTATCTATCAAGTTTATATATTTTACGTGACAACCTATGTATTTCTCGTGCTACCCCTTAGAATGCCTCATGTTTTTTCTTCGAATCTCAGTTCAGAAATTAATTACATAGGCTATTTTCCAAAGTTCTGTCCATCTTAGAATAACTAACCCTTTTCTTTTGCCAACTGCAGCGGTTTAAAAATCACAATACGTAACCTCTCAGTTTGCATTGCTAAATTATTCCAAAGTATAAATGAAATATTCATATCGCTTCCCGTGTACTGGCATTCATCACCTCCGAATCGAATCTGCGGGTCAACGTTTTAGAGGCGGTTGGCGGCGGGGTTGAGTCGTGCCTAGAACGAAGAACTTGAGGAAACGAAGATGAAGTTTTACCATGTTCTGACCGGCAGTTTTCCATGGTTTCTCCTATCAACAACAGACGAACGCAGGAGCAGTACCCTAACAAACGGGCCACGGACCATGCGCGATCTTTCCTTCCTCTTCATTGTCCTAACCTCACCATTTACACACACACTTGCACTTTTGTACTACGTTACCACACATACTGGAGACCAGTCAGGATACCAATGGAATTCAGAACATCCAAAATATATTTCAGAGAATATCGCTTATATACAACTAAATAGTATATCAAGTAAATCGTGTAACAAGGAAATGGTACATCAAGTACACAAGCAAATAGTAGATCAAGATAAATTTCATTGCACTTTCATGAATAACAGGGTGATCCTTTTTTCTTTGGAAAATATCCCTGACTTTTCCAAATTATAGAAGTCATTTCCGTACTTTTCTTTTACAAAAGTTGTGAAGTACTTTAGGGTATTTAAACAAAATATTATATAAAGCATGGCTTTGATCGATATTAAAATACTGTTATTCACTGAGCCCTTTTCGGCTTGCATCCCAAAGGGTCCCCCCCGATAAGATGGTAAAAAGTTCCCCTCAACCAAATTACATATGAGTGGTTACACTATAATTCTAACGTAAAAAAAATATTTTTGAAAGGTTTCTTAGCCTCCGTCCTACAACCCACACCCCTATACAGCCAAAAACGTGTCTTTTTAATTTCAATTTTTTTCGACAACTTAACATTATTTTATCAGACTGAAAAAATATGATAAATAAGAACACAACTTGGACTATCAGAAAAATATTTTTCAATATTTTCTCAGGCCCAAATTCGAACACAAAAAAATATTTTCGAAAAAAAATATCAAGAAATATTTTTTATTGTGTCTTAGAAGCCTGGAACAGACTCGAAAAAAATGTCAAAGGTTTCTCTTTATACACAAATTGTTGTGTATTTTTTTCAGATTTTTCCGATTACTGGGCTGCAGTTAAAAAAATAAAAACCATTTTCCCGCATTTAAAGCACCTGGACTTTCAATATACTTTGAAACTGACTGCAACGGTTCTCTGTATTTATTTTAGTCTTTATTATACATTTGTATACATTGCTGTATCACCCAATAGTTTTGATTTTGGAATATACTTACGAAGTATCATTTTTAAAGCTTTAACAAAGGAATTGGTCACTTGCGTTCTCTTACGTAGCGCATAGTTCTGTGATGTAGTTTTAAAGTTGTCCCAAAACGCAGTTTTCTTGTAGGACTGTGTGGAATTGTAACAGAGTATGAAACTTCAGGACATTTGGCAGAAACAAAGAAAATCTGGCGGGACAGCAGGACACAGGTCCTTATTTAGGACACATCCCACTTTTTCAGGACGTACGGGAATCCTAGCGGTGCCCCCCTGAGAGGAGATGCCTGGTTAGGGAAATTTCCACTAGAGGACGTGTAGGTTGATGCCGGATATAGCCGTCCAGCGGGGAAAGTTCACCACCACATCCTCGAGCGATTAAAACATGTACTACACTTACGGTATTAATAACATTAGCAGTTGACGCGGCAGGAAATATCAATCTTCCCAATGAGTATGTGAAGTGAATAATACCAATGGGAAACACATTTACCAAATTGTAAAATACCAAAGTGAATAAAAAAGAGAGAACAAAGTGTTGCAAAATTAAAATGAAGAAAGGATTCCTTGCAGTTGTAGGGTAAGGCATGGAAGTACGTTTTTCTTGTTTGGAAAGAAACATGTTCGCATGTTCACGGTAATCTTAAGATGCCCAGAGCGTACAATGTAATTTCAGCAAGAGGCACAAAGCATTTCAGGAAGCGGGAATTCCTTCCAAAAACAGTTGATTCAGACCTGCTTCACATTTTACATGCACCGCACGCTGTGGAAGCTGACTTCACAATGAACTTAAGATTCAAAGGAAAGTAATATTTCATGTTTCACATGTTTGGAGAAGAAAGTTATCAATGTCACATCTCGTTCAATTCATTTTCCTCTCGTTCCTAATGAATACTGAGAATGTTGCATACATGAAATTATATTTACATCTCTCAACTTCTCCTCGTGATGTTACTAAATCAACAACTACTCTTTTTGAAACGTATCCCTTTTTTTTTGTCAACATCTAAAGTTGAGTGAGAAATTGTAATAGGAAGGACATTTCTGGCTTTAGTATTGGAGGTATAGGACGGGTTCGAAAAATATTTAAAGTTTGAACATTTTCAAATTTTCAGGTATTTTAATAAAAATTATAATTATACCATATTTATAAACGAACTTTCATCTATTCAAGCATAAAAACGAAAAAATATTTGCAACTATTTTTCAGAAAATTTTGAAAATGTCGTAGGTGCTTCATGTAAAGTGCCTCCAAAAATTAAAATACTTAAATGACATCCCGAACGGCACTCCTGGCGTGCTCACGAAGTTTCAGCTCAAAAACTTCTATTTTGACAGTTGTTCGTGACGTACGTAGCCTATCCATTCATCCGCCGTTTGGGCATGCACGCATAGTGCATACAACCGTAAAAACATCCCGATTTTCGGGAAAATAGTTGCGTATATCTCCTCACCACCTGCACCTACCTTAACTGTCTTTTTATAAAAACTTTTTTTATTTTTTTATAGTCACATCGACAACTGGGGTCATTAGCGACTCAATAACCGTCTTTAGAACAGCATTAATAGTTTTCTTCTGACGGTGTGCGAAGCGCGACCGAAAATCATCGTATGGTTAAGATGAATCCCCTACTTCTTCTCTCTAGGAGGCTGTACGTTCGGCCGTAATGTTCCTCAAATTTGATTATATTTCTCGCTGGGCTTTCGCAATTTACTTGCACGCAAACCCGTTTTAGAAGAATTCCGAAAAAGTATCTTTCTGGACTTCTTCCGGGAAGGCACTTCCGGAAAGATCCTCCAGACGATAGATCTCCCGCACTAATGAGACTGATCGATCAGCAGAGTCAACGCGTCAGTTTTTGCAGCGACATCCGTTCGCGTTGCCGCTTACCGCTGCAGTCCGTAGGTGGGACAGGATGGAGGGAGGGAGGGAGGGCGGGCGGGCGTCGAGTGGCTGTGCAACGTCGCTTCCCGTCGTGGTACGCCGTCGCTATCGCCTTCGCAAACTTTACCTCCAGCGAATGTAACACATTCCGCATCACCGCACCGAGCGCATGTTAGCATCCCATTTGAAACCTGGAGAAAATCAGAGTCCGCCATTGGTTAGCGACTAAAAATTGTCGGGCGCGGTAAACTTTAATAAAATGGTACCCAATCTTAGTAAAATGTCTTACTTACAGACTTACAGAGGCATGTAATACGCCTAATTTTTTGATTTGCAGCACTTTCCGAGACTCATTTATGCAAGGAAATTGTTGTGGTCAGGAATCGAACACGCGTACATTGAGGCATCAGGCTGATACGCTTTCAGTTTGCCACTAATGACTATAAATAATCTACCTTAAGACAATACTAATTCTACAGCGCCTGAGATCACGAAGTCAGAAGTGGTGGATGGGGACGGCTCCGGAACATACCTGCAACGTGCCGCAATTTTGTTGAGATTTAAAAAAAGAAAGATAATGCTATTGTGTGATCCTCGTGGTCGTCGCCAGTCGATACGATGGAACCTTCCCTGCGGCTAGAAACTTTCCGGACCCTTGCATCATAAACATGACATCCATCGCTGCCACTCACCCACGCCGTAACAGTCACCTTGACCTAGGGTGCAATTTTTCATTTTTTGTTGTTATTTAAGGTTGCATCAACTACTAGGTCATTAGCGACCACTATTGGATTTAACGTTATAGTATGAGGATGAAAGGATATGATGAAAGGACGAACACAAACAACCATGCCAGAGGCGGGACTCGAACCCGCGACCCCTCGGTCCGAGATCACTACGGCACTACTGCCTTTTTGCATTTTTCTCTAGGAGAGGACGTTCAAAACTCCTAGTCGAGAAGGGCTGCGGATCGACAAAATGAGTGAAACATCTTTGCTTTCGCTACACTCTTTGAATAAAACCCTACGAATGATCATGGAAAACTTCGTTTTCTCAGTTTGATTTGGACATTTCAAAGTCCAGAAATCGTAGAATAATTTTGTTCCTGGCAGGGGCAAATGAATGCTTATCCAGAGGGGAATATCAAACTTTCTAGCGAGGGGCAATATCCCGCACCCGCACCCGGGAGTTCTTTGCTATGCCATGCTAACATAAATATCTTTTTCTCAGGAATTAATCAACCGATTTAATTGAAAATTTCGAAATAGTTTAAACATTCACAAATGCACATTTTGACTTGGTGCTTTTATGATATTCAGTTTTTAAACATTACTACAGCTATTTGAGCTATCAATTTTGGAAACTTCACATCTATGATCGTTCAAAGTTTTTTTTTCTCGTACAAATACCACAAAATAGTTAAACAAAGAATGTCAAAATGGGTATAAAGGTGCACTTCAACTACCGAAAAAATTCCAAACCATCAGTCAATTAGGAGAAGAGAAGAAGATACTTATGTTACTATGGGTTGGCATAGAACTCCCGGGTCCCCTTTAATCCACTCTGCCTGCATCGCGTCAACATGACCTCCGTCACTGCCTTCGTCACCCGCACTGATGCTGTCATTACCACCTCTACCGCTGCCGCCATTTAACCACTACAGCCGCCACCTGCACCAGCACAGATTTTATTTCTGTCACCATCAAGGCTGTAAGAGTCCCAAACGCCAGTACCGAGAATGTCAGAATTCTGATTTCGTTCTCGTTCCAGTCTTTTTTTCGTGGTTTCTCCGATCGTTCCCCTTTCCGCATCCATTTAGGTCTGCACTCCGTACCAGTCTTCATTCCGTCACAATATATGATATGTCCTTAACCTTACCCATTTCCGTCCTCGCCCTATACAACGCGTGCCAAGGTGACTCCACACATTCGCTATTCGGCGAACAGCAAGCAACCGCTCACCGAATCCCGAGTAGTGTGGACGAGTTGCTTGCTATTTGCCGAGTGACGAACATTCGGCGCTCGCCCTGTCCACCTCGTGTCTTTTTTTTGTACACATCCAAGGAAGCGAACATTAACCCTCCACATGAACTGGTCGTGATCGGGCGAGCAGTAGCTTCCTGCTCAGCGAATGCCGAATGTGTGGAGCCGCCTTTAGACTGTCTCGATTCTCTTCTTCTCACCTTGGTTGCAGTGTCGGATTGTCGCCTACTGCTCTGCGAGGGTCGTCCCTTCCTAGTCTGCATCAGCCATTCTCGCTGCCACTGCAGTCCTCGTTGTCGTCCTAAGAGTAGTCACAGACATGATCGTAGTAGCCGACATCTTCAACGTCATCGTCGAAATTATCGTAATTCATTGCCAAAGTCACCGTCGTAATCGTCTTCCTTTGGTTGCCCATTCATTGCCATCGTTTGGTAGGTCATTCATTGCCATCGTTTGGTAGGTCATTCATTGCCACCGTTTGGTAGGTCATTCATTGCCATCATTTGGTAGGTCATTCATTGCCACCGTTTGGTAGGTCATTCATTGCCATCGTTTGGTAGGTCATTCATTGCCATCGTTTGGTAGGTCATTCATTGCCACCGTTTGGTAGGTCATTCATTGCCATCGTTTGGTAGGTCGTTCATTGCCACCGTTTGGTAGGTCATTCATTGCCACCGTTTGGTAGGTCATTCATTGCCACCGTTTGGTAGGTCATTCATTGCCACCGTTTGGTAGGTCATTCATTGCCATCGTTTGGTAGGTCATTCATTGCCACCGTTTGGTAGGTCATTCATTGCCATCGTTTGGTAGGTCATTCGTTTGCCATCGTCAATGACATTCATTGCCATTGTCATCGTTGCCAGAGGCACTGCAGTGCCGTCGTAGGCACTGCAGTGCCGTCGCAGGCACTTCAGCCTCTGCCGGTGTCGGTGCCGCCTCGGCCGTGGCCTAACCTGTTTGCCGCTCCACTTGCAGCGTGTCCCCGCGACTTGCATCCTGAATGCCGCTTGTCCGTCCGTCCGCCTGCCGCCGCCGCCGCCGCCGCCGCCGCCGCCGCCGCCGCGTCGGAGACTAATGGTGGCGGGTTCGGCTGCAAGGCCAGGACACGAAAGGAGACATGTTCTGCTCACGAAAAACATCTTGCACCGCTGCTTCCAGAAAAAATATGTTGGCTCATCGAATCGGTGAATTGAAACATCAACCAGACACTGGTTTACAATAAGACTCGGAAACCGGGCTAAGAAATAAAAATATGAAAGACCTGAAAATTGAAATTAACACACTCAAATGTTAATGAAACTACAGGAAAGTCGTGATAAATAATCGAAATCCATTTGTTTTGGTACGACAATATGATACGTGCAATTTTTAGTATTTAATAATAATACCTGATTTTTTTTACTTTCTCTCCCTCACGAAGGAACTTCGTGTAAAGATAAAGTAACGTAATCGTGCGCCGGAAAACGGTGAATTTTTGGCCGAAAAACTCGTATTGAAGGGCCCTGATAACCAAAAGTGGAAAAATTCTGTTGCTAAATATAGAAAAAGTCCTCTTACACGATGTTCCCAGAATCCATGTTTTGTGGGTCCTTGATACCAAAAAATTGATTGATGGCAAAAAGTTGGTCTCTCCGTCAGCCGTCTGTCCGTTTGTGTCAACGATAGCGCCTAAAGCGTTCAGACGATTTTCCTCAAAATTGATATCCCCCCCGTAGATCTGAATCAACTCGAGGGTTTGGGTGTTTCAAACATATATTTTGATTTTAGAGGGTACTTTACATGATGCCGCAAACATTTTCAAAATTTTTCTCAAAAATTGCACCAAATATTTTGATCAAACTTTGTCTTCGGATAGCATAAAAACGGTTAAGAGAATGTGCAGATCTCATGTTTGTTGAAATCACAGATTTTTTTAAAATTACAATAGTGGAATTTTTTGAAGAGTCTTCCTACAACTACAGTATTGAAGATACATTTTTTCCTTAATGAAATATTTTCTTTAAAGACGGATCTTTTAAATAAGTTCATGTTCAATATTTCGAAAATATAAGTAGTTTTAGTGTAATTTGACGCGAAATATGGGCAATTTTTTTTTAAAGAAATAGCATTTTTCCCTCAAAAACAGCTCCAAATTTGTTCTTTAAATTTTTCCACGGATAGAAGGGATGCTTAAAAAAATGACGCGGGCTTCATTTTCGTTGAACTCGTAATTTTCGAAAATTGCAAATTTATAGATATTGCGAGAAAGTTGTGCTGTTACAGAAACACTAGTTTTATTTGTTTCTCTGTTCTTGATAGCCATGTTTTCAATTAATTTAATATCTATAGGAAAAGAAAATCACACGTAGCCATGCTTCAGGATGTCAATAACCTCTAGTCACCCGACTCGACATAACTACCTTATTTCATGGAGCGCTACATCTCAGCATTACCCGAGGTGCCTCGACCAGTCTGCCAGCCCCTACGCGAGAAACCTTGACATTGCGGGTATTAAGACTAGTAACGCAGATGGTCTCCCGACTAAAGTTTGATAAATTATATTTCTTCTTTCCGCAAAGATCGTGGTATATTGATTAGAGGTCAAAACTGATTTTAGATAGTCTGTATGTGTCATACAAAAAATGCAAGAGAATTTTGTTTCAAAAAATTGAATTATGTTTTGAGGGTTGCTCGTGTTAGGGAAAATCTGAAAAAAAATTTTTCAAAAGCCGTTAGCGCTGTTCGCACATTCAAACGTTTGCTCAGTTCCTGAGAAAGTGTCGCGGAAGCTATTGGAAACTCGAAGATGAAATCCAGAGTGAAAGAACGTGACTTTGAGAAACACGAGACTCTTCTTCGAAGGATGAGAGAAGACGAATCGTCACTCAAGAACACATGGTCCGGAAACTCTATGAATGATGGTCCTTCAGCGAAATATGTTAGAGTGGACATTATTTTTGTCAATATTTGGCAAAAATAATAGCATTTTTGTCAATATTTCGTTCACCAAAAGTTACGTTAATTGAAATATAAGTATTGTATCATTTTTATAGCGTATCAATACATTCAATGTGTTACTGAAACAAATGTTTCAAAGGAACTTTAAATGTCCATTGAAGTGTAAGCTTTGGGCTCTTCGTGAAGATTTTTTGTCATAAATAGTCAACACATTAACACTGATTGTCAGGTATCTTACAGCTATTCATTTGGGGAAAATTTGCTGAATTGGCGTTGTCGCTCTCGTCTTCTTGCTCTCGTGTGCGTTAGCTCACTTCGCACGGTGGGATATTTCATTGCTTTCTAAAACAAATAGATTGTTTTTGTAGTATCTAAGTAAATGAATTGAATATTATCAGGTTTAACGTAATAAACCGGTAAAACCTGCAACTTCAGTGTAACAATTTCTGACATTTCGAAAGGAGAGCAATCAAAAGAAGAAGAAACTCGTTGCACAAACTCTGGAACTTGTACTTGCTCGTGTCTCGTTGAACAGGATTTAGGATCATAAAACGCACAGGTAGTTGCCGACCGTGCATCCTTAAATAGCCTCACACATGCTGCAAAAGAACAACACAGTGACGGCTGTTCAGTTCGAAATGTGTAACAATTGAAGTATTCTTGAAGTCACAAAAATAAAGCACAAATTGTGTTCTCACTTGTGCACGAGTTTTTTTAGTTGTTTTTTTTTTCAGTGAAATCTGTTCTAACAAATTTATCTTTAAAAAATGGCATTTACGTTTTTGGAAAAAAAAAAACTTGTAATTTTGCATAATTTCTTCTAGAAGTAAATGCATTTTACATAAAACATTGCCCCAAAAACGGCTCCGAAGTTTTTAATTTTTTTCATGTATATAGCAAAAAATGGCGCAGGCATTTCCTTGAGCTATGAATTTTCGAAAATTACAAACTGTAGAAATAATTCGAAACACGATGTGCTTTTGTAGCACTACTAGTTTATTTTCTCGTCGTATTCCATACTTACGTAGTAATGAATAGTATTATAATAATCCAGCGAAAGGGGGAGATTTTTGGACAGAAAATCTCGTATTTGGGGCTCTGATTTCGAAAAATTGGGACAATCTAGTGTAAATAGTAAATATTTAGTAAATTAGTTAATGCCTTATTTTACGTGGTGAGACTCGGGTCATCAGGCCCGCTCTTCCGTCTGACCTCACAAATTTTGCTACGCTCTTTTCATCATCTAGCGGAGAAAGAAGGTATCGTCTGGGGGTGACGAAACGTGCGATAATAGTAAACAACTTCTTCTAACATTTGTGTTGTCAGAATCCACATGTGGGTGTAATTGGTTTACGGAAAAAAGATCTGTTTTGTGATTGTCATTGCTAGCGACTAATCATTACAACCGATTTTCTCCAAAAATGCATATTCCCCGATCGATGCTCTGCAAATTTGAAATGGATATTTTGATTTTGGGGGATACTTTACATGAAACCTTAACATTTTCAAACTTATCTCACAAATGTTTCCAAATTTTTGGACTCTTTTTTTTTCCCTCGGGTAGAGCCAAATACTCTTATAAATGGCTCAGGTCTCATTTTTGTTCTCACACTTTTCAAAAATTGCAAAAGTACAATTTTTTTTCAGCGTCTTCCTACAACAAAATATTGTCGACAGATTTTTTTTCCTTAATAAAATTTGTTTTTCAATGACAGATCTTTAAATAAGGTTGTGTACAATATTTCGAAAGTATGAGTAGTTTTCACGAAATTTTGTCAGAAATATTGGTAATTTTTAAACAATTACTTTCTCAAACATGGCTCCAAATATTTTTTTAAACTTTTTTTTCCGCGAATAGAGAAAAAAAACGTATAAAAATGGTTCAGGCCCCATTTTAGGTGGTCTGTTTTCTTCATAAATTACAAACAATTAACATTACAAAAATTCATTTACAATACAGTATGAGTAGTTTATAGACAATTTATAAAACTTACTTTTTCAAAATATTTCTTTTTTCAATCTTTTTCTTCAAATTTTTAGCTCGGGCAGAGAGTGAAAGACGCTTACATAAGTGACGCAAGTCTCATTTTGTCGATCTCTCGGAATTTTCGAAACTTGTAGAAGTTGCATTTAATGCAAGAAAATATAAGCAGTTATAAAACTACTATTTTTATCACGAATCAGAAAGAGATCCACAGGCGCATCTACGAACGCAAACGAATTCACGCTGTGTAACGAGTTCTCCGCTTGGTGCGAACGCACGTCGCCTTCGTCCCGCGGAGGCGGCGGCGGCGACGACGTCCGTAAGAGGACGTGACCACGCATGACCCTGCCCCTGCCATCCCGCTGCCAATGCCACCACCTCCAACACCACCGCCCCCGCCGCCCTCTTGGTCACCATCCCCAATGCCTCCGACACCGCCACTGCTGCCGCCGCCACCGCCACCACCACCGCCAACACTACCCATCACCGCCAACACTGCCCATCACCGCCAACACTGCCCATCACCGCCAACACTGCCCATCACCGCCAACACTGCCCATCACCATCACCATCGCCACCACCAACCCCACCACCTCGGCCACCACAATCGCCGCCGCCGTTGTTTTCGCTTCCGCCAACTCCACCGCCTCCACATCATCCGCCACCTTCGCCGCCGCCGCCGCCGCCGCCGCCGCCGCCGCCGCCGCCGCCACTACCCAGCCCTCGCTCGGTGCCTCGTTCAATGGTCGGCCACTCCGTTCCATAGAGAGCGGAACATGAAGCGTTTTTACGACACGTAATAAAAATTTCGCCGGCCCTGCCGAAAAAGTAGAAGCTAGTTGACGCAGTTGTCCATATCGTTTGTTCTCGCCTTACCCGCTAATGAAAAGTGATGAACGCGAGCAAAAAGTAAATAGCAACAGAGAACGATAATGGGTAGTGAAAATGAATGACGTCTAATAACAATTTAGTGTCATTAGGCACCTAGAAGATAATATACACGGCAACAACCGTCAAGAAACCTGTGCAGTAAAAGGACGCCTTAGCCGCCTACTCCATATAATTGTTAATGTCTACTTCTCGAAATGTAAGTTAATCAAATTGTCCGTATAACATAATGTCCTGCATCCCAGTAATTTTATCGTTAAGTTTGACATTCAGTTTCTTAAAGAGTCAAATTTGTGAAAAAGTACTTGAAGAAAAAAATTAAAGAAGTTGTTTTCACTATTAAAAGTACTTTTATCTTTACTAAACGTAACCCTTATCATACCAAGGCGCTGTTTGTTGTTCAGGGAACCCAGACCGCGTTTCTTAAGTAGCTTCCAATGGAATGGAGGTTCCATAATTTTTTTGGGTCTGTCCATCTCGCTCACAAGAATGCGAATATGTGTGCTTCCTATTTTCTTAAATTAAAATATCCAATGGGGTTCCCCTGCGACTCCTTCTTGGGTATATTGTATACCAGTTTTTAATTATGATTTTATCGCACATTTAGCACTAATTGTGCATTGTCCAATTAACAAAAACTGAAACTGACGTACACAATTGTATGTACTATAACTATTAACGGAAAACGCTCTAACAAATAAATCGGTTATTTCGTAAAACACTTGCGCGCGTTTCGTGTATAAATTGAGAGTCTGGAAAATAATTTCCTGCATCCCCACGATTGTATCGTTAAGAACAGACAACTTGAATTTAAGGATTCAAAATTCGGTGCCAAAATTGTTTATTATTTATCAGATAGGATGTCCCTTAAGCAGTAAAAAATTAAGAATATCGACCGGCTTGCTATGAAGTGTGGTGCTATTGTAACGACATCAGACGCTATAATTCGGAAGTTCTTGCGGCGCGCAATTCGGAGTATGGAGCAAGTTTTGGCTTCGGGGATTTGTAATTAGAGGGAGTTAGGGGTTTGGGGATTTTTCACAATACAGCAACACAAGGTAGGTGTCTTTAAGTTGATTCCGATTGGAGGTACTCTGGATTTTGTGTAGCCCAATTAAATTTAAATTATCGCATTTACTTTATTTAGTTGCATGTAGAATTATATAAATCATACAGATGTTAACCATGTCGGGAAATTGGCTGTTGATTTCGGTAAACAGGTTTGTCTAGATGATAACTTTAATGATAATACTAATGACTGATAAGAGAAATAAAGAATGGCCCAAGGAGACTATATTGACGTGATCAAAAGTTCATAACCTGAAGGCTGACTCAAATGAGGTTTAATGGCTTGAGAAGGATTATGTGACGTCATTCTCTGTTATAGAATTGAATAGGAAAAGGTTTTGCGATTTTGTCAGAGACAGACTGGTAAATGTTCTAGCGCCATAAAGCTTGCGGTTGTGGATATTCGTCAAAAAACGTACGCATTGCACGTGACCTGTGGGTAAGAAGTATAATCTTTGCACGTTTTCTTGTGCTCCAAAACCTCTAACCCACACTTTGACTATACATATTTGAATTAGAATAAAAGGACTATTTGTGGTTGACAACATTTGAAAACTAGAAATTTTCGTTCCTAATAAGCGAAAACGTACGTACTTCTTCAGCTAATAAACTACAGATTTTATTCTATAGTATTGCTGAAACATAACACGCCCCCTTAATCCTAGTACTCGGCACCTAGCAGTATTCAATAAAGTTTACATCTAATGAAGCTCCATTTATGACCAGAAGCAAAACAAGGGGCCATCTCACTATTTGCTCCTTGGATCAAAGGAAAATGGACAAAACATATTTCAGCAGGCCGCTAATTCCCAGAAAACAGTACAACAGACGTCCAGAGCACACATCGTGAATAAGCTGTGCTTCCGCTTTGAGAGTGAATGGATGAAAATTCTATCCACAAACGCAAGAAAACGATACCAAGAAAAGTGACATCCTTTATAAATATCCGTTTTCTGAACATTTTACTTGAGATCCGCTCAGATATACCTTTTCTAAACGTGTCTTCCGGATCGTCAGTCTGAGAAGAAGGTGGCATGTGCTTGGTACTTCCTACATGACTTCACATTTTGTTCCTCGTGAAGGATATCTACGAGGAGAAACGTGTCTCTCGGGAGAGAGATTAAGGACGAGAGCTGTAGTGAAGAGAGACTCCCGGCCGCGATGGTCCACGCGATGTTGGTGAAATTCTCATAGAAAACGAAAGTACGTGATGCAGCGAAGTCAACAAACTCTGCCCAACTCACGAGAAAGATGACGTGAAAAAATTGCTTCTACCAAAGTTGCTGATGCGCGGCAATTTCGCTAGTAGTAGTGAACGTTACGCGAAAGAAGTGGAGCGTAGATAAGTGGTAAAGGAGAAAAGAGATGAAGCATCTGTGCCTAAAGTGTTAAAAATTTTACTGCAATCGTTGAATAAACTTTACTTACCGCTTCACTTACTGATACACAGTTCTTCCATGTGCATATTCTCATTCATTTTATTCTAGAAGAAATTGATGTTTATGGTCAGAAATTGTCGACTTCAAAAAACTGTTTTTTCCGTAGATGTTTATCTAGTAATCAGAATGTAGGAAACGCCATGGGTACTGTAATGATTTCATTATTCTTAGGCATTCCCCAAAACGATTGTGGACAAAAGAGTAAATATTTAGGATCTATAGTCTATGAAGTAAACAACGTGTATTATGAATCGATGAACAAGACAAAAGAACAGCGCGCCGCGGAAGGTGTATTTCGATCATTCTGGAGAATTTTAAGGAGTTCGATAAATTCGGAAAGAAATTTTGACTATCCAGTTAGTTGAAGAAGAATTAAATGAACGCTGTAATTTTTGTTTGAACGAGATCGGACGACGGGTTCTCTTAAAATTGTAATTAGAAAATTTAGAGGAAAAGCCCAGTCGAACATGTTAAATAGCATAACTTGAATTATCAAGATTTCGCGAAGAAATGCTAATTAAACAACGAGAGGCGGCGGGAATCGTCGTAATATGAATTTAGCAAAATTTATAAATGGTTTAGAGAGTTTATAAAAACATTGAACGTCCTAAATAAATAAATAGTACAAACTAATAATATCAGAAAACAAGCGACGAATTACTGCTGTGGAATGTCGACAGAAAAATTAGCATTTTCGACGTGAAATAAATAGAAAACAGCCGTCTTGGCAAGAAAATCTTAACATTGGGGAAAAGCTGAAACGAATAAACACGAAAACAAGTCAAAACGAGGATTATTGGACATTTTAAAAATTTTATGGAAACAACAATGAAAAAGCGAAATGGATTTCGCCGGCATTTTTTCATAATCCGAGTTAACATGTTAAATCGACATGATTTTTGACTTCACTTCGGTCTAGTCAGCGGTTGAAAGGACATGGTTTCCACGCTTGCAGTATTCATGATTTTAAATTCTTTCGGACTTAGACATTTTTTGGGCGGCGGATAGAAAGTGAATAATGGACATATAACTGTGCAGACATTGTTAATGCAGTAAACATTTTGAAGAGAGAAGAAGTATTATTTTCTGTAGTGAATTTGTGGCGCAAGGTGTTTGGACAATTTTATGGAATTCTTGGGGAGAAATATTTGAAGAGAACCGGCCCGTGCCCGATTGGAGCGTGCGGGGACATCCATGCGTGCGAGTGGGCGCGCATAGGACCACCGAACCGGCAACGGCGCTGTTTTTCCACGATGCAGAAAAAAGGAAAGTGATGCATTCGCGAAATAATCAACAAAAAAAAAATATCAGATCTGAACTTGCGCATATTCAAGACGTAAATAAACGTTCATGAGAATCTTAAAAATTTACGAAATTTTATAGGCGGAATTAATGTAATATAATAATTTGTCAGCTAGGATCTAGTATTTGTTAGTTCTTCATTTTTCATTGTTGCCTTGGAAGTACGTACGTACATAGTTTTGGTAATAACATTGATTTGTTTTGAAGAAAGGAATTCCTAAATATTAGTAAATTGCAAAACGGCTAATTAATGGCCATTTCGTGTTGTAATTAATTGTGATGCATGCAATTGGGCAATGGCATTTTAAAAAAATCATAACAATATTGCCAAGCATAAGTAAATGTTTACGCGCTGTGCATTGTTGCCGAAAGAAACAAATAGAAAAGGAATTAAAATTCTTGCTTTCCTGTTTGAAAATATATGTTTTATTTCAGTATTTAGTAGCCCTGTGCACGCTGCTTTGTTAAACGTTGTTTACAGGTAATTCCCGTACGGGGCCGTCCACGACCTACGACCCAAACAAATTTTATGCAACACCATTAGATAATAATATTGATAAATTGAGTAGTGGTAAGAGAGGTACAGTTGCATGGCACCAGAGTAAAGAGCAAGTAGGAGAAGAGGAAATAAATAAATAAATAAATAAGTGAAATAGAGGGAAGACCTGTTGCAGTACAAAGATTGTTACATTTTGCGATGTTGGAAAGAAATGAACCTATCAAACGCCAATCAAAATATGTTCCCCTGTTACTTTACACCTAAAACTCTTTAACGATTACAAATAGAAGTTAAAAATACTATGATCTTCGTTACGTTCCAATGTTCAAAAGGAAAATCTAAGTTACATCAGTGCATTATTTCATTCTATTCAATGGTGCATTGAAACGGTAGTAAGAACACATTTTAAAGTAAAATTCTTCCGTAATTTGTCGGCATATAGCATGTATTTCTTTGATTTACTTTTATTCACCTCTTGCCTTCAGGGCTGTGCAGATAATTCAAGTACAGACTAAAAGAGAGCAAAATCCTGAAAGTTGTACTAAAACGTATAACTCTTCATATTATTTTTTGAGATAACTTTGTCGATTTAGCTCAAAGCTCATTAAAAACGTAGTTCGCTTATTGTGACAGGGTCCTTCTTGTATTAAACGTTGTGAATGCGTGTGTTGTTGATGTTTTCTTTCGTCGAATGTCGAAAGATAGATGAGAAAGTTTGTACAAAGTAGACAGCTTACAGTTATTTTACTTAATCAACTTTAAGTGGCCAGACTATTATCCGAAAATTTTCCCAATCTAAAGCAGCTACAAACTTTCCGGCAATCTTGCTGAGTTTCTTTAGAAAAGTGCAGGGTGAATACCATATCTATTAGTCTCTTAATTGCCTTAATCTATTAGATATGCGGGTTTGATTTCAACTCGTCTTTTTTGACGGGACTCCCTAGATTTGTTGTATTATTATTGTGTAAATGTGTTATTACGGATGTGAATATGTTTTTGTGGATGGCACTCGTCAGAAATTAATACATGTTCACGTACGCTATTTTGTCTCTTCATTTCCGTAAAGAGCGAGAAGTTCTGATGCCGTTTGATGTTCTGTTTCAGCTATGTGGTTGCGGGATGCTGGGCGCGGGCATCTGGCTGCGACTCAGTTACGCCGGCTACACAGTTTTCACGCCGCAGTTCAGCATGATCAGTGCTGACAGCTTGTTCATCGCAACTGGAGTCATAATGTTCGTGGTAGCGTTCTTCGGTTGCTGTGGTTCCTGGTTCCAGAGCCGATGCATGCTCATCACGGTACGTTGTCATGTATTCTGACGTTTACTGCCCGTTAATAAAGAGCTCTCAGAAGAATTCTTTCAGTCCGAATGTTCAGAAAGTTTCTGAACATATGAGTTTGGGGTCATGAAATATTTCCACTATAGTTTTCGTTGTTTTAAATAGAACCGAGAATACTAGAGAAAGCCCAACGCAATTTTTTATCAGAAAACAGGATGTCATGAGGAATAACTCGGTTCATTAGTTTTACGAATGAATTATTAAACTTATTGGTTATCGAATGTTCCTCTAAAGTTTAATTAATTTCCTTTAAAAAACATACGATCAATGCAAAAATGTTCAGTAAAAACTAAAATAAACCAAATCTCATTATGCTTTTGATAAATGTAGACTTGTTCTAAAAATCTTGTCTTCCGGTGCAATGATTTCAGAGCTTTACCCCCCTCCCCAGTTCTCCGTTATCAATTCGCTTAAAGAGAAATGTGCAAAGTTTCTTGTTTTCTTAATGGTTGTTGTTCTCCCCCAACCTCAAAAATATTTTTTACTGTTTTTTGTTTATATTAAAAAAATCTTTATCGTATGACAGTGGTAGGATTCTAGTAAACATTTGAGAATACATGTTCATCTACTTACGCTGATAGCCTTTTTGGCTATTTATGCCTTGGCATTCTTTTCAGCCCCGCGTGTACGGGTATAGGCCTACACAAAAATTTACGAACTTGAAACACTCGTACTTGAAACACGTTTTACGGGAGTATACTCATTTTTTCAATCTTTCATTGATTTGACTTCGGAAAGACATTAATTTACTCTCCTACAAAAACCCAAAATAATCCAAAATTTGAAAAATAAAAAAAGCAAAAAAGACTGAATATTGTTGGTCAACTAAAATACGAGTATCACATGCAGAAAAAAAATTAATGGATAAGGGCCCCCAAAATTTAGTTGGCTCCAATGCAGTGGGCTTACGAGTTTACGCTCAAACGCTCCCGCTCGATTAAAGAGCTACGCTGCTGTGGACGCTGCGCCCAAGTTTTACGCACGAGCCACTTGGCGTGATAAAGAATATTATTAGCTCATTTCCTCCGTCCAAATGTACAGAAGTAAGGTGTTTAAAGTATTATTGTAAATATACAATAAAACAATAGTGTAATTTATTTTTGTTACATGTAATAATAATAATAATAATAATAATAATAATAATAATAATAATAATAATAATAAAGCGGAAAGGAAGCAGTAGAAACCAGAAGTATCCAGATTAACAGGGGTATTTCTCAAGGAGATTCACTATCCCCTCTGCTGTTTTGCATTAGTTTGATCCCACTATCGAGACAGTTGTCGCAAGCTGACTTTGGTTTTAAGCTCCATGGTGATGAAAGGTCAGTATCACATTTGTTTTACATGGATGATCTGAAAATGTTTGCTAAGAATGAAGCGATTCTCTCCCAAATGCTGTCTGTCGTGAATGACTTTAGCAATGACATCTGAATGAAGTTTGGTCTTGACAAGTGTGCAAAAATCAATTTAAAAAGAGGGAAACTCACAACGTCTGAGAACATTGAAATTGATACGCACACTGTGATTCAAGATCTTGAGCCAGGTAAAACTAATAAATATCTGGGCATTGAAGAATGTGAAACCATCTCGAACGACAGAATGAAAGAGAGAATTCGTAGGGAGTATTATAGGAGAGTGAGACTGGTCCTGCAGTTCGCTCTGAATTCCAGGAATAAAATATCTGCAATAGGTAGGTTGGCGGTACCTGTAGCCGAATACAGTTTTGGGCTAGTGAACTGGACTGAGCAAGAAATTCGCACCATGGATCGAAAAACCAGAAAACTGCTAACAATGCATCATGTTTCCCACCCTCGAGCTGATATACATAGACTTTGTGTCACGTAAGGAATGAGGAAGAGGCCTCAGACAAATTGAGGCCTCCTGGCACAACGCAATAGTCGGGTTGGGGAAGTATGTAGTCAGCCATCAAGATGACCCTCTAATGAGACAGGTCATGAAATCTGACCGAAGAATGGGAAACAGAGGCATTGTAAGTGTAGCAAGAAGCATTGCGAACAAGACTATGCAAGACTCCCAGAATGACAGAGGTACTGAACTTCTGATGCTACTTAACATGAAATTGGAGACACAAAAAATGTTAAAGAAATCGTGGAGAGACAAACCACTCCACGGACAATATTTGAAACGAATGGACAAGGTGCAGATCAATAAAGATCAATCATTTATGTGGCTTAAAAGGGGAAGAATGAAGCCAGAATCGGAAGCACTTGTAATAGCTGCCCAAGATCAGGCCTTGAGAACACGACATTATGATAAAGCGGTTCTCAAAATTTCCCAAGATGATAAATGCCGCATTTGCCAGGAGCATGTAGAAACCATTGATCATATTGTCTCAGCTTGTCCAATCCTAGCAAAGACCGAATACCTGAAAAGACATGACAGGGTGTGTAGCTACCTCCACTGGCAGATCTGTACCGCCCTCGAAGTTCCAAACACATGCCACAAATGGTACGAACACTAACCAAAACCGGTGACGTCTGTTGGATTGTGTACGATATTGTACGACCAACAAATTCAAACTGATCGCACGATATCTGCAAACAAACCGGATATAGTTATTCGGGATTTGGCGAAAAAATCGTGTTTATTTATCGATGTTGCTGTACCTTGCGATCAAAACGTCGTTACCAAGGATGCAGAGAAACGTCTTAAATACAAGAGTTTGGAAATCGAGATCAGCCGAATGTGGGGCGTAAAAGCACAGGTCGTCCCAATAGTTATCGGTGCTCTGGGATTTGTTCCGCAAAATTTGAATAAGAACTTATCTAAACTCCCTGGTAATTCAAAAGACTGGGAAGTGCAAGAAATTGCTTTACTTGGAACAGCCCACATTTTGCGTAAAGTATTGTAGAGGCACTGATAGTCACCGGATCTGCTCCTTAGGTAGCTGGTTGCAACCTGGAGTAGATTTTATATTCAGCCGACTCATAACATCTTTAGTCGTGATGTAATGGAAAAATAATAATAATAATAATAATAATAATAATAATAATAATAATAATAATAGTAGTAGTAGTAGTTGTAGTAGTAGTAGTAGTAGTAAAAATAACACATAAAATAGCAGATAATATTAATTATGGTAACAGCTACATATAATGTAATAATATTAGTATATTCAATTGTCCAATCTTGAAATGGTGAGGAGGAGGCAGGTTTTGGCCAGGTTTTTTTCTATTCCTACACCTAGTCCTACTGCAGCACCTGAAATCAGTTTGCACATCTTACTTATGTATTCCTCAACATTATAAAAAAGTTTTTGGCCAAGGAAGTGTTTAAGTTTATTCTTGAAGTTGTGTATTCCTGTTATGTTTCTCAGATGTATAGGTAATTTATTGAAGAATTGTATTCCTGTAAAGAATGTTCCTGTAGAGAATTCCTGTAGAGAATGTAATGTTACATTAGTAAGAGGTAAAGTTTTTACAAAGTGTCCACTGTACTGACCAATTTTAAACTCTTTACATTTAATATTAAAGATATAAAAAAATAATAACTGTTAATACTGCTTTCATGAAGTGACGTTCAGCCATGTTCCCATAGTAATGTTAAAAAAAATACCTTCTGTAGAAGAATTTTTCACATTTGTGATTTATTATTTGTTTCATTTAACTACATTTTGATTTAATATAATTTATTTTATTTATTGCTTTTTTTAAATCTTCTATTAATATTTAATTTGCTTTTCATGAAGTATGTAACTTTTTAATATTGAATTTGTTACATTTTTCCCCACAGTACTTCAGTCTCGTGATCTTCATGTTCCTTGTGGAGTTCCTGTTTGCAACATTGGCGTTTGTATTCCGAGAGATCCTTGGAAATACATTAAAGCAAGAATTGTTAACAGGAATCACAAAACATTACGAGAATGACTCCTCCAACAGTTTGCACAAGACATGGTCTCATATCCACCACGAGGTTATTATATAAAATAATTAGTAATATATGCATTATGAAATAAAATATGTTGATTGCAGAGTACTTTAATGCTCATTGTGTTCAATATTTTTCAGTTCCATTGTTGTGGTGTTAAGGATTATCAAGATTGGTACTATATTTCTGCTTGGCCAGAAAAGAGATTTGTGCCGAATTCCTGCTGCATTCCAAACATGTCAAACATTACAGGTCCTTTATTATTTTTGTGTATTTCCTTGGATATTTATTTTTATGCCAAATTGTGGAACAAAAAAATCAATTTGTGATTTTTTTTGTAGATTGTGGAATGAATGATCCCCCAGACATAGATCTCATTTTCACCCAAGGATGTGCTGAGCAAGTCCAGATGTGGTTTGTGGAAAGACTTCATATCATTGGAATCATTGGCCTTGTTATAGCATTTATTCAGGTACAACATTTCTTATGATCTTAATGTACCTAGCTATTATTGTGTGTTATGTTACTTTTTCACAAAAAAATCAGTATTGCTCATTCTTAAAAAACATTTTGTTCCATTTTCAATTTTGCAAATTATAAATTTGCATATTCCTCTATTTTGTTGTTTTAAGTAAATGTATTGTATCAACAAATAAACAAAAATATTTCCAAAAAGTGGCAGGAATACTGCCCAAGAACAGCAAAAATAATACTTTCACATATCACTGCAATAAATTAAATATTTTAACAAAAAACAGCCTCATACTTATTTCCATAACATTGTACAGATTATATGGTCTCAAAGTAAAACAGTTCTTTACGAACATCAAACTCTTTATGAAAATCAAAAAAAGTTGCTGTATCATGTAATAGCAAATTTTTCAAGGCAGGCAGCCTCTTCTTTGCCGTCAGATGATATCGGCTGTAATGTAAACAGTGTCACACTGAGTATGAGGTTAGGCAGAATTACACAATCAAACATTTGCAGTTTTCAGTCAAAATAGAAGTTGTTTCATTGTTTATGGATTTCCGCAATGTTCCTGGGTTTCTAATGAAATCGTAAACACCTCTGACATGGCCAAGACTTGGAAGAAAGCTATAAAACTATATAGTTTTCTTTCAATTTCTGTGTGCATTGGAAATTAGTAATACGGATATTCTTAATGTGTACATCTTTGTTTCAGCTGTTTGGACTGATTTCATCAATGTTACTGTTCTGCACAGTCCGGCACAAGAGAAGCTCACATGCTTACAAGGCATACAACCCAAACTCATGATACACTAGTTAAGTTACTTCAACTTGTGTGTAGGTCTCAACAATAAGTGCATCAATTCCATTTTTTGACTATTCAGAGTCTAACCAATGATAAATTGTACAAATTTATTATCTTGTGTTTTGTTACTTTATAATGAGAGCAGGTGAGATCTATGACATTGAGTGAATAAGTGTGGAGTATTGTTATAACTGCCTCTTCTGAATTTAGAAGGTAAGGAGGTTGTTACAGGCAGTGGGAACAACACTGTCTAGCATATTGAATTTTTATAAGATCTGGTGGAACATTCTTTTGAGATGTTCTTATTATTTGTAAGTGTAAGATGGATAAGAATTTGTGATTCCTTTCTGTTGCTGTGGTTTTTCATATCTCATGTGTAACAATATTCATTTATGTAAAATGCTGTGTTCCTAACAGTAATTATCTCTCCATGAAGCAAGTCTGTAATCCACTGGCTTCAGTAGCCAATATTTTCCATTATATTTATGCCCATTTGTAAATAAACTATATTGATAAATAAAATGGATGCTTACATTTTAAAATACTTTGTAATGTTATGTATTAATAATGTATAGTTAAGTTTGTTTTTTTCATTTGTCATCATATTCCCTACCTATTAAAGAAAATTCATACCAGTATTTCCTTTTTACTTTTTGTTTTTACCTGATCCATTCACTCATAATGGTGCATAATCCAATGAAGTAAATTGACATTATTTAATAATCATTATTTATTGGAGAAAACTCAATAGAAAATTATAATAGATATAGATCCTTAATAAATCTAGCATCCTTAAAGATCATCATCATCATTACTGTGATATACCGACAATATCACTCCAGTATTATTTATCACAGGTTAGATGGCGAAGAAAATGTGCACCGTTGTTTGACAGGTTTATTCGTGATTATATAATTATATAAATTTGTAATTTGATAAGATGTGAGATGGTGGTGGTTATTGTTATAGGAAGAGGTATCGTGTGGAGGTGGCCGAGGACAGTTAATGGGGATTTTGTTGGTCAGCAGCAAGAAAAGTGAATTATACTTTTGTCGGTGTGTTCTGAATGTGGAATGAAAGGAATATAGCTGATGACATGGAGAAATTGAAGAAATGTAAGGAGCGACGTTCGGGAACAGGCGTTCATCAATGGGAAAACGTGCTTTGAATTGGTACAGTGAAATAAATTATTGCAATGGCAGCCCAAGTGGGGCCATATTGACAAAAGGTTGTATGGAAATTTAAAGGATTGTCACAAATAATTAGCTACTAGTAAATAGTAATGAGCTAGACTTTTAAAATTATATTGAAAATAATTAAATGTGATAATATGAAAACACAAAGTAGGAAAGCACAATTAGGGACTGCGGATGAAGAGGAAGGTGATTTAATACCTAATGGGCAGGACATATGAAAGAATTTAAATGGGAATATTAATGTTGAAATGAAACCCCTTTAAATTTGCAATTAGAACCAGTACCTGAAGTAGGGGAAGATGCATGACTAAAAAAGATGTAACAAAATCACCACCAGTAGGTTCGGATATGAACAATTTGATTATGAATTTGTTACTGGAAATAAATTCTAAAGTCGAGAGCACTAATGCTAAATTAGAAAGTGTGAACACTGATCGCAAGGAAGAGTTTGAAAACCGAATAAGAAGTTTAATGAGTTAAGTAAGAATTATGGAAATTTGGCACATGAATTGCGAAACATAAAAGGCGAAATTCAGGAGGAAATGATCCAGCTACATGCCGATGTGGGTGCTGAAATTAACCATGGCAATAATAGAATCTGGATAGAAACTATGAAGAATGAGAATGCTGTTGCAAGTAAGAATAAGGAAGACATTAGAAGTGATAACAGTACTGACAAGGAAAGTAAGGTTGAGAAAACCACTTATGAAAAAGAATTAGGAGAGTGAAGAAGGAAGATTCTCAGAAATCTCCGGATAAAGAATCTAAAGAGCAAAATAAAGATGATGTGAAGGCAAGTTGGGAGCAGGAAAAATTATTCCATAGATAATGAGGTAATAGAAGTTGAGATTGAGAGTACTGAGAAGATCAAAATTGAAGAAGGGTCAACTAATCCATTAGGAATAGAAGTGAATAATGAGGAGAAAAAAAAATGGCAAATCTGCATCCAAGAGAAGTCACAGCAAGCATAGAAGCAGAAGTAAAAGAAGTTCAAGTCGAAGAAGGAGTTTAAGTAGGCGAGGAAGCCTGAGCCGTCGTCGAAGTCTCTGTAGGCGCCATAGTTTCAGTAGATGCACAAGCTTGAGTAGACATCAGAGTCCCAGTAGAAAATAAAGTTGAAGCAGAATTAAAAAGAGAAGTAGAAGTCACCGATGAAGATGAAGGAATAGAAGATGAAGATGAAAATGAAGATGAGTGAATGAAGGGGGGTATCAATGCAAAAACATACAAACATGTACGTGAGTGATATATAAAGAAGAAAAATTCTTGCCTTACATCAAACTGGAGTAGATAATATGACACTTAAGGAGGAGGGAAGTTGTGATATACCAAGAATATCACTCCAGTATTATTTATCACAGTTTGGATGGCGAAGAAAATGTGCACCATTGTTTGACAGGTTTATTCGTGATTATATATTTATATGAATTTGTAATTTGATAGGATGTGAGAAGGTGGTGGATATTGTTATAGGAAGAGGTATCGTATGGTGGTTGCCGAGGACAGTTAATGGGGATTTTGTTGGCAGCAAGAAAAGTCAATTGTACTTTTGTCGGTGTGTTCTGAATGTGGAAGAAAGGAATATTGCTAGTGACATGAAGAAATTGAAGAATTGTAAGGAGTGATGTTCAGGAGCGGGCATTCATCGACGGGAAGAGGCGCTTTGAATTGGTACAATGACAGCGGAGATGAACATGGAGACCAACAGAAAAGAATGTAGGAATATTCAACTAATTTTGTGAAATTAGTTATCAGGAGTAAAGACCAGGAGATTTGTTTAGTTAAAGAAATCAATAAACATTAATTGTATTTGAACCAAACCAATTATTTATTTGCGGGCAGTCCGATGTGGTAAAGTTGAAGCTACAATTTCCAGCAGCTTTGCTTATTCGTATGAAGGGCACATTGACCGACTGGACTAACAGGGCAAAGTAAGTAATAGTGGTTCCAGTTTAATTAGGAATAGTTGTTCAAGAATTGAAATAAATATTGCATTACTATTGGTATTATCGTTATTAAATTTAAAAAAGTAGACAGAGAAATCATGGGGAAAATGAAGTGTCGATTACTGGCACCAAGAGATAATGGCTGCTGGACTGAGAAACACAGCTAAGTTAATAATTTTATGCAGTGGCGGATACAGGGGGGGTGATGAAATCTCTAGGCCTTTTGTTTGTTACCTTCTTTTCTTTGGAAAAATTGATTTAAATATTTATTTATGCTAGAATTATGCTATTTAAAAAAACTAATATTGTATAGTATCATATACATGCAAAAATAATAGTACAAAAATAATATACAATATAATAACAAATGTTTATTATTTAACAAAAATCTATGATGGCCCCCTCCAAAATGAGGCTGGTTTTACGTAACCCTAGGCAAGGCCAGGCCAGATCAGGCCACCCTACCTCGGCCCCCAGCTGTTGAATGACTGGGGTCCCTAGAAAATTGCATGGAGGACACTGCAAGTTTCACCCCATTCACCCAGGGCGCATGGCACAGCAAGATAGTGCAGAAAGGAAATTGATGATAAAAATCATATCTTCGGAACTGTTTCAGACATGATAGTAAAATAAAAGCTATGTTGATCCCACTAATAGCATCTATAAGGTGTTTAAATTTCATCTTGGTAGATTCAGTTGTGTTTTTAGTTAAATTGGTTCATACAGATGGACAGACAATTGATTTGCCATGTGATTTGTTTTAGTAATTGAATAAACTAGTTGAAAAAGTATTAAAAGCTGAAAATAAGAGACACACTTCAGATTTATTTATCTGTATTGATGATCACTAGTAAAATATATGATATGTAAGTAAAAAAACTTTATTGTAAAAGGTGGGTCAGAATTGCACTAGTCTTCTCCATTAGTTTTAGTAATGTACACTTTTATGAAAATAACAATTGAATGCATGTTAAAATGCACTTCATAGAAAATGTCAAAACTTTCAACAAAAGATTTCAGTGACTTTTTATCATTTTGAGGTAAATCGACATTACATCACATACATTCATTACATTTACTGAATTTTTGTGAAATAAAGTTTTGAGGTTATTGTTTCGAAAATAAAATCATTGTTTTAGTTTGAGATAAAGCAGGGCTGAAGGAGTGGAATGTTTTCCTAATAACCTCATCAGGGAAAATTATTCACCTTAATTATTATTAAGAAGATACTTTCTTATTTTGGGGGGAAATTTAATCTATTTTGGATAAAAAATGAAGAAACTATGATCATTTGAACTTGCCATTGTTCTTTTTCTATCTATCTATAAAAAATATTTTTAGGTTGCTGTTTTCATTATATTTTTTTAATGATGTGTGATTACAGTATCCAGAAGTAAATAGCTTTCCTCGCAGCACCCTATGCCATCTTTCCAGTGATCTAGCTGTGCAGCATCAGCCTCATTAAGAGAATAATTTAAGAGCCCCCCTTCCCAGTAGGCATATGACCCTGAAGATATTTCCAAGCAAACCTTGCTCAACAAACTCAAGTTCAGAGTTTGATGTAGTATGAAAATAATTGAATTCCCAATGTAATTGATGCAAATAATTGAAAATTAACCAAAGAAAGTATCACTGGTACTGCAGCATGACATTTCATACTTCAGTAGACCGCCTCCTCCATTAAATAATTCAAACATAATGGCTCCGGAACATGCAACAAGAACTTGTCTTATTCCATACAATTTTTAACTAAGTGAATAAATTATCCAATTTGCTATTTAATAGGGACAACAATAAATGAATTGAGAAACATGGAATGGTAGAACTGAACTACATCCTACAGTTAAAAAAATAAATTGTGTTACCCAAATATCCAAACAATACCCGTAACGAAACCAATTTACAAATAACATGTTCTTTACTGTTAAAAACAACTACAGAAAAAGATTTTTGTAATTAACCACAACCTATAAATAATGCTCTGACATACATGCTAAAAATGAAAATTATATTGTATAAAACAATAAAAACCAGAACATCCTTCACAATGAATATTTTTTTGCTTCTCAATAGAGTATATCATTATATTTCTGCTAAAATAAATTAAAATTAGCTACCTACCACATAATTAATGCTATATGTGTGTGTCCACACACACACACACACACACACACACCACACACACCACACACACACACACCACATACCACACACTCGCACACCACACACACACACACACACACACACACACACCACACACACCACACACACACACACCACATACCACACACTCGCACACCACACACACACACACACACACCACACACACCACACACACCACACACACCACACACACCACACGCACACCACACACACCACACGCACACCACACCCACACCACACGCACACCACACGCACACCACACGCACACCACACACACACACACACACATGCAAAAAAATTATGAGATACAATACACACTACAATACATCATTTCCGCTAATGAGATATCTTAATATTAGCCTATGTCAATAATTCTTCAAGATCATTATTCTCTAAAACACATTTTAACAATACTTACATTCTGCCACCAAAGAGAACAACAAGCACACAGAAATGCTTTTATGATTAGCCAAATATAAATAATGCCCTGATATCAATGCAAAAAAATAAAATTGTAAATGTAAATTCACATCAGATCTTTCTTTAGAGTGAAACATTCTGCTACAAAAGAACATCACCAACAAATAAATTTAAAAAAAAGAAGCATTTAAATTTGCGAGACATACCAAGTGAATGTTCCAATATCTGAGGTGGAAAGCAAATTATGATACAAGAAGTGATAGACTTATAAAAATATTCATTTCAGTTCAAGAAACACCGAAAATTAGCATAATTCAAGAGCATGAAGTCAATGTGAAAATAAAGAAACAAAATACAATTCCTAGTATTGTAACCCTCAAAATGCAAATTTAGCAACGCACGACTATCCTCGTCCATTGTTACAACATTTATGCACCCGTGCGACTCGTGGCAAAATTAAAACAGAAGAAAAAGGCGCTTAATGTTCATGTTGGTCAACATAGATTCCTACATACCGCACTCATACCATGTACGACCTTTATGCGAGGAAACACAGCATTCCAGAAAAGTGAGGGTTACAACGTTTTTGCCGACAAGTATTCAATTTAGTTGATATAATCATTCTCATTCATGAAATACCACTAATGTGAACATTGTATGATGTATCCTCACAGAAAACAATTATCCTTTTCAATTTATCCATAAGAATCACATTAAACACTTGTCTATTAGCAAAAACAATCAACAAACAAGTGGTAATTTGGCCTTAGGAGGGATGGGTAAAATACTTTAAATTTGGTATTTATATACTTCGCCAAAATATTTTGTAAATAAATACATACTCTAAGTACATGAGGTTTAGAATGGCTAAATATATAGTTATTTAAATTACTTCAAATACTCAAAATATATTAAATTCAATTATTTTGCATTATAACTTTTTTATTGCAAAAAAATATTGTAATTGTCAGTTACAATAAATTACAAATTGACAGTCATAAATTTCTGAACAATAACTAAAAACATTCAAACTTAAAATACTTTCACTTATAGGCTTACTTTCATACCAAATATAAAAGATACTTTTGATAAAGTATGTATTACTCAAAAAAGTGAAATTTCCTTTTAATCAACTAGTTTTTTCAAAGAAATCTTCAGGCAATAAAATCCTAGTTGGTGAAAATATAAAACCTGCAAAGGAAAACAGTTGTTGTACTGGTGCTGATGAACAGAAATGCTTATATAAGGAATAAACTTTTTTTATTTAATTATTTAAATTTATCATTTAATATGAAGATAATTTAAGTTCAACAGCTTTTATTTTTGTTTCAATGAGGTCCATCCATTAGCAGAATCAAAAAGAATCATTATCTTCTTCATCTCTATTGAATGTATTTTAAGTATTTCTTTTTTTAAATACACCTATTTTATGTATTTAAATACATCTCTAAAACACATGTCCAAAAAACTCAAAAATAAAATTTTTCAAATACAAAATGTATTTAAAATATGTATTTCAAATAGAAGTGTTTAAATACTACCCAACCCTGGGCCTTAGAAATGTCAAGTGGAACTGTCTAGTCATAGTCACACTATCACCTTAGCTTTTGTTTCTAAAATTAATAATTACCTTCATAAAAGAATTTCTGTTAAAGAATTTGACAACAAAATTTATTTATTTGGTCAAAAACAGTGAAAACTGTATATGACATATGTAACGAACATCAGTTCTACTCCTACCACTACAAGCAAAAGGAGTGCTCAACAAAACATGCATACAGTGAAGCTACATTTACATCCAGAAGCAAAACAAGGGGCTATCTCAGCATTTGCTCAATGAATCAGGTAAACTGGACAAAAACCTGATCAAGATGGGGGTCACTGACCCGGAAGCTCAAGTACATTACTTGTTACAGGCGTATTAAATCATTTTTTGAAATGTAAACAATACAAATGTAAACTAATTCATTATACATCATTGTTTTGTTAAAAAAACATTATTTTTCTTTTTGACGATCAGTATGGTGTCTAATTGTGTAGAAACACTTATGCAGCAGAAAAGAATTGACTTTTAACTTAAATTTGTGTACCGCCTTTAATTGTTTAATGTCATCTGGCAATGCGTTGTAAAGTAACATACATGTATTGTATGTGGATTTCTTGTACTGAGCTGTTGATGCACATGATTTCTACGATGTATGTTGTAATTATAAATTATCAATATTGCATGAAAATATCTTCCCTCCGTTAAGTAGATCATTTTTGACAAATATTACAGATTTGTAATTAAATTGGCAAGGTAATGGTAAGATTCCAAGCTCAATGAAAAAGGCTTGTAAGGATCACGTGGAAGGCATTTTTTCTTTATTCAAATGATTTTTTTTTCAATCTGAAGGTCTGAGTACTACAGGATGAGCTTCCCCAGAATATTATGCCATATCTCAGGCGGGAATGTACATTTGCAAAATAAATGCAACAAGCTGCATGAAGGCTGACTGAATTTGAAAGAATTCCGAATGCATAACATAATGAACTTAATTTAGTGTTTAATTCTGTTATATGTACATTGCATTTGAGGTTTGATTGAATTGAGAGACCTAGAAATTTTATTACCTCAACATCAGCTAATTGCATATAGTTCATTTTCAATGGAACATGCGATTGCCGATTTCAAATGCAAAAATGCATTGAAACAGTTTTCCTTTCATTAACAATTAATTTGTTTTAATGAAACCAATTTGAAACTTCTGAATAAGTTTACTTGTAGGAATCACTTTTAGAAATAATTTGACTCTCAAACAAAGTTTGATTAAAAATGTCAAAGACGAAATCCCTCGAACTGATAAACAAAATATTGTCTATTGCCAAAAATGTTCCAGTTCCAGAACAATCCAGTTCTGTCTCCTATGTAGGACACAAAAATCATGCTCTTGAGCAAAGGATAAAAAACATGTTGATAATATACAGGAGACTGCACAGAACTGAATTCTATTTCTCGACATTGCCTTGATTTTGCCCATTCATTTAATTTTGGCAATTCTGTCATTTTGAATAATGAATCTAGAAAATATTCTAGGCTAATCTCTGAAACTTTACATTAAAAACACATAAGACCATTCATTCTGTGTTTGAATCTAATCTTTTTACTTAAATGCATGACAATATTCTTTGTAAATAAAAACAAAATAAAATTTATAGCATTTATGATTGATTACTTTTTTGGTTTACAATTTTATTGTTGTACTTATGTTTAAACCTGTTTTTCCCCCTTCCAACTCTTGTTTTTCACTCGCCTTCATTGTTAATATACAAAATAATGTCTATTTTATAAGTTGGTTTAATCCCTTTCTGCCCAGACTTACTTTCTCTCTCTCTCGCTCTCTCTCTCTCTCTCCCTCTCTCTCTCTGTGTCTGTCTGCCTGTCTGTCTGTCTGTCTGTACAGTGAAGATGATTTCTCTTATAATGGACACTTCTCATTTTGTATTAAGATATCAGAAATTGTTTAAATAAATTTTTATATGAAAAAACATCTTCATGTGTTTTTCCAAGATATGTGCTTGTTTAATATTGTTTTGGTAAGTTCCATCAAACTTATATTTTGTTCTTTTTACTTACTTTTACAATTAAACTCAAACTTTAAAGATTTTCATTCTCTGTTTTTTGTAATTTAAAATTTTGTATTCCGTATTTTCACAAAATTTTGTCATTTTAACTTTCTGATAAAAATGTAAACACCTGATGATCCTTAAAACCACACATGAAATGTCTTAATGAGAATAAACATTTTTTTATCAATTACCATTGATTGCCTTAAATATAAGGATATATTTGAGCTGCTGAGAGCAAAAGTGGTGTTAGTCAAAAAATTATAACTGAACAAAAAACACTGTTAAACTATAATGCTTAGAAATAAGTGACCTAAAGTGTTACAAATGTGTTAAGGAGATATTCTTTTAACTTACTACAGATATTTTCGACTGAAGTATTGCTTATTAATTAAGTAATTAACTATTTGGTTGACTTTCACCACTTTTGCATATACTGTTTCTGAATACTATGTCTTAAGTTCAAATAATTCGCAACTACAATTTTCATGTGATATTCTAATGTGATGGAAAAATAGGAATAAATAGGGCTTTCTCACAATTTTCAACCAAGTGAGAGGAAGTTTGAAGTTGCGATTTTGACCTGTGTATGTTTCACTAAAAGTGATTAAATGTTGCTTTTTTTCCAATATGCTTCTTTTGTGATAAGTGCAGATAAACAAGAACCTATTTCTTGGAAGCCCCTGGAAGGTGTTTCGTCCCACTTGTGACTTATACCACAATCACATGTAGGGGTAAGAGCAACTTGTTAGCTACTTCTGCTTTGTGCTGGCCTCTAGAGAAGAAATATTGAAGTTTGACTCATACCATTATAGGCTGTGATGGAACAATGTTAAAACCATCTACCAGTGCATCTAACTCAAATATTCCAAATTTGACTTACATTTATTTATTTATTTGTCAAAAAACAGTAAAAACTGTATATGACGTGTGGGGAAAAAATTTATCTGCGCACATTTTCTTGAGGGCCAGAATTTAAAAAAAACAAAAAAAAACGAAAAAATGAATTTAGAAAATAATTATTTTAGAAAAAAAATAAAAGTATTTGAAAAATGTTTGTTCCTGAGTTATAGAAAATCAATTTCAACTGTAAATGAACCACAAGCAAAAGGAGTGCTCAACAAAACGTGCACACAGTGAAGCTACATTTACGTCCAGAAGCAAAACAAGGGGCCATCTCAGCATTTGCTCAATGGGTCAGGGAAACTGGACAAAAACCTGATCGAGATGGGGGTCATTGACCCGGAAGCTGAAGTACATTACTTGTTACAGACGTATTAAATATTTGTTTTAAAATGTATACAATACAAACGAAAACTAATTCATTATATATCTTTGTTTTGTTACATTAAACATTATTTTTCTTTTTCACGATCAGTATAGTCTCTAATTGTATAGAAACAGTTTTGTAGCAGAAAAGATTTTACTTTAAACTTAAATTTGTGTACCGACTTTAATTGTTTTATGTCATCTGGCAATGCATTGTAAAGTAACATACATGTATTGTATGTTGATTTCTTGTGCTGAGCTGTTGATACTGACACTTGATGCACGTGAGTTCTATGGCGTGTGTTGTAATTATAAATATCAATATTGCATGGAAATATGTTCCCTCCGTTAAGTAGGTCATTTTTGACAAATATTACAGATTCGTAAATAAATAGACAAGGCAATGGTAAGATTCCCAGCTCAATGAAAAGAGGCTTGCAGGAATCACGTGGAAGGCATTTTTTCATTATTTGAATAATTTTCTTTTGCAATCTGAAGGTCTGAATACTACAGGGTGAGCTTCCCCAGAATATTATGCCATATCTCAGGCGGGAATGCACATTTGCAAAATAAACGCAACGAGCTGCATGAAGGCTGACAGAATTTGAAAGAATTCTGAATGCGTAGCATAATGAACTTAATTTAGTGTTTAATTCTGTTATATGTACATTCCATTTGAGGTTTGATTGGATTGAAAGACCTAAAAATTTTGTTGCCTCAACATCAGCTAATTGCATATTGTTCATTTTCAATGGAACATGCGATTTCCGATTTGAGATGCAAAAATGCATTGAAACAGTTTTTCTTTCGTTAACAATTAATTTGTTATTATTAAACCAATTTGAAACTTCTGAAATTGTACTATTTACTGCTTCTTTTTTGCAAAGAACATTCGTGTCATCAGCAAACAGAACTGTTCTTCCAATTTTAATAGACGAGGGCATATCGTTTACATATAACAAAAAGAGAATAGGACCTAAGATCGAACCTTGCGGGACCCCATGCACAATTGGCAAAGAATTGGAAATATAAGTATGTAATGTCCTTTCCTGCCGGTATGGTATTTCTACTCTTTGAGTCCGATGTTTAAGGTAAGAAGTTATCCAATCTAGGGCAATACCACGAATTCCATACGAAGGTAATTTTGAGAGCAAGATCTTATGGTCAATAACGTCAAAAGCTTTCGAAAGATCTAAGAATATTCCAATGGGTACTTCATTTTGGTCTATTGATGAAGCAACATCTTTGAGAAAAGAAAAAAATGGCAGTTTCCGTAGATTTTGATTTTCTAAAACCGTGTTGAGAGTCTGAAACCGCTGTGTTTTTCCTGAGAAAAGTTTCCATTCGTAAGTAGAATCATAGACTAAGGATGTATAGACAGCTCACTGCCAGCAGCACTGAGGTTACGCTTTTAAGGTGACTCATTCAGAGATGGCACCACCGTCGCATCTTAGTTCCGTAAAATGTGGTAACCGAGTAGAGTGCGCACAGGTCGCGACTCTGCCCCCACTACCGATTTCACCCCTCCACCATTCACTGGCGGTATTTTCAAATTATTGAAACTATTACTGCCACAAGATCTTTCTACGGCATTTATATTTAGGGAGCACATGGTGGGCTGTTGCCCTAAGCGTGAGCACGCGGGACCTTCCGCCTACACTCTACCAATTAACTGCATCCCAACAATGACGTGATCCTGTGACCATAATTATTATAATCATGCGAGCACTTCTCTTATCCATTCATTGCAACGCTTTTTAAAAACAATAGTATTTATCATATAGTGGTGAAGTGTCCTGCGTTGCTCAAGCATTTATTAATCAGGGACTGAATATAAATTATCGTAATCTATGTTAAATTAATTTATTAAATAGGGACTGAATATAAATTATCGTAATCTATATTAAATTAACAATTTCCGTTTTACTTCTCACCAACAGGGACATCAATAATTGAAAAATATATTAACCCTTCGTTGCACGATTTTTTCTTTTAAGGTCAAACTTTTTTGGGGAATAATTTGGATTGTGGAGATATTGGGAAAAATAGATAAAAAATTCTAATTTACATGTGTCGTAAAATTGAATTTTTTTTATATATATATATGCAAAGATGCGCTTTAAGTTATACATTTTGCCTTTGCATGCAGCAATATTGTGGAATAGTGAATATGACACGTATAACAAAATGGTTGAAGAAAAGTTTATAATAATAACCCATAGTAATTTTATTCGTTATCATATTATATTTTATCTATTCAATCATTTATTATATATATAATATAATTATATGTATATAATTATATATATAATTATATGTATATAATTATATATATAATTATATGTATATAATTATATATATATATAATTATATGTATATAATTATATATATAATTATATGTATATAATTATATATAATTATATGTATGTATATATACATACATACAATTTATTTGATTTTTACTATTTTTCATGATTACATGTTTTACATCATGAAAATTAGTAAAAATCAAATAAATTCGAACACAATACGTAATCTCCAAAAACACTCCTGATGTCGCGGCACGATATAGAATACAACTTCTCGAGCTTTATACTTGGCACAAAAGCTTTGTACTCCTTATAACATTTACTTATCATCTGGCAAAAACGTACATTGTTGGCAACAAGGAAGCGGCCAGGTTTCCAGATTTCAGTGGAAGAGATAAGACAAGAATAGAATGATCTCACGAAAGATATCTTCTCGAAAGGTTGGCCAAGAGCAACAATCTCATTGAGTGTTCTCCGTACAACACCGCGACCACTGGAGGCTCAATGCAAATTTACGTCCACCTTTGCAGATATGTAAAGTCCAAAAATCCCTCTTTAAAATTACAACTATAAACAGAAACTAGATTCCAAATAATTCAATTCTTACAAAAAACTTCTTTTAAACCACAAAAATCCCCATTCAATTAAAGTAATTAACAACCACAAAAAAATCAAAGTAGGGCGACAAGCACTCCCGGAGTGAACAACTACCGCAGTACAGTTTGCGAATGCTTACGGACGACATACAAGCGAGGTTTCTCCAAGGAGTTTAAGTCGAACGGAGTATACGCTATATTAATTTTCGACCAGAGAAGTAAGTTCACATTGTCTTGTGGAAGAAAATGCTCGTATGCCGATTGTGACAACAGTTATCGAAAACATCCAGGAATAAGTTTTCATAAATTTCCAACAACGAATCCAGCTCTGTGTGCGGGGGAGAAAAACGGGGAATTTTCGGCAGAAACTCTTGTTGTCGGGCCTGGTAATGAAAAAGTGGATAAATCTTGTCCCTATAAATAGTAAATTAATTTCTCTAACATGTTGTGTAATCAGAATTCATGTATGGGTCCTTGAGACAGTAAAATCGATTGACGGCAAAACTGTCGTCACGTCCGTCCGTCTGTCTGTGAACAACGATAAACCGTAAGCAAGATTTTCATCAACGTTGATGTCCCCAATCGATCTGGCTGTTGTCGTGGCCCCTTGCATTTGAAACTTATATGTTAATTGTTATTTTTCCTTTGTTACACCTCAATATTTTTGACATTTAAATTATTGTATTACCAGATTAGCAGGCACATTGTGGCCCCATCATCCGGTATAAACTGTAATACATAAAAATTACACATAAAATAACAAAAAGATAGTACAATATTAGATATATAAATTTAAAATAATAATATTAATAATAAATATTTTTGATCAAATAATTCAAGTTGAATGTTATAATGCAGGGAGCAAAATCACCGTTCATAAATACGAATGAAACTCCAACTCACAACACATATCCACAATAAAATATGGATATTTTTATTGTAATGTATTATATTATATATTTCAATTTTGAAGGTATTTTACCTAAAGCCCCTGGAATTATTTTTTTAATTTCTAAAATATGCCGTCAAATGTTTTGGTCAAGGTCTAATGGAGAAGATCTTAATTTTCTTTAAAAATCCCAAATTTTCGAAAATTGCAAAATCAATATTTTTAGGCGTCTTCCTACAACTACAATTAAGAAGAAAATTTATTTTCTTATTGAAAAGTGTTCCTCGGAAACATATCTTCAAATGAGGTAACGTTCAATCTTTCGAAAACATGAGTATTTTTTTGTGTAATTTTGCGTGAAACATAGGCAATTTTGAAATTTCAAGCAATTATCTTCTCAGAAATGGCTCCAATTTTTTTCTTTCATTTTCTTCAATTTTTTAAAATGTAGAACTAACAAATGCATTTCTTTTATTAACCCTACGTTAGGCGCGCATGAGTCTAGTAGACCCATTGCATTTTAAGAACTCAATATCTCGCTGAGCTCTAGGTGTAAGATTATGAGTTCTGGTGACATCCAATGTTGAACGATTCTGCATCCGCTGGTGAGGTTACCCCAAGATAAGCCGGATGACGATAGGTCACGTAGCTCGTCTTTCTGACCGCGCGCGACGCGTGGGATTGCCAGCCCCACGCGCCAAAAGGCGTCACATACTGTTCGCAGAATTTCTCGGTGCCGTTGCGTTGCATTCCTCTCACGCCAAATCTTTCGGGCTTGATTCTTGTGTTCGTGTGTGAACGGAATATTCTCTCTGCACAACGTATATAGTTCTCAATATGAGTGAATATGGTGATCTCCAAAATACTGATAACTCCATGGTTTGTTACTCAAAGAAACTCAAAGATCCACAATTAATAGTCTTCCAGGAGAAATTCAACAAATGCGAACTAAATCCAGAAAACAAAAAATGAAAATACGATCCTATGGAACCACACAGTACAAAAAGAAAAATGTGTCAGTCTGCTACAAGGAAAAAAATTGTCGCCCAAAATATGCTTGTATAAAATGTGATAATTTCTTCTGTTAATACAAACATCACCACAGTCACTTCATTGAAATTGGTTGATTTGGCCTTTTGCAAGTTAAAAATTAGTTGTTATACTAAAAATAATTATATATTTCATTATTATGTGACTATTTTCAATAATGAGAGAAATTTGTGCACCTCTTGTTGTAATTGACATAATTGTTTTGTTCGTAAGCATTTACTTCAATTGTACATGCGGAATTTCATACAAATCGATTTGTTTTGGAAGACTGGTAATTGTGGATTTTCTTTGTCTCCCGGCCGGTTTACATCTAGCATTACTGTCAATATTGATCCGAAGCCGGCGGTCGGGAAAATTTTACGTGCTGCCAAAAGTACTTTTTATGTAAAAATTCAATATTTTGTCACAAAAATTCAATCTTATTTTTTCGATGATCAGGAAACCCAGTTTCATATATAATACCGTGGATTTGTTAATTCAATTTCTTTTCAAAACGTATATATCTTTTACCCAGGGTCAACAGCGAGGCTAAAAAAACAATTACTGAAAGGTAAAAAGGTAAACTTAAATTCATAGAGGTCAACCCTCTATGAATATATCAGGAAATGACGGAAAGAATATGGTCACTCTAAAGACAGTCGTACCAAAGGCACACATTTTTCGAAGTGGTGATCTCCAAACTTCTTATTATTTCAGGTCGCATCAACGACTAGGTCATTAGCGACCATTATTGGATTTCACGTTTTGGTATGAGGATGAAACGATATGGTGATGATAGGGGGTGAGTTGACTAACACATACAGCCATGCCCGAGGTGGGACTCGAACTCGCGACTCCTCGGTACGAGATCACTACGGCACTACTTCCTTAGCAATCTCGGGCACGGCGCCGACTCCAAACATTGTTATATCTATTGTAGTAACTTAAAGGGCCTGCCTCCAGTATTTTCACCTTAGCTGAATTCTCACAATTAATTAAAATGAATAAATGCATATTAATGAAAAATGCTGCAAATATTTCAAAATAATTCCATTATTCGAATAATAATTATCAACAAGAGGAAATAAATACAAGTAGAATCAGTACAAATAAAGGAACTGTATAAAAGAGGTTTACCATTCTAAGAAATCATTTTTTCTCAGAAGTGTGATATGTGACACAATGTGCCGAAGCATAGAGTAAAGACATCCTTAGTCTATGGCCGAAGTCACGAGAGAGCGTCGCTTGCAACCTAGGCAACTTCCTGGGCACAGGACGCACGGGCTGGTTCAAATGACCACGATTCAGTTTATTTATTTATTCACAGGTTATTGTGTATAAAATACATTTTCCTGCATCCAGCGCTTTTTCAAATACATCAACCACTCATTATGTTAAAAAATTTATAAAGTCGACATCTGTGTAAGGAACTATTGTGTTGTTCTTTTTCCACTTATCTATACCGGGTGTCCGGGGAGGAAACGTCCAAACTTCCAAAATAAGCTCGTAAGACAATTCTAAGCATATTTTGTCTAATAAACTACGTGGATATTCGGAATGGTTGGGCCGAAATGAGCACTCAAAATGTGGTTTGAAAAAATGAATTCCAGGCAAAAATGTGTATTACGGAAGCATAGAAATACTCCAGAAATATGTAAGTTCTTTATTATTTACAAAAGAAATGAATATATTAGCTCAGACAGAAAAATTAAGTGAGAAATAAGAGAGCAGTCGAATTGTGTAAATTGGTTGCTTTTTTATTTCTTGCTTAATTCTTCTTTCTGAACAAATATATTCATTTTTTTGTAAATAATAAAAAACTTCTATGTTTCTGGAGTGTTTCTATGCTTCTATAATGCAAATTTGTGCCTAGAAATCAATTTTTCAAACCAATTTTTGAGTGCTTATTGCGGCTCAACCACTCAGAATATCCAAGTAATTTATTAGACAAAATATGCTTAGAATTGTCTCAAGAGCTTATTTTCGAAATTTCAACGTTTCCTCCCCGGACACACTGTATATTTTCATTATTTCTCTTGTAATTTTTTCTTTTTAAAATTTGGATCATTTCTTTATTCCATGTATGTTTTGGTCTCACACAAATAATTTTTCTATTTTTGCACCCTAGCAAGTTGGCACCCTGAACGTTAAAACCCTTTCTGTTCCTCATACAAATCAAAGAAATTCAAATAATATTGCAAAGAGTAAGGTTGTACTTGCTCGATCGGTATTACGCACTACTTAACTTTGCTTTGCTTTCTGAAGAGTAAAAACCTTTTCTATTATGTTTGTGACTATCAAGGAAAGCAAAAAGTTAACTCTCAAGGAGGAGTGAATAATTTGTTCAAAGTTGTTTTTAATGAATTGTTCCGAGAACATCTCTCTATAATGCTGAATAAACTTTTATTGAAAATTAGTTTCCAACATCAATTGTATTGCTATTTTTGTTTGATATTCTCCAAGTACATTAGAAGTTACATTTGTACATTAAAAAAATTAACATTTTTCATTAACAACTTTCCTTCTTAATTGAAAGCATAGACAAATGGATAGAGAAAGGGTGGGTTTTAACATGCGAGAGTTCTCGCACGGGTACGCTTGTAATATTTAAAAAGTTAATAATTCAACAGACCAATTACATACTCATTTTGATTTTTCCCATAGTCCAGTATCTTGTATGGAAACTAGTGGTGCTACAACAGCACATACTCCCTCGGATTTTCATGATTTACTCCCTCATGATTATTGATATTTTGAACAGTGTTTCTGATATCTGGAAATATTCAATTTGTCGTTCCCCGTATTATTACGGCAGATCCATATTATAAGGGCAGGGCGTCCTCGATTTCTTCACGTAAAGGGACAGTCAAAATGAATAGCTGATTTGCCTTTGCAAATAGTTTTAATTACCGTGGAGGAACTTTCTTATCAAGTCTTGCCAAAAATGCACATTTTAGTAGGTATCCCAGAATTTCAAAAAACCTGCACACAATACACGTCTCCCCACAGCAGGTCACACACAGTTTTTAACTGTATTTGATGTTCAATAAATAAATGTAGTTAATTGATTTGGTCTGCAACAATAATACATTTTTGCACCGACATCAATTAGTGTCACAAACAGCATTTTTCTGTGTCTGTGTATGTGGGAGGGAGGAGGTATATTGTGCAGCAGACTAGATGTTTCCATACAAAAACTGTTCCTGTAAGCTGAATTTTAATTTTTTTATTGGTTAATTTACTTAAGAGTTTTCAAGTGTCATATTGAAAGTCTTTCGTTTCTATAGAAAATGAGTAAATACTGATTTTATGATGAATGGCATCTCTAGCCGATTTCCTATTCTGAAGGGGGTAAGTTCTATGAGAGACCCCTCCCCTATTTCCGTTATTTAACCACTTTTGGTCCACACCTTTACATCTTAGGAACAACTCTTTGTCTTTGAAAGGCAGGCCAAAGACTTTGCCAGTGCGGCTTGTCCTGAACGGCGATCACGCTGCAAACCCATTCACAGCTTCGTAGAGGCAAATGGTGAGGTTTCCGTTCCAGTCGGCGGGGCGAGCGCGGTAATCCGGGTCTGCGGGGCCAGGCAGGCTTGTGTCTCGGGAGAGCAAAGTGCGGAGCCACGAAGTCCACGAAGACACCCGAGCGGAGTCGAGCGAGGCGAGCTTTCCGTCTAATATGCATAATTTCTGCAGAAGAGTGAAAATCATTGCTCCCAATTGTTGGCACCTTTTGTGTGTTCTTCTTCCAACATACTCAAAATTCCAGTTACAGATAAGCAAACAATACTTTTTCATTTAGAAGCAGTTGCTTGAAATATAGAGAGAAAAGACGTAGCCATTCTGAAATACTGTATTGCAATGATAGGTGTCCCCTCCGATATTTCGGATCACGAAAATTAATTTGAAATAGTTTAGTAATTTATAATTATTTTCTTAGAATACCAATTCAAATGTAAAACACAAACCTTCATTATTTCATTTCGTACAAAATTTGTTCGTATCAAGGAAGGTTAGATATTATAATTATATGAAAACTTACTAGCTACGTGAAACAACAAGACTGTAATGCGTCATCTTGCATTCTAATTGCTATAAATCTAAAACTTCTGAAAGTTGCAGCATATACATTTAATTTATGACTTTCCAACAATGCGAAAGATGATTCTTGTATATCTCAAACAGATAAGTCTCCAATCACAGGCATTGTTGACGCTTTTCTTAGCATCCGATTTATCGAATCACATGCACTAATGGGTTAAGGCAAAAATACTACCATAATTATATTAATCTACAATCTCTTAACAATTTCTTACATTATTACTTTAATTGATTGAAAATTGTGAATGTTGAAACTTTTTAGATATGGGAGAATGTAAGGAAAATTAATTACCGGGAAAGTGAAAAAGAAAATTTAAGATAGTGCATTTACAGTTTATTAATAAAATGTTTCTTTAAAATTGCCCAGAAGCATACATTGCATCTTCATCTTTTTTCTTTACTTCTTTTATTGACTTGACAAACCTTTCTTTCTTTTATTGACTTGGATTTTTTAAGCACTTTTAAAGTCTAGTTGCAACGCCATTTCACTTTTGTGGAGACGACGTTTGTCTCTCATAATTTCTTTATTTTCTTAGGAGATGTCACTTTGATTCCTGAAGCATACTCTTTCACTGGCCTCACATCCCATATTGAACTGGGACACTGCTGATGTCAGCAATTTCAATCTTTTTTCTGGAAAGAAATGTTTCTTTTGGGCACTTGCTCCAAACAAAACTATGCAAATATTCATTTGCATTCTGTGTTTTCCCATATACGCATTCCAGTAATTCATTTTTTGCAAGTTTTCTTGTTGCTTTTGCCATGTTTTGAAATTTCATTCCCTTGAGCTCGATTGTAGAATTTTCTTCTTTAGGGCATTTAAAATGCTATGGCTTCAAGTCTGTTGGCATTGCATGGTATAAGGTGGCAAGTATTGCATACTTCATCTTCTGCACATCTGGAATATTCTTCTGGATGGCATTGTGATAATTTGCTAAGACAAATAACTATGTCATCCTTTAAATTCGCTTGTTTTTTACCAAGTGTAACACCCTTCACTTTCTATTCTTGTATTATTTTTGTAAGTCTATTTTAAATCTTTACATCACATGTTTTATACATTCTTCTTTTCTAATAATAAAGTTGTCTCCATAGATGTTTAGTTTCAGATGGTGATTGAAAGTCTTTGCATCACCATCTGACTGTATTGTTGTATATCTAAAATGATGAGCTACATCCATTGCTTTTGAAGATCCATTAAAATTACTAACACACTCTCCACTTAAATCTCTTTCCATTTTTTATATTCACAGCTTTTTTCTCATAATTTGCTCTTGTTCTTTTCATAAGTGCCACAGTATTTTGACAAAACATGAAAATCAGCCACACGACCAGTCAAGATATCGATAACAATTCCCATTACATAACGACATGTAGTGCCTCGTTTATGCCATGTTCCATCATACAATACTAAAAAATTTATAACTTCATCACTGACTGAATCTAGAACATCTATGTAAGCTTTATGTATGGCTACATATGAAAGCCTCAAAATTTCCTCTTATTTTTGTATTATTTTTAATAACAGAGACAACATGAGAATTGTAAGTTGAAACATTCATTCATGGTAAACCAATTACCATTGAAACTGCTCTATTGCTGAATGTCCCCTACCTATTTGCAAAGAAGCATCCACAATTTTTCTATTTACTTCATGTGGTGGCCTACTACACGATGATGTTAGGGTAGAAGATGGCTATTTGAAATTTTATTTAACAATTGTTCACAATTATTACGCTTGTTCACTAACTGAAGAGCAAATTAATGGCATTGTTTTACTTCAATGCATACATTTGAGGATCCACAGACAACACTCACACGCATCCTTTCAGTAAATGATCCTAAACACACTTGTGAAGTAACATGCAAGTGCAATTCTCTTCTTCGGATATTTCACTGTTCAGCAGGAAAAACATCAGTGAACTTGGAAAGAATGTTCGCACTGGCTGATGGCTTGACCGGTGAGATTTTGGCTGAAAATGAACAATGCTTGACATCTGATACTAAAAAAGTTTCTACTTCCTCAGCACTGGCATTTGTGACTGCAATCTCCTGCCGTTTCTTCTTTACAAAAGCTGCATTTTTATTACCACTGCACTCCTTTGCACCAAAATAATTCTAACCTGAACTAGCCGACGGAAAATAAATTGAGAATATTAAATACTTATTAAAAACCACCTACCAAATAACTAAGTTATAGAAAAGTTAAAATAAAGAAACTAATGTGACTAATAGTTTGGAATTATTCGTTTAAAACGAAAGTTCGCAACAAATCTTGTTAATGGCGTTAACGACCACTTAACATTAGAAACATTAAATTTCTGACAGATTTCGAATTGAAGATTTGCGCCTTGGAAGTCCGTTCGGCTCGCGCATGGGCTCGCTCGACTCCGCTCGGGTGTCTTCGTGTACGTTCGTGGCTCCACATTTTGCTCTCCCGAGAAACAAGTGACCAGGCAGGCCAGCTGGAGCGACGGCAGCCCGAGCCCAGTGCCTGCCGTCGCCATGGAAACAACTCCCCTCCACCATGTCCCCCCCGCGTGATATTTCCTAGAATGCCCCCACCACCAACAATAAGCCAGACAGCCCTTCACACTTCCCGACGTTGGCGCATCCTAGCGGTCGACGGGGAACTATTCAAAGGATGTAACTAAAAACACTCCTGGTGAGCCCTCTATATACATCTTTACTCTATGGTAGAATAGCCTTTCTAATATTTTTGAGAAAACTGACAAAAGAGAAATTGGCCGGTAATTTTGAATATCATTTTTGTTCCCTTTTTTAAAAAATGGCTTAATTTTTGCTGTTTTGAAAATATCTGGAAATATTCCTGTACATAAAGAAGCATTGAAAATGTGAGTTAACGGATGTATAAAGGCAGGTGTACAAGTTTTTAATAAACAATCCGGAAATTCATCTAAACCAGATGAATATTTATTTTTAGTTTACTGACTATTCTGAGGATTTCGTTGGGAGAAGTTTCGGAAATAAACATCGTAACTGAAATTTTTTGGGAAGTGTAAAATGTTGAATTTTGTGATTTTAGTCCCTTCGTGAGATCAGACGCAATTATAGAAAAGTGTTTGTTGAAGAGATTGGCAACTTTTTCCGGATTACTCGTTTCTCTTTCATTAACCTTTAAAATAACATTCTCTACAAGGTATCGAGATGATGTGGTTGTATTTTTTACGATATCCCACATTGCTTTAGTTTTGTTACTAGCGCTCAAAATGTCCTGACTATTTTTCATTATTTTTGCCTGAACTATTACTTTTCTTAAAATTCTTTTATATTCTCGGAAGTATATATGGAAATCGGGTGATACGTTATGATGTTTAGAAATAAAGTAAAGCGTACGTTTGTTTTTACACGATGTTCTAATTCCTTGTGTGATCCAAGTATTACTTTTGCTTGAAATGTTTAATTTTCTCTTTTTAAGAGGAAAGCACGCGTTAAAATGAATTGAAAGCTTGGAGAAAAATAAATTATATTTTTCATTTGTGTCAACAGCGTTATAAACTGCGTCCCATGATTCCTTCATCAAGTAGTCAGTAAATAATTTTATATTAACTTTAGTGAATGCTCTGCACATGCGTGTATTATTTATTGTGTCAGTGTTTATGTCCTTAGTAATTGTAAGAGTTTGTGCATCGTGGTCACTGTATCCTAGATTATTCGTTATTATTTCATATGTAGTTGTGGTTTTGTTAATTATAATTTGATCTAATGCTTTTTGTGATTTAAGCGTATTCCGTGTAGGTACATTCACTGTAATGTCTAAATTAAAAGAATGAAGTAAATTGAGAAACTGCTCTTTATCAGAAAATCAATATTGAAATCTCCACATACAACAATGGATTTAAAAGAGAGTTTACTAATTTTGCTCAGAATTATCTCTAGATTTTCCAAGAAAGTGAAATAATCTGAAGCTCGCTTTGTTGGAGGTCTGTAAATGCAAAGTAAGATAATTTTGAGCGTAGTAAGATGTACTACTGTTGTTTCAAAAACTTTTTCAACTGCATATAAATTGAATTCTGACAAGAAGGTAGAATCAATATAATTTCTTATGTAAATACACGAACCTCCGTAAGCAGGGCCCTTATTTGATTCCCTCGCTCTACAATACGATCCTGCAAGGTAAAAGCCAGGAATTTGGAGTGTGTTTATATCATTTTGAGACAACCAATGTTCAGTAAAGCAAAAAATATCTATTTGTCTTAGATCACATTGTAATGCTGCCTCGATAAATTCAATTTTATTTGAAAGAGATTGCACATTATAATGCATTATTCGAATCTTTTGCATGTACCTACACGGATGTTTTTCTGCTGCATCTGACTGTAGTTGCTATTTATTTATTTCATTTTTACCTCGAGTGCGTGGTCGAAGGAAGTATCGTGTCCCAGCAGTGACAAGAGGTGAGGAAGGAGGGGTGACAGATGTAGAGGAATGAATAGTGGGAGAGGTAATACACGGATTAGGTTCAGGGGATAAGGTAATTGGGTCCAAAGGGGTCCCAGAGGATAGAAGAGAACTAGGAGATGTGGGTGGGGATGGGTCTTGGGCAGGACACTGCCAAGTTTGTGAAATGATGTGTTTTGCAACAGGCGCGGATCCAGACTTCTCTTTTGGGAGGGGTCACGTTAAGACTCAAGTGCATTTATTTCGGAAAGGGGGGAAGGGTACAGAAAGTAATAACATATTTTTGACGTATGTTATACGTATATCAGATTGACTTTAGTATTCAATAAATATATTAGAATTACTATTAAAATATTTAGAAATTCAGTATACCAATAATCACATATCAGCTTACTATTGTTATGCTCCTCACCCTTATTTCCTGGGGGAGTGGCGGGTGTCACTTTGGAATTTTAAAATCAATTTTTGTTGCAGATTTGAATTCTGCCTACAAAAATTTGTCAATTTTATTCGGTACATTTGTTTTAAAAAAATGAAAATTTATAAAGTTATCAATAATAACTTTCAAATTATCAAAAATAACTTTCATTTGATGCAATATAAAACAGTTTGTGAAGAAACTTACATGAGGGAAACATGTAAATGTGTGTAATGAAAAAATGTATTTGTAATAAATTATTACAATTAAAAAATACATGCATATAATAAATAAATAAACCAAATTATACTTTTATTTTATCTTAAAATTATTTTTCTCAATTTCATTTTTTTAAAATTTTTTTGTTTATAGTGATCATTCATATAATTATAAATTTGCACCACATTTGAATCTTCGATGGCGATTCTTCTATAACAATGTTGTAAGAAGGGAGGTGAGCAATGGACCGTGATGGAATTCCTCTCTTCAAACAAAACCTGCAATAGCTCGTGAAGGACCACCTTCCAATTTAGACTTCTCAAGGCAGGAAAGGTTGCCTGGGTTGTGAGTGTCACCAAATGCTTTAATGAAACACAACACATGAATTTAATAAGATATAATTAACCTAAATACCTTACAACTACATTACTTGAAAGCATGGAAAGGTATGCCTTGACTGCATTTGTGCAGAGCACTTTAATGCATGCACTGAAAAGAAAGAAAACAAATACAGATTGTATAATCTTGAAGGAAGGCACCAGTAGCTGGAGGACTGGTGGCCGTTGGAGTGGTCACTGCTATCCTATGATGCAAAACAGAGCACCAATGTTGGCACGTCGATGTCCGCAACATAAGTAACTTGAAAATAACTCGCTCACAGAGCAGAGAGCGAAACAGACATGATTCTCTCACAGTATAAAGAACACGCATTTAACTAGCGTGGAGTTTGTCGCGTGAAACACCTCACATGTCGGCACGTCGATGTCCGCGATATAAGTAACTTGAAAATAACTCGCTCACAGAGCAGAGAGCAAAACAGACATGATTCTCTCACAGTATAAAGAACACGCATTTGAGTAGCGTGGAGTCTGTCGCGTGAAACGCTTCACATGGCGACTGCATGCCGACTAACTCGAATACTGAATTCGCTCGCAGAGCAGAGCGATGTTTGGCGCGCATAAATGGCGCTGTCCAATGAGAATTAAGATAACAAAATGATTTACTTGTAGTTGTTGTAAAGTAAAGGAAATTTAAGATAAAATATATAAAACGGGCATGAATTTTGATTGTAATAATTATGCCCTCAAATATGACTGACAGTAAAGTCTTACGTAATGGATATAACCAGCTGGCGCCTGGCAGTTAAGAGGCGCGGTTCATAGAATTTCAGCGTTGCCTTGTGGTGCGTTGAGAGAAACAGTGTTGTGACATGTACTTCCGTTAAATTGCAACACAAATATTGGAATAGAGGCTGCGAGGTGCTTCAATGAATATAATAAGGAATAAAATAAAATATACATATGGTAACTTGTTCGAACAAATGTTGTGCTGCATAAACCTGCTATCCAGGAGTATGCCAAGGTATTTATAGGTCGATACTCGCAGAACTACTTCATTACCTAGTTGATAAGAAATCCTATGAAAAGCTCTGACCCTACAAAATGTGATCGCTTTACTTTTCTTTACATTTATAGACATTTTATTACCTCTTGCCCAATCATTAATCTTATTTAAATCATCCTGTAGTTGAAACATAATAATAACAATGACATAACAATAATACCAATGAACTACAAGAAAATTCTCTATGTACAAAATATAATAATGTATGTAAGTACTTACAGCATTTCATGTTTTGTGAATGAATTGGATAAAAACTAATACAATTATATTCCAATCAGAAAATTCAACTAATAAAGTTAACCTCCGACAGCTTTTAACCCTGTGACTGCTTGCCTCGCACAGCATGTCAGCAGTGCTGAGTCGTCGGCTAGGGGTGTAGCCCGCGGTGCTGATCTCTTCGCGTGGTTCCGCGGCGCCGTCAGGAGGGGAACTGACCAGACCCGAGAACAAGGTCACTATAAAGTGTCACTACTGATCTTGCCCGAGAAAATATATCGCAGCTCAATCTATTTGTAATGAAATAAAGTCTTAGAACCTTAGGACGACCTCAGAAGTCGCACTCGCAGAAGCACAATACCCCATCTTGGTGAAAGGAAGGAAACACCCGAAGGGACGTCCATAGCACTGGGGACACGGGGAGTCCCGGACGCGCAAACACGTTCATAGAACACGGGACACGGATCTCACCGGAGGTGAGGCACGCTCATATCAGTCAAAGGGTTGAATATAATGAACTATAATCACTGGATCGCGGGAATGGAATCGCCGAATCTCTGTCAACGTCAAAGTTCGGCTGAGTGTCATTTTTGCGCTTGCTGGAGTGATTTCTACTCTTTATAATATAATTTTTACAATTTTTATTCTCATTATTTACCTTTGTAATAAACATAAAATAAAAATGAAATTGAAAAACTACGAAGACTAATGAAAAAAACTCATTTTAAATTATAAGAAAGAAATTACTGCATTTCTATGTTATACATATTGAATTGTCGCATGCAAATTATAAGATAGAAAGTTGAAATTTTGGGAAACTGTAGAGAATTTATAGCGCTACATTTTGTATTTAGCCTTTTTTATTATCTGTACTAGAATACGAGATATTCTTAAAAAACAAAGTAATAACGTAAGTTTTTCTACGATTTCCATCTTTCATTGTTGATTTTTAGGGTCAAAATCGGACATAAATGCCTGAAAAAATTCTCGAAACATCTATATCATCTATAGAAAGTCTCAAGGATAATTAAAGTCAATATTCGTAAGCGCAAAGTGGTTCAAAAAATTAAAACTTATATAAGAAGCTAAAAAAAACACGTTTTATTCATTTCTATGAAGTACTCTGGGTGAATTGACTTAAATTCGGCGAAAAACATATCTTTTAACACTTCAATTACGATTTTCAAAATAAAAAATTTTTAGCCCCCGGGGGCAGTTTTGCATATCTTATTCCGCTACCCCTTTTAATTTAATGCAACATTTAATATATTGCAAGTAACTGATCTGCTTCCTTTTGTATTGCCAAGGTACTTAGTATAATTAAAACCCAAATAAAGTAACATCATTGCAATACTGTTCATCAAGAACGAGAGCTGTCAAAAGATACTTTTGATACCGGATTCTAACTCAGCGACAGCAAAACATTCAAGATGTTTTAGGCGTCAGATTCTATCCTCGCTCATCAGCCGAACTAAAATTCTCTAACCGGATTCGGTCTCAGCGACAGCAAAATATTCAAATAAGATCTTTTAGAAGTGGCGATGCCGAAGGGTAATCTGGAAGCCATATAATACCCAAATTATTTTTCAATAAAATCTGTCATTGTGGGTCATTAGTCAATTATTTTGTTACTGAATCGTTGAAGAAAATTAAATGTGTTCGATTCCTTTTCCCCGTTTACGCGCGAGGGAATTAGCAGGGCAGCAGAGATATACTCTTTGGGGCTGGTAGCTGAGCGAGGAGTCTGCCAGTGGATAGACACCGGCTGGCTCTGCCGCGCATGCGCACAAGAGAACGTGCGTTATCGCCCTTGCTTTTGCATTGACTGGGCAGCGAGCCCAGCAGGAGCCTAGGCTCTCGGTAGGCACGGATTTGTACAGCGATGTACGCCCACGTCTCGATCAGGCAAATTCACCTTATCACCTGACGTTGTGGGAAAGTAGAGTTGTTTGTGTGCCGTTTGTGTGATTTTTATTCGTTTTTTCTTTACGAAACAATTAATGAAGCTAAAGATATAGTGTTGCAGACAACGTCCCACTGACTATGTCTCATAACTTCTAAACGGTTCACGATATCAAAATGCAGTTTTCGATACTTGAAATGTGGAATCACGAGTCAAGTAATACGCCGTAGACGTAGAAATAGTAGCAATACGTCGTAATATATCGTGTTAGATAGGAAGAGACTATTGAAATCTTTTTCAAAATAGCCATGACAATCAATGAACTTTCAGGGTGAGAATTATGTGAAAGAAACAAAATTGTATCTTTTAAAATTATTGATACAATAGTGACTCAGATGGACTGCAGGTTTCAAGATTTCGAAAACTTTCATTTCATTGAATTTCTTGACGAAAAGTAGTTTTCCATTTACAAAGCGTCCTTTCGTTCAGAAAAGTTTTCTTTTCTAATAAAACAATATCCATTTCTTAACAGTGAGCAGCCTCAAAATGAAATGACAAATGTATACATTAATAATGCGAAATATATGCCCGCAGTTTTTTTGCTGAAGTATTTGTTAGACAAATTGGTCTAGAAAAAACTATCAAGAGACGGTTTGGTTGATACAACTCAGTCTAACATTCCCTCTATAGAAAGCATTATGTGAAAAGAATATTATTACATTAAAAGAGTTAAGACAATCCTGAGATATTCCGTGGGAAATTAACTGTGCAGAAACGAAAGCTTTAAAGAACAAATTATCGACATTTTTGTTGAATAAAAAAACGATGAATGGAGCTAATTTACAAAACATGTAAGAAGATTTTCAGAATACCCAATTGCATGACTCTAGCTTTGCCACTGTATTTTAGGTGTCAGGCACTATCCTCGCTCATCAGCTAAACTAAAATTCTCTAACTCTAATTCTTTTCGACAAATCTTTACCACTAACCCCTGTTGATAGCCTTAACTTGTGCTAAAAGCGGCTTCTTACGTTCTTACAAAACCAGAACCGGCATCAGACTTCAATGATCAAATAAGGTTCGCCGTTACTGATTACGATAAGCATTTTTAGGTTAAATATACCTTGAGTTCGATAGAAGTTCTGATACTGAATTCTAACAAACCCCTGAAAGCAATATTAATGCCAATTTTATATACTTACCATTATTATTACGTTTAGCTAGTTCTATTCCCTTTGAACAACAGTTGTGACTTTTAAGCAGAGTCCATGCGTTGACGTCTATTTTTCCCACAGTTCTCTTGTTGAATTAGTGAGAAAAATTCACATTAAGTTGGCAACACTAGTAACGCGCAGTGGATTTGATTCCGAATTTAGATATGTTACTTGTTTAGATTAATTTCTTTGTACTAAAAATATTTTTAAAGTCATCTAGAAAACACTTACGTTTTTAATCAAAGTAAATTCCAATTTCTATATAACTTCAATAGTTTCAGCACTGCTAAATTTTTAGAAATTTCTGGAATTGTCTGAAAATATCTGAAAATGTCTCGGGCAATCCCGATTCTCAAGGGACACTGGAAAGGTTATTAGTTTCTCAGAGTTTTTTTTTAGATATGATAGAGTTTCTTACAAAATTGTGACGGTTCATCCTTTTGGGGGGGGGTTATGACCCCCGTGACCCCCCCTTGAATCCGCGTCTGTTTTGCAAGCTCACTACCGAGTGCACGTTTTCCGACAAGGTTCAGGTGAAGACCATGTCGGGTGAAGTGTTTTTCTGAGACAAAGTTTAGCTCAAACAATTTAACATGTGTGCCTCTCAGATGCAGTTTCAATTGGTTGTTTGCGTGACTAATTTCTTTGCATAGTGTGGGCTTGTTGTACCAGAAGGGCTGAGTCGAGACTACACTGTTCGTGTTTTGGGCGGCACGTTGCAATTTGTCAACATGTTCTTCAGGCGTAAAGTGACCACCCAAATTAATGTCATTCTGCCCTCCTATGATGATTACAGTATCCCGTTTGGTGAGGGTTTTTGTGTGCGTGTCCAACTCACTGGTCACGTCGGCAAACCTCCCGATAGGTTTAAACACACACATGGCAGAGAAATTGGTTGGGAGTTTCTCACTGAGCAGGGAGGAGATTTGTCGCCCATGGCTATCTGCTAAAATGAGTACCTTTTTGATGGGCTCAGTGGGAATGTCCATGTTTTCTTGTGAGACAGTTTGCGCAACTCTACGTGTTTTTGTTACTTTGCGGTTGCTAGCCTGTTTGCGTTGGTTTGTGAATGGACGTGTCGATGATGGGTGGGGGTGGTGAGGATTGGGAAGGCAAGGAAACTCATTGTAGTAGTCTAATACAGAAAATCTGTTTTGAGTCGTGATTGGTGGTGGTGATTGTGATTTTGCTTCCGCGAATGGACGGTTGGAGGTTTTTGCGGTGTTGCCTATTGTTGTCCAACCATCTGTGTTTTGAACGACCTCTTCGAGCCTTCGGATATGTTCATCTAAGTTACTGTTGATGTGTGTGAAGGCTTCCAGAAGATCGGTTTTGAGAGCATAGAGAGTAGAGACTGTATAACGATTAGTAGCCACGTCACGAATGCGTGTCAAATGCGTGGTAACTATGAAAAAAAAGTAAATAGAAAATTAAGAATACTACAAAAAAACTACTCCCTAAATTATCTTTTAAATTTTATTGTATTAACTTAAATAAGTTACGTTACGTATTCATTTAAAAATAACGGTGACCTGATTCTAATTAGTATTTAAATGTGATTAATTAAATTCAAAAAGCGTTCAGTGTGTTTAATGTAATCAATTGAAGCTGCAAACTAATAAATACAATTAGATTACTATACTTTACCTATTCAAATTACTTACCTCCACAAAATTCACAACTTCCACAAATTTAAATATAAAGTTCAAGCCTTTCCGGTACTTTGGTAGACGAAACTTTGAATTTTTATGTTTTCACAATTCTCTATGTGTGTGTGTCTGTGTGTGTGTTTGTGAGTGTGTCTGTGTGTGTGCCTGTGTGTGTGTCTGTGGGTCTGTGTGTGTGTCTGTGTGTGTGTGAGTCTGTGTGTGTGTCCATGTGTCTGTCTCTGTGTGTGTCTGTGTGTGAGTCTGTGTGTGTGTCTGTGTGTGTGTGACTGTGTGTGTGTCTGTGTGTATGTCTCTGTGTGTCTGTGTGTATCTCTGTGTGTGTGTCTGTGTGCCTGTGTCTGTGTGTGTCTGTGTATGTGTCTCTTTGTGAGTGTGTGTCTGTGTGTGTCTGTGTGTGTGTCTGTGTGCGTCTGTGTGTGCGTCTGTCTGTGTGTGTGTCTCTGTGTGTCTGTGCCTGTGTGTGTGCCTGCGTGTGTGTGCTTGTGTGTGTCTGTGTGTGTGTCTGTGTGTGTCTGTGTGTGTCTGTGTGTGTGTCTGTGTGTGGTCTGTGTGTGTGTCTGTGTTGTGTCGTGTGTGTGTCTGTGTGTGTGTCTGTGTGTGTCTGTGTGTGGTCTGTGTGTGTGTCTGTGTGTGTCTGTGTGTGTGTCTGTGTGTGTCTGGTGTGTGTCTGTGTGTGTCTGTGTGTGTCTGTGTGTGTTTGTGTGTGTGTCTGTGTGTGTCTGTGTGTGTGTCTGTGTGTGTGTCTGTGTGTGTGTCTGTGTGTGTGTCTGTGTGTGTGTCTGTGTGTGTCTGTGTGTGTCGTGTGTGTGTCTGTGTGTGTCTGTGTGTGTGTCTGTGTGTGTCTGTGTGTGTGTCTGTGTGTGTCTGTGTGTGTCTGTGTGTGTCTGTGTGTGTCTGTGTGTGTCTGTGTGTGTCTGTGTCTGTGTGTGTGTCTGTGTGTGTGTCTGTGTGTGTGTCTGTGTGTGTGTCTGTGTGTGTCTGTGTGTGTCTGTGTGTGTGTCTGTGTGTGTCTGTGTTTCTGTTTGTGTGTCTGTGAGTGTCTGTCTGTGTGCGTGTCTGTGTGTGTGTCTGGTGTCTCTGTGTGTGTTTGTGTGTGTGTCTGTGTGTTCGTCTGTGTGTGTCTGTGTGAGTATGTGTGTGTGCCCGTGTGTGTGTCTGGTGTGCCTGTGTGTCTGTTATTGTGTGTGCCTGTGTGTGTCTGTGTGTCTGTGAGTGTCTGTCTGTGTGTGTGTCTGTGTGTGTGTCTGGTGTCTCTGTGTGTGTCTGTGTGTGTGTCTGTGTGTTCGTCTGTGTGTGTCTGTGTGTGTGAGTATGTGTGTGTGTCCGTGTGTGTGTCTGGTGTGCCTGTGTGTCTGTTAGTGTGTGTGCCTGTGTGTGTCTGTGTAGTGTGGTGTCTGTCAGTGTCTGTGTGTGTCTGTGTGCCTGTGTCTGTGTGTGTCTGTGTGTCTGTGCCTGTGTGTGTCCGTGTGTGTGTCTGTGTGTATGTCTGTGTGTGATGTCTGTGTGTGAGTCTGTGTGTGTCTGTGTCTCTGTGTGTGTGTCTATGTGTGTGTCTCTGTGTGTGTGTCTCTGTGTGTCTGTGTGTGTCTGGTGAGTATGTGTGTGTCTGTGTGTTTGTCTGTGTGTGTGTCTGTGTTTGTGAGTCTGTGTGTGTCCGTGTGTGTGTTTCTGTGTGTGTCTGTGTGTGTGTCTGTGTGTTTGTCTGTGTGTGTCTATGTGTGTGTGTCTGTGTGTGTGTCTGTGTGTGTCTGTGTGTGTGTGTCTATGTGTGTGTCTGTATGTGTGTCTGTGTGTGTGTCTGTGTGTGTGTCTGTGTGTGTCTGTGTGTGTCAGTGTGTGTATGTGTGTGTCTGTATGTGTGTGTCTGTGTGTGTGTCGGTATGTGTGTGTCTCTGTTTCTGTGTCTGTGTGAGTTTGTTTCAGTGTTTGTGTTTGTGTGTGTGTGTGTCTGAGTGTGTTTGGCTGTGTGTGTCTGTGTGTGAGTCTATGTGTGTGTCTGTTTGTGCCTGTGTGTGTCTGTGTGTGTGTCTGTGTGTGTATCTCTGTGTCTGTGTCTCTGTGAGTTTGTGTCTGTGTGTGGTCTGTGTGTCTGTGTCTGTGTGTGTGTCTGTGTGTGTTTGTGTCTGTGTGTGGTCTATGTGTCTGTGTCTGTGTGTGTCTGTGTGTCTGTGTCTGTGTGTGTCTGTGTTTTTGTGTCTGTGTGTGTGTCTTTCTGTGTGGGTGTGTCTGTGTGTGTGTGTCTGTGTGTGTTTGTGGGTGTGTCTGTGTGTGTGACAGTGTGTTTGTGCGTCGGTGTGTCTGCGTGTTTGTCTGTGTCTGTGTGGGACTGTGTCTCTGTGTGTGTCTGTGTGTCTGTGTGTGTCTATGTGTGTGTCTGTGTGTGTGTCTGTGTGTGCCTGTGCGTGTGTCTGTGTAATTGTCTGTGTGTCTGTCTGTGTGTCTGTCTGTGTGTGTGTGAGTGTGTGTCTGTGTGTGTGTCTGTGTAGATGTTTCTGAGTGTGTTCTGTGTGTGTGTCTGTGTGGGTCTGTGTGTGGCTGTATCTCTCTTTGTGTGTCTGTGTGTGTGCCTGTGTGTGTGTCTTTTTGTGTGTGTCTGCGTGTATGTCTGTGTGTGTCGTTGTTTGTGTGTGTGTGTCTGTGTGTGTGTGTCTCTGTGTGTGTGACTGTGTGTGTCTGTGTGTGTCTGTGTGTGTGTCTGTGTGTGTCTGTGTGTGTCTGTGTGTGTGTCTGTGTGTGTCTGTGTGTGTGTCTGAGTGTGTCTGTGTGTGTTTGTTTGTGTGTGTCTGTGTATGTGTCTATGTGTTTGTCTGTGTGTGTCTGTGTGTGTGTCTCTGTCTGTGTGTTTCAGTGGGTGTGTGTCTGTGTGTTTGTATGTGAGTGTCTGTGTGTGTCTGTGAATCTGTCTCTGTGTCTGTGAGTGTGTCTGTGTGTCTCTGTTGTGTCTGTGTGTGTCTGTGTGTCTCTGTGTGTGTGTCTGTGTCTCTGTGTGTGTCTGTGTGTGTGTCTGTGTCTGCGTGCGTGTTTGTGTCAGTGTGTGTGACTGTGTGTGTGTCTGTGTGTGTGTCTGTGTGTATGTCTGTGTGTGTGTCTGTGTGTGTTTTTGTGAGTGTGTCTGTGTCTGTCTGTGTGTGTGTCCGTGAGTGTCCGTGTGTCTGTGTGTGTCCGTGTGTGTGTCCGTGTGTGTGTGTCAGTGTGTGAGTGTGTCTGTGTGTGTATGTGTGTGTCTGTCTGTGTGTCTGTGCTTCTGTGTCTGTGTGTGTGTCTGTGTGTGTGACTATATGTGTGTCTGTGTGAGTGTCTGTGTGTGTGTCTGTGTGTGTCTGTGTGTGTGTCTGTGTGTGTGTGTCTGTGAGTGTCTGTATTTCTGTTTCTGTGTGTGTGTCTGTGTGTGCCTTTGTGTCTGTGTGTCTGAGTGTGTCTGAGTGTGTCTGTGTGTGTGTCTGTGTCTGTGAGTGTGTCTGTGTGTCTGTGTTTGTGGGTCTGGTGTCTGTGTTTGTGTGTCTGGTGCCTGTGGTCTGTGTCAGTGTGTGTGTCTGTGTGTCAGTGTGTGTGTCTGTGTGTCAGGTGTGTGTCTGTGTATGTCAGTGTGTGTATGTGTGTGTGTGTCTGTGTGTGTGTCTGTGTGTGTCTGTGTGTGTCTGTGTGTGTGTCTGTATGTGTGTCTGTGTGTGTGTCTGTGTGTTTGTCTGTGTGTGTGTCTGTGTCCGTGTCTCTGTGTGTGTCTTAGTGTGCGTCTGTGTGTCTGTGTTTGTGCCTGCGTGTCTCTGTGTGTCTGTTTGTCTGTGTGTGTGTCTGTGTCTGTGTGTGTCTGTGTGTGCGTCTGTGTGTGTCTGTGTGTGTGTCTGTGTTATTGTGTGTCTGTGTGTGTGTCTGTGTGTGTCTGTGTGTGTCTATGTGTGTGTCTGTGTGTGTCTGTGTGTGTGTCTGTGTCTGTGAGTGTGTCTGTGTGTCTGTGTTTGTGTGTCTGTGTGCCTGTGTGTGTCTGTGTGTCAGTGTGTGTGTCTATGTGTCAGTGTGTGTGTCTGTGTATGTCAGTGTGTATGTCAGTGTGTGTATGTGTGTGTGTCTTTGTGTGTGTCTGTGTGTGTGTCTATATGTGTGTCTGTGTGTGTCTGTGTGTTTGTCTGTGTGTGTCTGTGTCCGTGTCTCTGTGTGTGTCTTAGTGAGCGCCTGTGTGTCTGAGTGTGTCTGTGTTTGTGCCTGCGTGTCTCTGTGTGTCTGTTTGTCTGTGTGTGTGTCTGTGTCTGTGTGTGTCTGTGTGTGCGTCTGTGTGTGTCTGTGTGTGCGTCTGTGTGTCTGTGTTTTTTGTGTGTCTGTGTGTGTGTCTGTGTGTGTGTTTGTGTGTGTCTATGTCTGTGTCTGTGTGTGTCTGTGTGTGTCTGTGTGTGTGTCTGTGTGTGTGTGTCTGTGTGTGTGTCTGTGTGTGTGTGTCTGTGAGTGTCTGTATTTCTGTTCTGTGTGTGTGTCTGTGTGTGCCTTTGTGTCTGTGTGTCTGAGTGTGTCTGAGTGTGTCTGTGTGTGTGTCTGTGTCTGTGAGTGTGTCTGTGTGTCTGTGTTTGTGGGTCTGTGTGTCTGTGTTTGTGTGTCTGTGTGCCTGTGTGTCTGTGTGTCAGTGTGTGTGTCTGTGTGTCAGTGTGTGTGTCTGTGTGTCAGTGTGTGTGTCTGTGTATGTCAGTGTGTGTATGTGTGTGTGTGTCTGTGTGTGTGTCTGTGTGTGTCTGTGTGTGTCTGTGTGTGTGTCTGTATGTGTGTCTGTGTGTGTGTCTGTGTGTTTGTCTGTGTGTGTGTCTGTGTCCGTGTCTCTGTGTGTGTCTTAGTGTGCGTCTGTGTGTCTGTGTTTGTGCCTGCGTGTCTCTGTGTGTCTGTTTGTCTGTGTGTGTGTCTGTGTCTGTGTGTGTCTGTGTGTGCGTCTGTGTGTGTCTGTGTGTGTGTCTGTGTTATTGTGTGTCTGTGTGTGTGTCTGTGTGTGTCTGTGTGTGTCTATGTGTGTGTCTGTGTGTGTCTGTGTGTGTGTCTGTGTCTGTGAGTGTGTCTGTGTGTCTGTGTTTGTGTGTCTGTGTGCCTGTGGCCTGTGTGTGTCTGTGTGTCAGTGTGTGTGTCTATGTGTCAGTGTGTGTGTCTGTGTATGTCAGTGTGTGTATGTGTGTGTGTCTTTGTGTGTGTCTGTGTGTGTGTCTATATGTGTGTCTGTGTGTGTCTGTGTGTTTGTCTGTGTGTGTCTGTGTCCGTGTCTCTGTGTGTGTCTTAGTGAGCGCCTGTGTGTCTGAGTGTGTCTGTGTTTGTGCCTGCGTGTCTCTGTGTGTCTGTTTGTCTGTGTGTGTGTCTGTGTCTGTGTGTGTCTGTGTGTGCGTCTGTGTGTGTCTGTGTGTGCGTCTGTGTGTCTGTGTTTTTGTGTGTCTGTGTGTGTGTCTGTGTGTGTGTTTGTGTGTGTCTATGTCTGTGTCTGTGTGTGTCTGTGTGTGTCTGTGTGTGTGTCTGTGTGTGTGTGTCTGTGTGTGTGTCTGTGTGTGTGTCTGTGTGTGTGTTATGTATGTAAATGTTCCAAGTCAAAGACTTCCTTTTACCAATGAGGGAGAACAAAGGAATATTGTTGTTGCCTAGTAGAATAATAAATAGTACACGTTCAGATGAAGTGTGTCTTAATTAACTGAAATATATAATATAATTGGCGACGAGGATATTAAAAATATAATGAAATAAGTAAATATTGATAAAAGTACATCTGTCACTTTCAAGTAAAAGACCATGACAGGTAATGAAGATGCGGCAGCACAAATGCGCTTTTTAGGACCGACAATTGGACACGTAGGACCTTTTGATATCAATGCATCGTGGTCGAATTACCAAGAAAGACTTGAATTCTTTTTTGAAGCAAATAATGTCACTAATGAAAATAAAAAAACGCGCTATCCTTTTAGCTCTGTTCGGTGCACAAGCATATGAAGTTCTGCGATCCTTATTGACGCTTCAAACTCCTAAAGATTTCAGTTATACCGAAATTGCGGCAAAACTGCAAGCTCATTTCAACCCTACACCTAATGAAATAGTTGAAAGATTTAATTTTAATAAAAGAGTTCAAAAGAAAGATGAATCAATAGCAGAATTTGTTGCAGATCTCCGTAAATTAAGTAAATTTTGCAATTTTAAAGAATTGAATAATATGCTTCGAGATAGAATAGTGTGTGGTGTTGCTGATGAAGGTTTGCAAAAGAAATTATTTGCAGAATATAATTTAACTTTTGAAAGAGCCCTAGAACTCGCTATTGCAGCCGAAACAGCTCGTAAAAATGTTGAAGATGTTAGGATATCTGATGAACATGTGATTTCTAAGATTAACAGATATAGAACTAAACAAGGAGACAAAAACAGAAGGAAATTCAACCCGTGTTATCATTGTGGTGAATTGCATGACGGGTCTAATTGTAAATTTAAAGACGTAACTTGCAATTATTGTAATAAGAAAGGGCATATAGTTAAAGTGTGTTTAGAGAAAAAGAAAGCGAACAGGGAACAAAACGTGCAAATCACAAGTAAGAAAAAAGGGAAACCTAAAAACTGTAATTTACTGGAGGAGGAAGAATGTGATTTGTACATATTATATGCCATTCGTGCTGTTGGGGAACAAGAATAAAAATTATCGCTAACGTAAAATTAAATGGCGTTTTAGTTAAAATGGAAGTAGATTCTGGCGCCGTATGTAGTATAATCAAGAGAGAAACATTAACACACAGTTAACATTAACAACAGAGAAACACATAACATGGAAAAAAATTAGAGGAAATAATATAAACTTACAAAAAGCTTCGTTGAATCTCCAAACTTGGACACAGCAGAAAATTGACATTTTGGGGGAAACAGTCATAAAAGTCCAATATAAAACAATCTGTAAACATTTAAAAGTAATTGTATCTGCCAGTGGTGGATGTGATCTGTTAGGTCGCAATTGGCTTAAAGAGCTAGGTATTTCAGTGCAGGGTGTTTGCAGTATCGAAAAATCTGAAAGAACTTATGAGCTCCGATTTGGTTTTGGCTCATTATGATGAAACAAAAGAACTGATTTTGAATTGTGATGCTTCGCCTTATGGAATTGGTGTTGTTTTAGCACAAAAGGAAAATAATGTAGAAAAACCCATTGCTTATTGGTCTCGCACATTAGGTAAATGTGAAAGAAATTATGCCCAGATCGACAAAGAAGCGCTTGCTATCGTGGAAGGAGTTAAACATTTTCACCAGTATGTAGCAGGAAGAAAATTTTACATTACTACAGATCATCGCCCTCTATTAGGATTATTAAGTCTTAAAAAGCCAATTCCGACAATATTGTCACCGAGAATGTTGCGTTGGTGTTTGACTTTAAGTGCTTGTAATTATACATTACATTATAAGAAAGGAAAAGAAAATTCAAATGCTGACTGTCTTAGCCGATTACCTTTATCGGATAATAAAGATGAGAAAGTACCTCCTGGGGATATTCTTTTACTGTAATCTAACAACAGACCTCTCTCAGTAGAAGAAATTTGTAAAGAAACATCCAAAGACACAATTTTATCGAAGGTACGATACTGGACGTGGCATCAATGGCCAAACACTGAACTTTCTGAAGAATTCAAACCATACCAGCGAAAGAAAACAGAAATTTCTGTTCATAAAGATTGTCTACTGTGGGGAAATCGTGTAATAGCACCTGAAGTGACGCGAAAAACATTTTTGAGTTTATTACATGCCAACCATCCGGGAATAGTGGCAATGAAATCGTGTGCCCGAAGTTATGTTTGGTGGCCAAACATTGATAAAGATATAGAAGACTGTGTAAATCATGTGTCAAATGAGTGCTAATAGTCCTCCGAAAGCTCCTAATCAGACGTTTACAAAATCTCAGAATCCATGGTCAACTTTACATGTTGATTTTGCAGGGGCATTTAAAGGTAAAACATTTTTGATAGTGGTTGATGCAATGTCAAAATGGTTGGAAGTTGAATTAATGAAAGCTATGACATCCAATGAAGTCATCAAAACTTTAAGAAGAATTTTTGCTAGAATGGGAATCCCAGATCTAGTAATATCAGATAACGGTCGTGCATTTACATCAAAAGAACTCCGTGAATTCTACAATAGAAATTTAATCAAATTCTCTACAATATCTCCTTATCATCCATCTAGTAATGGCCAAGCGGAACGCATGGTACAAACCTTCAAGATTTTAGCAAAATTAGAAGATGGTGATATTGAAGTTCAGTTACAAAGAATGCTTTTTAGACAGCATACTACAATACACGCGGGAACTGGAAAATCACCGGCTGAACTTCTAATGGGAAGAAAATTACGATCTGTGTTTGATAAAATACATCCATATGCTTGGAGAGAAAAAGAAGAAATAATAAAAAACCGATTCAGAAACTAAGAACATTTGAACTAAGCGATTTAGTTTATTTAAAAAATTTTAACTCATCGGGACCAAAATGGATAGAAGGGGTAATTTACGAGATTGTAGGACCTGTTTCTTATAATATTAAATTACAGAACGGAACAATTGTTAAAAGGCATGTGGACCACTTAAGAAGAAGATATCAGGAGAAAGAAAGGGAGAGTCAAAATATTGCTTGTGATTCGACTTATGTGTCTGTTTCTGATGCAGGGGCTGCTCCGCCTTCTTCAAGTACTTCATCGGAGAGTCCTCGCGCGGCTTAAGTCATGACTCCGGTTTTGAGACCGAGAGAGAAGATTAGAAAACCAACTTATTTAAAAGATTATGTATTAAGCTAGAAAAGGGAGGAAATGTTATGTATGTAAATGTTCCAAGTCAAAGAGTTCCTGTTACCAATGAGGGATAACAAAGGAATGTTGTTGTTGCCTAGTAGAATAATAAATAGTACACGTTCAGATGAAGTGTGTCTGAGTCTGTGTGTGTCTGTGTGTGTGTCTGTGTGTGTGTCTGCGTGTCTGTATGTGAGTGTCTGTATGTGTGTCTGTGTGTGTCTGTAAGTGTGTCTGTGTGTGTATCTGTGTGTCTGTGAGTGTGTCTGTGTGTGTGTTTTTGTGTGTGTCTGTGTTACTGTGTGTGTGTCCGTGTGTCTCTGTTTGTGTCTGTATGTGTGTCTGTGTCTCTGTGTGTGGGTCAGTGTGTGTGTGTCTGTGTGTCTGTGTGCGTGTTTGTGTCTGGGTGTGTGTCTGTATGTGTGTCTGTGTGTGTGTGTCTGTGTGTGTGTCTGTGTGTGTGACTGTGTGTGTCTGTGTTTGTGTCTGTGTGTGGGGGGTCTGTGTGTGTGTCTGTGTGTGTGTCTGTGTGTGTCTGTGTGTGTCTGTGTTTGTGTGTGTCTGTGTCTGTCTGTGTTTGTGTGTGTCTGTGTGTGTGTCTGTGTCTGTGTGTGTCTGTGTGTGTCTGTGTGTGTGTCTGTGTGTGTCACTGTCTGTGTGTGTGTCTGTGTGTGTCTTTGTGTGGGTCTGTGTGTGTCTGTGTGTGTGAGTGTCTGTGTGTGTGTCTGTGTGTCGGTCTCTGTGTGTGTCTGTGTGTGTGTCCGTGTGTGTGTGTGTCTGTGTGTATGTGTGCCTGTGTGTGTCTGTGTGTATGTGTGCCTGTGTGTGTCTGTGTGTGTGTCTGTGTGTTTGTCTGTGTGTCTGTGTGTGTGTCTGTGTGTGTGTCTGTGTGGGTGACTGTGTGTGTTTCTGTGTGTGTGTGTGTCTGTGTGTGTGTCTGTGTGTTTGTCTGTGTGTCTGTGTGTGTGTCTGTGTGTGTATGTCTGTGTGTGTGTCTGTGTGTGTGTCTGTGTGTGGCTGTGTGTGTGAGTGTCTGTGTGTGTGTCTGTGTGTGTCTGTGTGTGTGTCTGTGTGTGTCTGTGTGTATGTCTGTGTGTATGTGTGCTTGTGTGTGTGTCTGTGTCTGTGTGTGTGTCTGTGTGTGTATGTCTGTGTGTGTCTGTGTGTGTGTCTGTGTGCCTGTGTGTGTCGGTGTGTCTGTACATTAATTTTGCTCTCAACAGCTCATTTGTGTTTCTATTGAATAGAATTATTTAATCCCTGGCTGTACCCTCAGAAGAAATCAACAATCTTCTTTTAATCCAAAAGAAGATATGAACCTATAATTTAAGTTAAATTATATGAGTTAAATTATCAGAGACATTTCGTTCAGTTCTTGGGATAATCTAAAAATGTTATAAACCTGGACTTAAATATGCAGTTCTCTTAATTAATATAAAAGTTACTACAAATAATTCTTCATATCAGGAAAACTAATAACAGACTGTGTCCGCAAAGGTTTCAACAGTCTCTCTTTAATTCTACATATTATTAAAATCCTACAACAAAACACAGAATACTAATATGTAATGAAGATATAAATTACAGTAACTATTGTTCAATTAATTAATCTCTGGCTGTTCCCAAACAGTAACATCTGTCTTCTTCTCATCCAAAGTTTGTGTACCTGGAATTAAAATCAAGACCTAAAAAGTAATCTAGATAGAAATTACTGTTATTACTGAAATTACATAATTCACTTATCACACTGTGCCCACAATGGTACCAACAGTCCTTTGGTTAATCTATAAAATGATGAGAACTTGGAATTAAACAGGCAATCCTATTAATCAATAGAGATAAATGTACTATAATTATATATAATATAGTCATCAAATAACAGACTGTGCCCTCAAAGGCATTAACTGTCTTCCTCCTATCCTAATACATGTTAAGATTCAGAATATAAACATGCAGTTCTATTAATCAATCTAAATAATTTAACATTTTTGAATAAACTAATCACAGACTGCAATCATAGGTTTCAACAATTTTTCTTATACTATCCTGTACATTCCAAATATCCAATAAAAAAGTACAATGCTTATACTAAGTATTATACAACAAAAAAATGTTAATTTTTAATTAAATATAAATTATGGTATAGAAATGGACAATTGAAGTAACTGATTTCAAGTTCCGCTCTCAAAAGGTATCAAAAGTCTTCTTCTCTTCGATAAAGAAATTATGAACCTCTAATTAAATTTACAGATCTAACCATTAATTTAGGTAGAAATTTCTGTGATTAATTGGACATACTTGAATTAAGTTAACACAGACTGTGGACTTTGGTTTTTCTACAAAATGTTAAGAACTTGGAATTAAATTAATTCTATTTATCAAGTTAGATAAAATTACCATCACTAATTTGACATATTTGAATAAATTAATCAGGCACTGTCCACTTAAACGAATCACCACACCGTATCCTCTCTTACAATATGTTAATATCCTGGATTTAAGTATGCAGTTATTTTAATCAATCGAGATAGAAATTGTAATAAATAATTTAACATATTTGAGAAATCTCATTCCAGACTCCCTCAAAGGCATAAGCAGTCTTTCTCTTAGTCTACAATTTGCTAAATCCTAGATTTAATGTTGGGCTTGCGCGATGCGAGTAGCAGTTGTCGCGCTTGTGTCGCCATCTGCCGCTTCTTCCGTTCTCCCTGCCCCGGCCTGTGCGCGCCCCGCCAGTCTGCCCGTGTCGGTCGCTCGCGAAGTGAGCTGTGTGCTGCCCTTCGCCCTTTGTGTAATCCTAACAGGTTATGGGCCCAGACGCGCGAACGTTATAATCGTGAAAACGCGTTGATTGACCACGTGTGTGACTCATTAGAATCGCCATGAATTCGAGCACGTCAAGGATTGAACTCCTTGGTAAGGACAATTACGACACGTGGAAGCTGCAGATGCAGGCCGTACTCATTAAGAACGATCTGTGGAACTATGTAAGCGGAGCCACAGCGAAGCCAGAACCAGCGGAAGACAATGCGAACGCGGCGAGCATACAAGCATGGACGACAAACGACCTGAAGGCGCGATCGGACATCATTCTGTCGATAAGTTCGAGCGAACTTAAGCAGGTAAAGAATTGTGAAACCTCGCGGGACATGTGGCGGAGGCTGGAGGAAGTTTATCAATCCAAAGGCCCCGCCAGAAAGGCAACGCTTCTGAAAAAGCTGACCCTTCAAAAGATGGCAGACGGAGACGACGTGCGCGCGCATCTCAACCGTTTCTTCGACTCGGTGGACAAGCTGAACGAGATGGACGTCGAGATAAATGAGGATCTGTTAACGATTCTGCTTTTGTACAGTTTACCCGCGAGTTTCGAGAACTTTCGCTGTGCCATTGAGTCGCGTGATGAATTGCCCACACCGGAGGCTCTCCGAGTCAAAATTGTCGAGGAGAGCGACGTGCGAAAAGGTGAGATGAGAAACGCGTCGTCAAGTGCTTTGTTCGTCAAGAAGGGCGGCAACTGGTCCGGTCAGAGCAGCAAGTCGGAAGCGCACAAAAGTGACCGCGAGAAACGCAAGTTCGAGAAGAACATTCGATGCTTCAAATGCAACAAATTGGGACATAAAGCCAACGTGTGTCGAAGCAAGAGCAAGACGGAAAGTGCGGGTCGCGTGGACGAGTACGACGTTTGTTTGAACGTTTCGGGCAACGCGCAAGTAAATCCGAAACTAAAGTGGTGCTTGGACAGTGGCGCCACCACCCATCTGTGCAACGAACTCGAACGTTTCTGCGAGATCGACGACTCCAAGCTAAGCAAGATCAACCTCGCGAACAGTTCGACGGCGGAAACAGTCGGCGAAGGGAAGGTGCATTTCGTCGCGAGTGTGCGTGGTGATGATAGAAGTGTTACCCTGAGTAATGCATTGTATGTTCCGGATTTGAGATCAAACCTTTTATCTGTGGGAAAGATCACCGATCGTGGACTGACAGTATGTTTCCGAAAGGATGGCGCGACCATCGGAGATTCAAATAAGAACGTTGTGTTGACAGCAGTGAGAAGTGATGACCTGTACTACATACGCGAGGCCGAGCCAGTTCATGGGGCATGCGCTGTCGCGTCAAGGAAACCTGCAGGGGTTGCCCTTAGCGAACTTCACAGGCGGCTAGGGCATGTCAACACGCGTGACATCGTGAATGCTGTTCGAGACGGAGTCATCAGCGGAGTGGACCTGACAGACGCAACTGAGACCTTTGACTGCTAGATCTGCCTGCGAGGCAAGATGACGAGGGCATCGTTCCCGAAGGAGTCCGGTCGCAAATCGAAGATTCTCGAGATCGTACGCACGGATGTATGTGGGCCGATGAAAAAGGAGTCGCTAGCGGGAGCGAGATACTTCGTGGAATTCATCGACGATCACAGCAGGTGGTGTGAGGTGAGATTCTTGAAGTCGAAGGCGGAAGTGACCAGAGCTACGATGGAGTACATCGCCCTCGTTGAGAATCAAAGGAACGCCAGAGTAAAATGCCTGCAATCAGACAACGGGCGCGAGTTCACAAATAGCGAACTCGAGGACTACCTGAAGGAACGAGGGATCAAGCGACGGCTAACTGCTCCGCACAACCCTGAACAAAACGGAGTGGCGGAAAGGAAGAACCGCACTCTGAATGACATGGCCAGATGCATGTTGATGGAGTCAAATCTCCCCAACACATTCTGGGCCGAAGCAGTCAACACTGCCAACTACATTCGGAACCGCATGCCCACAAAGAGTCTGAACGGTCGCACACCATACGAATCTTGGACAGGCAAAATTCCAAATGTTTCCGACTTCAGGGCATTCGGAAGCCAAGTCATTTACCTCGACAGGAATCCAGGGCATGGAAAATACAGTCCTCGAGGTCAAGAAGGAATTTTCCTAGGCTACGCCGAGGAGTCTAAGGCGTACCAGGTTTGGTCAGTCGACAAGCACCGAGTACTGATCACTCGAGATGTGAAGTTCGTGGATGGTTACAATCCTCCGGATGATGAGCAACGAGCTGAAGCAATCGTGCCGTCTCGAGATGTGGAATTCGAGGCCCCTCGACTTCTGGAAATCGACCCTGTTTCGGAAACTCGTGTGGGAGGCAGGGAGGAGAGCATCGCCTCTGAAGAAGAGTTCCGTGGGTTCGATGTTGCAGATGAAGACTTGTTTCGGAGCAGTGCCGGTGCCAGTAGAGACGAAGACTACGTCGGCGGAGACGACGGAGATGGAGACTCGAACCAACCCCCCGATCTTCGTAGAGCTGCGGGTCGACCAAGAATCGTCAGGTCTGGCTCAAGGGGAAGACCTAGAAAACTCTACAACACTGTTCCGAGCTCTGCAGCAGCGAACATCATGACCGAGCAATGTCTGCTTACCGAGGTGACCATGAATGACGCGCTGAGTGGACCAGAGGCCGACGAGTGGCGTGAAGCGATCGCAGACGAGATGAGGTCCATCTTGAAGAACGAGACCTGGACACTCGTCGATCGACCTGAAGGACACAAGGGATTGGGATGTCGCTTCGTCTTCAGAAATAAGTTTCAGGCCGATGGAACTTTTGACAAGAAGAAGGCTCGACTAGTTGCCCAGGGTTTCAGCCAGAAACCAGGGATCCATTTCACGGAGACCTTCGCTCCAGTGGCCAGAGTCAGTTCCATTCGTCTTCTGGCGTCACTTGCGGCTCGGTACAATATGAAAATCAGGCAGTTCGATGTGGAGAGTGCCTACCTCAACGGACACCTCGAAGAGGAGATCATCATGGAGCCACCGAAGAATCTGGAGGAAGTTCTACGGTGCATTATCAGCAACGGTCAACATGACGACGTCAGTCGGAAGGCAAAGGGGATGCTGAAGAGTGTGCAGAAGGGGGACAAGGTCTGTCTATAGAAGAAGTCTCTCTACGGCTTACGCCAGGCCGGGAGGAGCTGGTACACAACCCTTAACGAAGCCTTGAAGAGACTCGGCGCCACTCCCTCAAACTCTGATCCATGTCTGTTCTACATGGGATCTGGCAAGGACGTGACTCTGATTGCGATGTACGTCGATGACATATTGGTCGCGGGGCGCGATGAGAAGAAGATCGCCCACATCAAGGAAGGACTGTCAAGGAGTTTCCAAATCAAGGACCTTGGTGAGGTGAGACACTGCCTCGGGATCGAATTTGGACGCAGAGGGCGCAATGTAACGATGCACCAGAGAGGTTACATTCACGAATTGTTATCGAGGTTTGGAATGTCAGATTGCAACCCTGTAGCCACCCCTACTGACCCAGGTTCGGTGTTGACGAAGACGGACGATCAGTCACCTGAAGATCGGAAACTTCCCTACCGTGAACTGGTTGGAGCCCTCACGTATTTGGCGACGACCACACGTCCTGACATTGCATTCGCTATAAGCCGCCTAGGGCAATAAATAATTGCTTCGGAGTTGAGCACTGGAAGGCAGCTAAGCGAGTCTTACGTTATTTGAAGGGGACCATCGAAGTGGGACTGACCTACGGCACCAGCTCCAAGCCGCTCGAAGGATACACAGATGCTGATTGGGGCAGTTGCTCTGAAGACAGAAGGTCCTATACTGGATACGTATTCAATCTTGGGGGATCTCCAATCTCCTGGGATTCGAGGAAGCAGCGGACGGTCGCCTTATCCACGACCGAAGCTGAGTACATGGCTCTTTCCGAGGGAGTGAAGGAGGCCATCTACTTGCAGCGGTTGCTACGAGAGCTGGGACTCATCGACCTCAGCCAGCTGAAGATATCATGCGACAGCATGAGTGCTGTGAAGTTGGCGGGGAACTCGATGCTCAATTCGAGGAGCAAGCATATCGACATTCGCCACCATTTTCTAAGAGACGCGCTGAAGGAGAAGCAGTTCGAACTCCTTCACGTGCCGACAGAAGACCAGGTCGCCGACTTCCTCACGAAGTGTTTGCCGCGGCGGAAGCACGAAAGGTGTTTGGCCCTCGCCGGTCTGGACTCGCGGACAACCTGCGACTCGAGGGGAAGTGTTGGGCTTGTGCGATGCGAGTAGCAGTTGTCGCGCTTGTGTCGCCATCTGCCGCTTCTTCCGTTCTCCCTGCCCCGGCCTGTGCGCGCCCCGCCAGTCTGCCCGCGTCGGTCGCTCGCGAAGTGAGCTGTGTGCTGCCCTTCGCCCTTTGTGTAATCCTAACATTTAAATATGTTGTTCTATCAACAAATTGAGATAGGATTTAAGATAATTATTTTACATTTTTAGTAAACTAATCACTACAGTCCCCTCATAGGTATCAAGTCTTTCTTACATCCTACATATTGTTAAAATTCTACAACTAAATGCATAATTACAATGTTTAATCATGATATAAATTGTGGTAAATAATATGACACAATAAAATGGATAAATGTCAAACTGTACTCTCAAAAGTTCCAAATTGTATTCATCTCATTCAAAAAAATATGTGAATCTGTAATTAAATTTATGGACCTTTCTACCTTTTCGTCTAGATATAAATTAGGGTCAACAGTTTTACATGCTTGAGTTAAATTATCACAGTCTGTGTCCTCAAAGGTACCAACAGTCATTTGGCATATGTAGGATGCTACAAGGATAACAGTAGAATACAGGACATCCAAAATATATTTCAGGGCAAATTGTTTATTTTTATACAACTAAATAGTACCTGTTGTGAGGTTGGCACTGGTAAACATTAATTATTAAAGTTGGCAGACCTGTGTGAATGTAATGTAGAGGGAAGTTGAAATGTATGCTGTGTATGGTAAGACACGCTAACCTATGCTGTGAAATAAATGTATTTGTTAATATTAAAAAGACAGTGTATTTCATTACAATAAGACCTCACACCTATATCAAATAAATCATATAACAACGAAGTAGTCTAAGAAGTAAACAAGTAAACTAAAAAGAAGATCAAGATAAATTATATTGCACACTTTCAAGAATAACAAGGGGACCACTTTTTTCTGGGATGAATTTCCCTGACTTCTCGAGACAGTTAGCCAGACCATTTCCTTTTTTTTCCATGACAACATTTTTTAAAGTACCTACTTCATGGTATTTAAATAAAATATTAAATAAAGCATGACTTTGATTGATATTAAAACATTGTTATTCACTGAGCGCTTTTCCTCTTCGTAATCTAGATTCCTCAACTAATAGATTGTGAGAGAGACAGATGCACTTTGATTCAAAATGCACAGTACTTTTCTTTATCTCTTTTTCAGCTCTCAGATTACACTGTAAAAACACAAATATAACAATTTTTTGCTAAACAAAGGAATTAGCACTTGTCTTCTCGTATGTAACGCACAGTTTTGTGATGTAATTCTCAAGTGGTCCTAAAACACAGTTTTTTTGAAGGATTATTTGGAATTATAACAGAGTACAAAAATCAGGACATTTGACAAAAACAAAGAAAAATCTGATGGGACAGCAGGACATATTTGATATTCAGGACATATCCCACCTTTTCAGGATGTATGGCAACCCTAGACTAATCCAAAAAAATATTAAGAACTAAGAATTAAATATTCAGTTCTATTGAACAGTTAAGATAAAACTTGTTATAAATATGGTAAATATACATATTAGAGTCAAGTAATAACAGACTGCACTTTCAACAGTGTCAACAGTCTTTCTTGTATCCTACAATAGATCAAGTTTCTGGACTTAAATATGCAGTTCTATTAATCAAGCATGATAGAAATTATCACAAAAATTTGACATATTTGAAGAAATTAATCACGCACTGTGCACTCAAATGAAAATACAATACGTTCATATTCTGGATTTAAATTCGCAGTTCTTTTAATCAATCGAGATAGAAATTATTTAAAAAAATTTTATGTATTTGAGGAATCTCATCCCAGTCTGTACCCTTCAAGATATCATCAGTCTTCCTACTATTCTACAATATGTTAAATATGCAGTTCTATTAATAAATGGAGGTAGGAATTACTCTAAATAATATTACATATTTGAATAAACTAACCAATGACTGTGCTCTCATAGGTATTGATAGTCTTTTTGCCCTCACATATTGTTAAAATCCTACAACAAAATGCATAATGCCATTATTTTATCAAGATATAAATAATAGTAAACAATATCTACTATATCTATCTGTATAGAAATAAAAGGGAATGTGCATGTGTGTCACAAACAGAAGCAAAAACTACTTGACCAATTTCACTAAGCACTTTATTCTTATTTGCAATGGGAGTGTTTAAAGAGTGGTTTGAATTAAATTGGACATGTGGGGGTGTTGTTGATGATAATTTATTCATTTATAATAACTTAAGCACCCCTGAACACTACATAACCCACCACACCGTCAAGTATTAAGTGCATCACTGCATACAAGTATTCTGTCCCTGCGATTATGAAATATTGGCTAGGATTACTACCTGAATCTCGGACTAGTAAATTAAATTTCTCCAAGGTAGTATCATAGCAAAAGCATGACCAAATTTGAGGGAGAGTGTTACTTGATAACCATGTCCAAACCAGGATATATAACAAACCCATACTTGCAAGAAAATCTTTTAGAATTTTAACACAGCACATTTTAAATTTGATTAATAATCATGTAATGTTTGATGTGTAATACACTGCAATAGCAAAGCTTTGCCAGGTCCTCTAGTAAGTAATAAAATTATTTAATCGCAGGCAGTAACCTCAAAAGGTATCGACTGATTCCTCATCCAAAAAGTTATTAACCTATAAATTAATTCAGGGACCTAATAATTAATCTAGGTAGATGTTTCTGTGAATAATTTTATATACTTGAATTAAATTATCACAGACAGTATACTCAATGGTGCCAACAGTCCTTGGAATAATCTACAAAACATTATGGACCTGGATTTAAATATGCAGTTCTTTTAATCAATCAATATAAAAGTTATTATAAATAATTCTTACTGGAAAAAACAATAACAAACTATGTCCACATAGATTTCAACAGTCTCTCTCCTACATCCTACATATTTTTAAAATCCTATAACAAAATGCAGAACGTAATTAAGATATAAATTACTGTAAATAATATTAGACAATACAATTAATTAATGTCTGCCTGTCACCCAAACGGTAACAACTGTCTTCTTCTCACCCAAAAGTTTGTGAATCTGTAATTAAATTCAAAACGTAATAAATAATCAAGGTAGAAATTACTGCAAATAATTCTACATATTAAACTTATCACAGGCTGTGCCCACAATGGTACCAACAGTCCTTTGCTTAATCTACAAAATCTTCTTTAAGAACTAGGAATTATTATTATAAATAATTTTACATATTTGAGGAATCCCATCACAGATTGTGCCCTCAAAGATATCAACAGTCTCTCTCCTTCCTCACCATACATTAAATCCTGGTTATAAATATGCAGCTCTATTAATAAATCCAGATAGGAATTACTATGAATAATTTTACATATTTGAATAAACAATTTACAGACTGTGACCTTGTAGGTTTCAACAATCTTTCTTATAACCTACATTATGTGAATATCCTATAACAAAATATTCAATGTCTATAGTTAATCAAGATATAAATTATGATAAATGATATTACACAATAATAGGGCCTATTAGCTGATGTTAAGCTGTACCCACTGTGCAAACAATGGTACCAACAGTCCTTTGGTTAATCTACAAAATGTTAAGAACTGAGAATTAAACATATAATACAATTAATCAATCAGGATTTAAAATACTATAATTATACATATTATAGTAGACAAGTAACAGAATGTGCTCCCAAAGGTACCATCAGTCGTCTTACAATATGTTAAGAATCTGGATATAAATTTGCTACATATTTTTTATATTTATACATATATATTTATTTTTTATATTTATACATATTAATGTAAACTGTAACATATACTGTGCCCTCAAAGTCTTCCTCCCATTCTACAATATATTTAGATCATGGACAGAGTATGCAGTTCTCTGTATAACTGAACACTGGCTTACAGAGGATCAAATAAAAATGACACAAATTCCAGGGTTCTATTTAGCTGGTTACTTCTGTCGTAAGGTCAAACACACCAAAAGTAGTCATACGTATGGAGGCACATGCATATACCTGGCCAATAACATAGATACTAAAGAAGTAACTGAATTCAAACAGATAACATGCGACTCTGACATTGAATGTTCAATTGTAGAAATACCAAATCTAAACATCTTCCTCATAAGCATCTACCGAGCTCCTAATGGAGATCTTCATATATTCTTAAAAAACTTAGAAATAATCTTGGATAAATTATCAAAGCGGACACATTACTCTATCATAATCTGTGGTGATATAAACATAAACTTCCTGTCTACAGCTTACAACATTCATGAAAAGGACAGAAACAAACTAATAAACTTAGTACGCTCATATAATCTTGATGTAATAATTGACACACCAACCAGGCAATCCAAGAACACGCAAACAGCAATAGACCAAATCTTCTTAGACAAAACAAAATGCACATACACAATCACCACTAATGATACGGGGATCAGTGACCATAATGCACAAATACTCACTCTTCAAATAAATTCCACCTCAATAAAAGTAAACCCAATAAAGGAAACTAGGAAATTTAATGCAAAAAACTTGAACAAACTCATCACAATGTTAACTAATGAATCATGGTCAGGGATATATGAAATATCTGACATCAATCTAAAGTTCAACACCTTCTTTAATACAATCAAACATTATTTCAACATCTCACATCCACTACAGTATCACAAAACAAACAATACACAAAACAGTAAAGCATGGATAACCAAAGGTATAAAAATTTCTTGTGAAAGAAAAAGAGAGCTTCATACACTCACAAAACAACACTCTTGCAATCAACAAATAGTCAGCTACTATAAGCGATACTCAGCCATACTTAAAAAAGTTATAATAAAGGCCAAACAACTGTCAAATGATGAGTACATAAAAAAATCTAAAAATAAAACAAAAGCCATGTGGAACATTGTAAAAAAAACCTTAACAGCAAATGACAAAACAACACAAAATATTGAACTAGTTCATGAACACAAAAGAATAACAAACCCTAATGAAACAGCCAATATATTCAATAAACATTTCTTTAAATAGCTGGCAAACTTCTGCAAACAAGCAAACCAAACACTACATCTCAACAACCACCACCTTTCTTTAAAAACTCGATTTCTAGTATGTATATCACAGAAACAACAGAAAAGGAAGTACTTCAAATTATAAATAAAATACAAAATAAACGATCTGCTGGGATAGACAACATTCCAGACTCCTTAATAAAAAAGATTGCTCCATACATCATCAAACCACTAACATATTTATACAACCAATCACTAACTCAGGGCTCCTTCCCAAACATATTCAAAACTGCAGTAATTAAACCTATTCACAAGAAAGGTAACAAACAAGATGTAATGAATTATAGACCAATTTCACTCTTGTCAGGATTTTCAAAAATATTAGAAAAACTCTTCTATGAAAGATTAAAAAGCTACCTGATACACTGTAACATTATCACTGACTCACAACATGGATTCAGGGAAAATTGATCAACTGAAACTGCTATATTCACCTTTATTAATGAAATCCTTATGGCACTAGAAAAAAAAAGAAATTCCTGTTGGTCTTTTCCTTGACTTGTCAAAAGCTTTTGACACAATAGACCATAAAATTCTATTGTCAAAATTAGAATCTTATGGAATCCGGGGAATTGCTTATAACTGGATAAAATCGTATTTAACAGACAGAAAACAAATAGTAGTGTTACCTTACCTAAAAGATAACAAAATAAACAATCATCACTCCGAACCAAGAGATGTGACCTATGGGGTCCCGCAAGGATCTACACTAGGCCCGATTTTATTTCTCATATTTGTAAATGACCTGCCATTAATAATGGAAAACAACAAAACAGTACTTTTCGCTGATGACACGAATATAATATTCAAAGAAAGAACAACAATATCCCTTCAAGACAAAGCCAATTCTGCCATTGACAAACTAACTCAATGGATCCACCAAAAGAAACTAGTCCTAAACAAAGACAAAACAATCACAATGCATTTCCGGAACTCTCACTCCCAACAATACTCACCAAATTTAACGTTAGAAGGCAACAGCATAACACAAGCACAGAATACAAAATTTCTTGGAATTACCATACAGTCCAACCTCAAATGGAACTCACACCTACAAGATATTAATTTAAAATTGAGCAAACTTAATTATGCTCTTAGAATAATAACTAGAAACAGCACCATCGAAACAGTCCGAACAGTGTACTTTGCGAATGTGCACTCTGTTCTCAAATACGGAATAATAATGTGGGGCCAAGCACCAGAGGCTAAGCAGACATTCAAATTACAAAGAGAATCATCCGAACAATAACAAATACAAAAAGAACAGTCCTGTAGACCTCAATTCCAAAAACTTAACATACTTCCACTGCCTTGTATATACATTTACGAAGTTCTCATGTTTGTAAAGAAAAATCTAATAAACAACAACACACCTTACAAATTTAACTCAAACTTACACTCATACAACACAAGACAAGCATATAACCTTCATCAACCATTGTGCACAAGTGCACTATGCCAAAAGGGTATATTCTCTACAGGAATACAATTCTTCAATAAATTACCTATATATCTGAGAAACATAACAGAAATACACAACTTCAAGAATAACTTAAACACTTCCTTGGCCAAAAACTTTTTTATAATGTTCAGGAATACATCAGTAACTAATATGTACAAACTGATTTCAGGTGCTGCAGTAGGACTAGGTGTAGGAATAGAAAAAAACCTGGCCAAAACCTGCCTCCTGCTCCTCACCATTTCAAGATTGGACAATTATATACTAATATTATTACATTATATGTAGCTGTTATGATAATTAATATTATGTACTATTTTATGTGTTATTTTACTACTATTATCACTATTACTATTATTATAAGTAATAGCAGTAGAATGACAGTAACAAGTAAATCTTACTTTTACATTAAACATAAAACTACAATCCTAAAATGTTAAATATCTTGCTACTAAAAATAATTGTATACTGTATAATATCTTAATCTACTTGTAAAAAGTATTGTAGTATAATTCTTAGGGCAATGACTCCATCTCGATCAGGTTTTTCTGTCCAGTTACCCTGGTCCTTTGAGCAAATGCTGAGATGGCCCTTTGCTTTGCTTCTGGACAGTAAATGTAACTTCCCTCTCTCCACCCAAGACACTTTGACTCGTCATACACAATTGTAATTGTATATGTGACTCAATAAATTATTATTATTATTATTATTATTATTATTATTATTATTATTATTATTATTATTATTATTAACGAATTAAGACAGAAAATACTATGAATTATTTTACATATTAGTAAAGTAATTAGAGATAGTTACCTCACAGGTTTCAACAATCTCTCTTTTATCCTTCTTATTGTTAAAATCCTGTAGCAATACCCAGAAGGCCAATATGTAATCAATATAAATTACAGTAAATAATATTACACAATAAAAAGAATTAATCTCAGGCTAGGCCCCAAAAGGTAACAACAGTCTTCTTTTATTCAAAATAATTAATGAATTAGTAATTATTAATTATATATTAATACTAAAATTAACAATTAATTACTAATTATTAATTTTATTCAAAATTATCCATTAATAATTTTACCTAAATTCATTAAATTAACTTAGGTAAAATTATTGTTCATAAGTCTACATATTTCAATTAACTTATTGCAGAATTTGCCCTTAAAGGTGCCTACATTCCTTTGGCTAGTCTACAAAAGAACCTGAAATGAAATATGCAGTCGTACTAATCAATCAAGATAAAAGTACCATGATTATACATGTAGTAAACAAATAACAGACTGTCTTCAAAAATATCAACAGTCTTTCTCATATCCTACAACAGTAGTTTATACCAAGATCCTGGCTTTAAGTAAGTAGTTCTATTATATATCTGCTTGTAAATTATCTATCTATTATTAGCAATCATGATAGAAATTTCCATAACCAATTTTACATATTTTGAATATATTAATCACACATTGTGCACTCAAATGAATCATCAGTCCTTATCCAATCATAGATTATGTTAACCCATTAAGTTCCAACATTGTGCTAATGCAGCATTTAATACATATACTTTTAAAAAAAATAATTCGATATAGATTTGTTCTATATCACTATCCACTATGAAGAAATGCTATTTGATCAGTTTTTGCATATTTCATTCATAACCGAGCATAAACTTGGCTTCGTTGAGTTTTGAAACTTGGAGATAGTGCTACCAATATTTCATTTTTTGTTTAATTATTTCACAATACTTTTTTTACTGTATATTATTTGATAAACTTGCTTGAACCTTCTTTTATTGTTTTACAATATTTATTATGTAGATAAGTCCTTACAGAACTTATTATTGATAATTTACAATAATGTTGTGTTTACGCAACATTGGGATTAGGGTGTATTTGGTCTGAACATGATAGAACAAATGCAATTGGAATGTAATCATTGAGAAATAGACATGTAACTACTGTTTCATATTTCCATTCCCGAGCACAACTTGGAGAATGTGTCTTATCCTGCATTTTGAGAGTGTCTTATCCTGCATCATTGTATAAACAATGCTTCAACTGTAGTTACTATTTATCTTCTATAAAAATTCTGCTTATTTCAGGAATGATAGACAAAAATAAAGGCCTCTACAACTGCTGAACGTATTTCAGTATTGGAGGAAGATGTTGATGTTATTATTGCAAATATGATTGATGCTGTGCACATTCCTCCTAATGTCCATGAAATGACTGATAAGGAAAATATAGATGATTTTCTGGAGGAATAAGAAGAAAAATTAATTGACTTTGCAATTGTCAATATGGAAAATCTATAATATTGCAAATGAAGAAAAGATGACACAACTATAATTTTGCTCTTACTTAGCCATGACTCTTATGCAATCTGAGGACTGTGCAAAAAGAAGCGAATGCAATAATGAGTTCATCAATGCAAGAGACTGAAAAATCCAATTTTGGTCGATCCACAAACACTTCCCAACCTAAAGAAGTACGTTATGACGACGCACGGATACTGACACAGATGGCTGAGGGCATCAATTTGTGTCACTGCAGTGTCTCTGATCGGGAGGTCCTAGTGATCGACAATGGCAGGATTTGCGACATTAGCTACATAGCTAAGGCGGGTTCAGCCACTCAGCGGAGAAACATTCTTCCGGCCGGCTGCTCTCATCGGTGATTTTCCTTGGTTTATCCTATCAACATCAGGCAAATGCCAGAACAGTACCCTCGTGAATTGGGCCACGGACCGCGATCATTCCTTCTTCATCCTTGTCCTATCCTGACCCGTTACTTGCACTAACACTTACTTGCACCACACTACCACTCTTGCCGAGAGACCAGTCGGGGGCTTAGAGCTCGTCCCGGCTGGGGCGATTCCTCGCTAGTGGAAGATACCTGCTTGAGGAAAAACCATGCAAGCCGGCAGGTAGGTTGGCGTCAGATCTCGCCATCCAACTGGGGAAAGTCACCGCCACCTACAGCGATAAAAAACAAAAGCACTACACTTACGGGGCTAATGAACTTAGCAGTTGACGCGCCCGGAATCGTAAGGTGATACTTATGCATCTAATAATTAATTAAATCCAAACCAACATAATCCAATAATGCAATCACGAGCTCCTTAAAGAACATGTGTCTGGAAAAATTCAAATGGATACAGCTTAAAAATTGTAACTGTTGCGCTGACGTGCGCATCCAACTACTAGTAGTTTTTTCATAGCATATAGAGTAAAACAAAGACGTTGGCATCAAACCAAAAATATGAGTTTGAATATAAGAAGATAAGTGCCCAAGATATACGATCAAAATTAGTGTAAATATAGTGTACAATATTAGTGTAAATATGTATAAAATGTAGATCTCACAAGCAAAAATATGTAAACACACAAAATATTTCAGTCATAAGAACAAATTATCAATCGGAAAATGATGGGTACACACAAGAGTTATCATATAAATTCAGATTAAACAAGAACAAGGGCGAAAGCATCCCGATATTCGAACAATGCAACTTTACATTACTTACTTTTCATCACGCATCACGAAAGACGAATTTGTGGATATTATGAAAGAGAAAACGTTCACTAATGAAGAAGGAAAATTTAATGTTCAATTTACTTAATTTTGGGTTAATACTTATAAAAAACTTACCAACGATCAAATGGTGTTCTTCCTTAAGTCCACTAGTCATAATTGTTAAAAATATAAATATTGCACTTTCCGATGTATTATTGCCATGTGTAGAAATTATTTTCAGGTTTAGCCTGAAGATGTAAGAGAAATATGCCCTGCACAGTAAAATTACCATAGGCTCTCATCACGTTCCGTCCGTCACACCTGTTCCGTCCATTCGTTGTTTCTGCACTGGTAGAAGGTTGCTGATCAGACACGACAGGTGGCGAAATGAGGGTTTATGTTGACGCGCTTATTTCGCAAATTTGGAACTTATTTCGCGTATTTGTTTAATTGTAGCAATTCTAAAGAAGTGAGTGCGATCAAAAGGGTTTTGTAATTTTTATTCTCAATAGTATATACAAATTTTATTTCAAAATAATCTTGCAACAATCTGAAGGAACAAGTGATAGAAAGTCTAAATCGTGTTAGTGAATGAAACATGAAATATTCATACCAGTGTACGGTACTTGATAGACAATTACTGAATGTGAAACTTATAGAGGCGTTTACCGCAAGAGCGCCAAGAGAAAAAAAAGAGACCCAGGGCAGTAGATCCACGGGGGTTCCTTATTTCAAACAAACTCAAACCGTCTCCCATATATAAACAGAATTAATTTCCCGGCGGAAAAGAAATAACTTTTAGAGATTAATTTTAATTTGAAATAAATACAGTTTTTTAAAATTTTGAATGATGAAAAAAAGTAATTCGGGACCTGGGGCAAGTTGCTCTATACTAGCTACTGCTCTTCTTTCAGCCGCCCTTGTTTTTTAGTAAATTCTGAATTCAAATTTAACAAGTAGCAGTTGAATTTTCAGATTGTTACTTTTGAGTAAACGAGATACATTCTAATGACAGATTTGAGATCATGTGCGCTTGATCAATTGTGCTGAAAATTAACAATCCAAAAGTGATGGATACTATAACAAGTTTGTATCGCTCACACTCACTAGGGATAACTCACATCTGTATGAAATCTAGAGAACGAGCGGGCCGGTAGAATTATGATTTGTTTCCGAAAAAAGTAAATTTTGCAGAGTTCATTGGGATCACAGGCAAGCATGCTCATTCCTTGTACATGGTTGGGATCGAAGCTAATCCATCTCACCATCTCATCATCTAAAGTAATTGACATTAATAAAATATGTTGTCGCTGAGCGCCTCGCGTTCTGCTGACTCCAGAACAGAGGAGCCCGCAAGTGTGTTGGTGTCTAGTGTATGGTCGAATACGCGTCCCATCGGGACGTGAAGGGTAACTAGTGGAAAACAGCCCTAGAAAAAAATTATCATTCGCTTTTTCCTCGTGAAAAAATATTTTAGAATAATTTGCTACCAAAATGCATGGTATTCGTAAATCTTATCTCAAGAAACGTTCGGCTCTAATTTATATGTACGTGTGTAGGTGTACATTTCCTTTTTGACCATGAATATGAAGTTTTATTACCTTACCTCAGTAATTGAGAAATTAGCGGGACCAACAGGAAATCTTATTGGCTATCAAAATATTGAGTAATTTTTCATCCAAAAGTTAATGTCTGTTTTCAAACAATGACACAAATCGAAGAGAATGGTTTCAGCAAAGAAATCATAAAATAATTGAAGTTTTTCAAGGTTTTAAAAAATTTGTTAAAAAATTTGTTAAAAAATTTTCCTTGAATTTAAAAAATACAAACTCTCAATTCGAATTATAAAATTTCTTTCCTTTTATGACACCATCTGTCCTGGTCGCTGACCCGGGAAAATTCGCGGGATCAACTTAAAATCTTACTGGCTATCAACAAATTGAGGGAATTTATCTCTGGATATCCAATTTCTTTTTGAGGAAATTACACGAATATAACAAAAAAAGTAACAACAGGAATATCACAAAAATAATTGGAGATTTTTTTACTCGTTTTCTGTAATGTGTTTCAACCCCGCGAGCAGAATCCGAAGCAATGTGCCCCAAATCGCCACCCTTTCCCTCGCGAAAGCTCAGCCGTTCCCTCCAGTGCGCATCGAACCACTTGCCGTGGCAGTCACCAAGTGCGAGTTGCGTTCTTGTGCGTTACAAAATTGTGTTTTGTGAAGTTTTATGAGTGTATTTATGGTGTGTAATATGTGCTGGTGTTATGCATGTGATATTTGCTGGTGCAAGGTGCGTGTGAAATGATAATTTATTGTTCAAAGGAAGAGACATTTGGGGTTACAACGATTCTCACAACGGCACCACCTGTCGCCGCGACTTCCAAGGTCAGCAGTTTGATTTAAAATCATTCCAACTGGCTTTTGTGTTTAATATTACTAAACAGATTCTTGTAATTTTGTAGACAAGATATTAAGTTGTTGCTTGCAGTCACTCAAAGTTGCCACTCAAAGATTGCTGTTTCGTGGGCATGTCTTCTCCAACGATCCCTTCTCCAACATTACTAATGAGTTAAAATCTACGAAACTATTTGATATTTACTTGATTATGAGTGGAATTTGTTTGACTTATTTATCTTTCCATTTTTCTTGTTACATCGGTGATAATTCATATTAACTCCAGTTTTTGCAATGAGAAAGTGTAACCAAGGAAAGGAAAACCATCAGGCTAATTGGGTGCTAATTTTCTTGTTTTTTATACCTAACAAATTTTGATATCTGTGGGATATTTTTCTGGTAACAAAGTTCAAGGTCCTTATATACACATTCGTAATCTACATCCTCCCCTAAATGATAATTAAAAATCAGGAATGAATATTCTATATAATTAAGCCAATAACCTAAATATTGCACGGCAAAAATATACGTCAACATTGCATTGTATATTGTCACTTATCTCTTTCAGATCATTGATGGATTTCTAATGGAGGAATAGAAAAACCTGGTTTTTGATTAGAGTGTACGTGATGTGGTAAGTGACAACTGAGTGATAACCTAAATATTGCACGGCCAAAATATATGTGTATATTGCATTGCATATTGTCACTTATCTCTTTCAGATCATTGATGGATTTCTAATGGAGGAATAGAAAAACCTGGTTTTTGATTAGAGTGTACGTGATGTGGTAAGTGACAACTGAGTGATAACCTAAATATTGCACGGCCAAAATATATGTGTATATTGCATTGCATATTGTCACTTATCTCTTTCAGATCATTGATGGATTTCTAATTGTGAACGTAAAAAACCTGGTGTACTGAGTGGGGTGCCTGTCCCTTCGCTTCAAACGGAACGAGTACGCAATTGACAATCGAACAAAACAATCACGCGAGATCAAACTTAAGATGTCGCGAGTGCTTGTCATAAGCAGCTCGTCGATGCCTTACCAAATGTCGCATATTACAGTTACTTTTACTGTTTTTGTTGTTGAATAAATAATTTCGTCATTGGCGTTCTCGCTTCCATGGAACGACGGCGCCCCTCGCAGACGTAAGTGTTCGGGCTGCGTGCCTGGCGCTGCGTATGTGTTGGTGGCCGCCGAGCCCTCCCGACCGCCCTACGGTGACACAGGATAGACGTATCACCCGAAGCAAAGAAGTCGGTTCGCGTAATGAGGGAGGGCACAGCTCTCCGTAGGGCAGTCACGACTCCTCACTCAGTACGAAATGGCGCGTCACATTGTGTCCGTTATTTCTTTGTTGTTTGTATGTTTTGCTGCATTCTTTTGTTTCGTCTCGAGTCCCCTTTAGGCAGGTTTCTTTTTCAGCTGTTTTATTGCAGGTCTGGTACTGTAAGCTCTGGCTGTACTGTACAGGTCTGGTACTGTACCGCTGCTCTGGCAAGGAGTCGTCATACACGAGTACTGAAATTAACTATGTATAATTATCAAGTATATTGACGGCTTCTTCTAGATTAGAATATAACGGACACAATGAGCAAAACACAAGGGCACACTCTTAAACTCAGTAGTAAAATAGGTTGGGTAGAATTTAAGTATTTATCGTGAAGAAAGAAGTTCTAAGAAGACGTGAATAAAAGAAGCAAAATTGTCTACAGCGGCGCTCCTAAAAGTGAGTATGATTTTTTATACATTAGACGATGTTGTAGTACGAACTGTTACAAATTCAAACTTCTTTTGCAGAGTACCTATAAGGGAGGCAACGGAACAGAATCAAAAGAAATGTGATAAAATGACGAGTACGTACATAGCATTCTGCAGTCGGCATCTCTCTCAACACATAGACGATCAAAGATAATCGGCCAATCGAACACAATAAGTTAAGGTATGTGTACTATGTACTTACACATACGGTAAGATACGAAGCAACAGCACTTCATGAAGATTTGCTAAAAGAATGTTCTACTTATTTTCTCTTCTCAATGCTTTTCTCTTTCTTTTCTCTTCTCATCCTTCTCTTCTCTTCTTAATCTCTCACATCCTCTTCTCTTTTCGCTTCTCGCATCTCTCTACTCTTTTTCTTTCCTATTTTCTTTCTTCTCTGTTGTCTTCTTTCTATTTTTTCTCTCATTTTCTGTTTTTCTTCTTTTATCTTCTTCCGATCTCTCTTCGGTTTGCTTTTCCCTCTTCACTTTTCTGTTTTCACATTTCGCTGTTGTCTTTTCTCTTCATTAAATTTCTCTCCTCCCTTCTCTTTATAATTATCTTATTTCATTATTCGCTTCGTCATTATCTTATCTTCTTCCCTTTCATATTTATTCTTTTCTCTGATGGCTTCTTTCTCATCACACCTTACTGCCTCTTCGTTGTCCTCTTTCTTCTCTTTTTCCTTTTTCTCTTTTCTCATTTTGCATCTTCTATTTTCTCACTTTTTCTTTTCTCTCGCTTTTTATTGTGTCGTGTCGTATCTGATCATGTCAATCCTTGTCTTTAGTCTCGTTGCGTTTTCTACTGCGTTGTGTCGTGTGTTGAGGCTGATCTTTTTTGATATTTTCTGGTTTTGTCTGGTCTTGCTTTGTCTTCTCTGGTTTTCTCTTGTCTGGTCTTGCCTTGTATTGTCTGGTTTGTCTGGTCTTGTCTTGTCTGGTCTGGTCTTTTCATGTCTGCTCTTGCCTTGCCTTGTTTGGTTTCGTCTGGTCTTGTCTTGTCCGGTATTGTCTGGTTTTGTTTGGTTTCGTCTGATTTGGTCTGGTCTTGCTTGATATTGTCTGGTCTTGTCTTGTGTGGTCTTATATTGTCTGGTTTGTCTGGTTTCGTGTAGTCTTGTCTGGTCTTGTCCGGTCTTGCTTTGTCTTGTCTGGTTTTCTCTTGTCTGGTCTTGCCTTGTCTTGTCTGGTTTTGTCGGGTCTGGTCTTGCTTGGTCTTGTCTTGTCTGGTCTTGCCTTGTTTGGTTTCGTCTGCTCTTGTCTGGTCTTGTCTTGGCTGGTCTTTTCTGGTCTGGTTTTGTTTGGTCTTGTCTGGTCTTGTCTGATATGATTTTGTTTGGTCTGGTCTTGTCTCGTCTTACCTTGTCTGATTATGTCTTATCTGATTTTGTCTTGCCTTGACTGGTCTTGTCTGATGTGTTATTTCTTGTTTATCGTGACTTCTGAGGTGTCTTGTTGTGCCGCGTTTTGTCTTGTGAGCTTTCTTGTCGTAATTTGTCGTGTTTCGTCGTGTCGTGACCGCTGCTGTATCATTTGATTTTGTCTATTTTCTTTCCTCTTTTTTCTGTTTCCTTTTCTCTTCCTTTTACTTATTTCTTTTCTTTTCTTTATTATCTCTTACATTCCTATTTTCTTCTTTTCCTTTCTTTTCGTTTCCTTTGTTTTCATCAGAGAGGTAAGATGGTAGTCTTTTCTCTAAGGTTTTATTTATTTCCTTTTCTTTTACAATTCTTTCACTTTCGTACTTTTTTGTTTTCTTTCTTTCTTTCTTTTTAAAATAATATGAAGATGTTCAATGAAGAATGTGATCTGCGGCAAAACAGCAGAGCTCTAAGTTATGATGTTCAGTGTAGTTCAGTGTGTCATTTTTTAGTGTAGTTCAGTGTGTCATGTGTACATTTTTGAGCAGAATGATCAAGAGATGCGTTGTTTGGTGTCATGTATTACTCGTTCACGTTACATTTGCAGACGGAGCGCTGCGATCTGTTTACATGAGGTCACCGCCGACTGAATGAGAAACGCGCGTCTGCAGTAGGTACTGACCGTTTAATATGATATAAATGGCGGTGAGCAGCACACAGAACCCCAGCGGAGCAAGAACATAACCATTAAGTAGTAGATAAGTGCAAAGAAGAAATAAAAATATTGTACGTGAATATTGTGAATAGCGTGTGGTGTGATCTATTTTATTGTATATTACATTAATTATATAAGGGCGAGACTCCAGGTTACTGTCAGAAAGGCATAATTCGTAAGCTGTGTCCGTAGCACTTGTGCTGTCTTCGGAGACAGCTGATTGGTCAGATGGTGATTGACATCGGGACCATTCGTGTATTCTCGGTTGTGTGTTCGGGCCCTCGCTTTCAAAACAACATTTCTAACAACAAACTTATTCTGCCGTCTGCAAATGTAAAGTGAACGAGTAATAGTAATGTGCGATATAATTAAGCTCGCAATATGTGAACGTGAGTGTCGAAAGTACAAGAAATGTATAGTGCTATGATTTTAAATAATGTGGGTCGTGTTCAGAAATGTTGTGTGACGTTTTGTGAAAAATTAAAAAGCAATCACGCTTAATTGTTTTGGAATTTCTAAGAAAAAAACGCGTGGACACTAAAAATCATGACCGTACATGAGCCATAGGCCTACCGGGAAAGGAGGGCTCAATAGAAATTATACTCCTAACGAGTGTGACGCCGAACCGCAAGGTCACTTGGAAGACGGCTACTTAATGAGTGGCAATGTGTGAAAGCTTTTCCTCCTCTTAGTACCACTAGTTATTACTCAACAACCACTATTTTTTTCATGCATGACTTCGTTTAAAGATAAAAAATTGAGGACCTCCATTCCAAACACCACTTAATTCATTTTCTTACTTTTTCAAGAGAAAGAAAAACCTTTACTGTTTATACTATAAACTTTATAGTGTACTTAAATTTGAATTTTTTGAAAAAATTGATCTGTTAGGTTATGCTGTGAGAAATTACATATTAAGGAAATATTAATTAAGTTAAAAAAACTCAATGTTACAATTCATTCTGTTAAATAAGCTAAAAAACATTTGCTTAATTGGTGTTTGGAATGGAGATTCTAAATTGCATTGAGAAAGAATTTGGTTTTAACATTGGAAGTGTAGGGATTTGTACATAAATTTGTACTTTCGTAATTTTCAAATATTCAGAGGTTTTAGTGAAAATCGGAGCCATACAATATTTATAAATTCTCTTTCTTAAAATCTAGTAAACAGTTTTTTTTAAATTGCAGTCATTTTCGTGAACATTTTGAAAAAGTTACAGGAGCGTCACGCAAAGTACGCCCAAAAGTTAATAGTAATTTATGCAATTAGTTTATAATAACATTATAAACGAGTTACATAAGCTATTTTTTGTATGCTAGCATTATAAATTTCTAACAGAATCAAACTTAATTTTGCAAAACAACTTTCCTGTGATGTCTCGGGTACTTGACATCCGTGCAAGAAAACGGTGGTCGGCTGTTCCGTTTACCTCTACCTCCCCCCGATTCTCTCGCTGCGATTAGCTGAATGTGTGATGACGCAATCATTCGTGCTGTAAAATCTAATGCGTCATCATTTGTACCGTAAATCACCTGATTATGAACGATTTCTTTGTAACAGAAAAGGTTGTTTATAATGCTGGTATACAAAAAAAATTTTAATGATCTCCCGAGTGGCACAATTAGGTCATACTCCTGACCAATTTACAAAGTTTGAGCTCAAAAGTTTCTAATCTCACAGAAATGCGTGATGTATACTTACATTCATCCATACCTAGAAACATCCCCATTTTAAGTACAAAATTGCGTGTATCTCCTCCACGGGGTGAGATATTTCTTACACCGTGATGTCCTCACTAAATACACCAATCTTATATATCAATCATCTATGGAGCTTTTACTTGTGACACGTGTCAAATGAACCTTAAAAACGGATTTTACGATCGAAAATCGATATCGTGTTGTTGAGATGATTATAATACTTTACCTCCCTGTAATACAGCACGATTTTTTGTGCTGTACTTTTACTTTGTAAATGTTCCATTCTTAAATGAAAACCAGTGGTGCTACAGAATGGCACAGACTTTCCTGTATTCGTTTTTAATTTCCTTTGGGCTTCGCTAGCTATTCGGAATAGCCACATACTCTTTCTTGCCAGCTACCATCTATCACCGCCAAAAGTACATTTTTTTGTCATTTTCTTAATTTTTCGGTTTCCTATTGGTAGAACGAAAATATTAATTTTATAATATTAAAGAACACAAAAACCTAGTCGTAAATGGCAATTTCTTTTAAAAATTATGTGCCGTTTAAGAGAAAATGGTGTTTTAGCGCTACTAAACATGCGAAATTTGAAGCTCATTTTCACAGAAAATTTTTGAGTTTTCAAAATACTTTATTTGAAGTTATTTGAAGCACTTACACTCACAAATATAATAATGTTTATAAATTGCTCGTAATGTGCATATTAAAGATGTGAGAGATCTTTCAAAAAAATTACAATTATGTAATTTTTGAAAAAACAAAATAATAACTCAAAATAAACTTTACGCTATACTAAAGAGTGTAATTAGCACTATCCGTTACAAAAGTTTCAAGAAACAAATTGCAGCCATATACGAGAAAATGGCGTTTGAGCATTTCTGAAAATGCCGAAATTTGAGCTACTTTTCACAGAAAACGGTAGTGTTTTCGAGAAACTTTACTTGACATTATTTAAAGCATATATACTCATAAATATAATAATGTGAAAAAATCGCCGATAATGTAAATATTAACGACGTGAGAGACAAGTAAAAAAATTTACATTTTTGTAATTTTTGAAAACACCAACCTATAGACCAAAATGCCTTTTATTTCATTGATAGAGTACATTTACCACTATCCCTACCAAAAGTTTAAAGAAAAAATTTGGAGCCATTTTTGAGAAAATTTTGTTTTTGTAATTTTTTTAAATTTCACATATTGCACGTAATATTGCACGAAAACTACTAACATTTTGAAAAACATTTACATGACCTTTATGATTGAACTCAATATGCAGAACAAATTTTATTTGAAGAAAAAATCTCTATCTTCAATTTTGTAGTTGGAGAAAGACGCCGAAAAAAATTCAAACTTTCACAATTTTCGAAAATTCAGAGCTGTACGTGAAAATCGGACCTATGCCATGTTAAAAAGTGTATTTTCCTCTATTCATACAAGAAATTTAAAGAAAAAATTTGGAGCCGTTTTTGAGAAAATGTTGAAAATCCCCGGGGGGCTTGATATAAAGTACCCCCAACTTTTGAAGAATCTTTTTCAAAATCTCAAAGCTTTGACTAGAATCAGATCGACCGGGGAATATCCATTTTGGAAGAAATCGTATGTATGGTTTAGGCGCTAACAGTGTTCACAGACGGACGGACAGACGGACGTTTTCCTTTCAATTGGGTTTTCGGTATCAAGGACCTAGAAAACAGGGTTTCTGACTACACCACGTGTTAGGGGATTTTTTTTCTTAATTTAGCAACTGGTTTTATCCATTTATTCGTTTTCACGTCCCGGTAATTAATTTTTTTCCGCCGAAAATTGGCCATTTTTTCGCGCAGCATTACATAACTTTCCCTATACTACGTATATCACTCCGTGTATACGTACGTATACGGGAAAGTAAAAAGTATTACAAAAACAAAACAATGTTATAATGTCCACATATCAGTAAAATGAACGTTCTTTCAGACCAAAATAACCAAGGCTGAAAAATAAGCTATGAATTTTCGCCCATAAATTTAGTTATTAATTTTTGTAAATTTCAATTTGACAATCCATTTTTAATTAATTGTTGTTATTCATTATTGTGAGTTAAATCTTGACAAGTAAATAAATTCGTTCACAATTCCCCTTCTCACAGTTTAAAGACCATCGATTGGTTTGTTGGAATATACAATTAACATCAATGTTTAAATTGTGGACATTGATGTTTTGTTGGCAATGTCTCATCCCCATACCAATCGTGACCGTTTATTTTTTCCTCAAAACAGGGCATGTAAAAGTGTGTACAAAAAAGTCAAGTTTAAAGATTTTATTTATTAATAAAGAGAACAGTAATAATGATGTGAAAATATAGTTTCTGTGTTAATTTATTTCTCAGAAAAATCATGTAGCTTTGATGTTTGTGGTTGGTATCGAATAAAAATGAAATTGTTGATATGATTTTGTAGCGTTACGCTATTTTTTACTGCAAATTATTTTCATAAATAAAATGCCGATGCAGAAGGCTAGTGCGTGGAGAGAAGCTACCGCGCCACGCTGACGCCGGTCCCCGCCCGCGAGCGCGTGACACGCGCTTTCTCCTGTGTTTTATGGCACCAGGGAGCGAGGGGAGACCCTTTTGTTCGGGATCTCGGAGGCCCCAGAACTATTTGAATAGATTTGCGGCGCGTGCCCGTCACGGTTTTTTGGCTGTCACTCGCGCTGGGAAGCTCAAAGCTGTAATTCACTGCAACTTTCGGGGGTACAACGATCATGTCTCACACCCTTCTTGACCTACTTTCTTCGATAAACGAAGAGGGCTTTTGGAATGAGACAGAGTAAGGAAAATTCCCAGAATCGCCGGAGCTGGTTGGCTAAAAAAAGAGTTAAGACGCCATCACACTCAACCAATCAGGGGTAGAATTCTGTGGGGAAGGGATGATTTCGAAATATCTGCAAAAATTAGGGGGGGGGAAACAGAGGAACAGCACACAAAGTGAGGGTACGAGAGAGACTTGGGTGACGAGGGCTGAGGAGGGAGGTCGAGGTACCTCGGGCATTGCGTGCTCTGGGGAGCGATTTGGGGTTGCCCCGTGCAATCCAATTCTGCCTTGCTTAATCTCGGTAGCCGGGAGAAACTCTTTCCGAGTATCATTTTTTGAACTCTGCCACCACTGGCTATTTGACAGATACTCTCCGAGGTTTGTGCTCGCATAGAGCTTATTGGAACTCTCAGATCGCGCTGTGTGACATTGTGCGTGAGAGACGTGATCGCTCACGATTTGAACCAACAAAGCATCGCCGCCGTCGCAGCCCATGCCGCCGCCGTGCCGACACCGCCCGTTGTTGTGGACACCCGCTGGCGAGCGTCCCTTCGGCCTTGGAAGGTCGACCCGCCGCCGTCGCCGCGACCAGCTGCCGCCGGTGTCATTTGACGCCTGTTCAGCACCGTCATTATCAGGCATTGTATTTGGTCAACGACCGTACAAAGACTTTTTTCTGTGAATTGCGGTGCCGCGCTGAGGCACGTAATCGCCAGTTCAGAGGGCGAATGATCGTTTCCTTTATGTAATCAGTAGAATAATTTCATTGTGAATTTTTTTTCTTTTCTCTTAGATTTAAGTTTTTGTTCCTAACCAGAGCTCACTAGGCAGGGCATTTCTTCTATAATTCCTTATGTAACTTCTCCGGCCTATTATTAGGTGGAAATAAACTTTCTATTGTGTTACCAGTCACCCAAATTGTTATTGTCATTATATTGCACCTTGCAGTTCCTTCCATCACCGCCTATTTTCAGAAAGGTAACTAAATTGACTGACTGAGCTAGGCCCGGGCGGCTCTCACGGATTTCCGGCGCTCCCACGCCGCCGGGAACCGCGCGCTGTGCGTGACAATTTCTAAAATTTTACTTTGATCAGTGGTTCAAGAAGTTTTCCTTTCAACTGTGGTTTTCGCGACGAATGGCTGCTACTACATTCTGCGGATGCCTGTTATGGATGTTGATTAGATATAAATATTCGATATTTTGATAATTGTTCGTAAGATTCAAATTATTGGTTTGATGAACAAATTTACGACACATTTAATCAGAACGTTCAAATCAAACGTTTCAAAAGAAAATCATCACTAATGTTGCAAACGTGTGGGACATCTCGGGGTGGGGGTAGTAGATTACTTTTGTCAATGAACTTGTGGCGGGAAATTTCATATACCGAAGTTACAAATTCGGCATTTGCCCCTGAAAGGTAGGCATCTCGTTATGCTTTAGTGTTTTGCAGGTTCATGAAATCTTTTTGTCTGTGCCAGAACGAAGTTTTAGTAGATGAGTGGGTTTTGCGTTGATTTTCTGATATGTTTTCGAACATTGAAATTATTGGTGTAATGTTCACCAAGACATTGTAAATTTAGCAATAAGTAAAGTTTTGAATATGTTCCGTTTTGAACATTATAAACCTTGCTCGTATTCGCGCCTAAAATTGGAAGAGATTGCCTGGATAGTCTTTCTTGTTATTCCCGTTGCAACAATAAATCGTGTGCATGCCACTTAACATAAAGTTCATGATATCCCTGCAACTTTTCTTGAGCGATGGTGTGAAGTGGGGATAGAGTGGAGGTATAACCAAAGAAGAAGACTTCTTCGATGATTATTATGTCTTTTAGTCTTTATTCTCCGTTTCGCCGAAATACTTGCTTCGTGTAAGGAGGGCCATTACTTAGAGAACACTGCAGAATCTTTTTCAATTTTTTAAACTCCCATGCCTTCGCAACTTTCTCAGTAATTTTTCCTTTGTCTTTAAGTTCACCTAACATTTTCAGAGGTTTGAGGTGTTTTCTGTGAAGGATCTGGACCTGCTTCTGCCATTTCTTACGATTTTTTGAGGAAAAATATGAACAGAAGTTCTCGTTTTCAGCAGCAAATAGCTTCTGTTTCGCGTCAATTAAGATGTGTTTAGAATGTTGTCATCAGGATTCGCTGCGAGCTTTTACCTTCAACTGTTTATTCTGCAAAGGAGGGAGGTGGGCCATTGGGATTGTGCGGGTAATAAATTAACACGATTATGAACTGAAAGGAGATGAATGAGCGGCAATATGGCGATGGTAGTGGATGGTGTCTGCTTGTGATTTTTTTAACTCTACTGCACAAATAAGAATTGACATTTCGAGATAGCTGTGTCTACAACTGCATTGTGAGTTATTATTTTTAACACTTCATCCAATTTTCCCCCCACTGCCCCCCGCCCCAATTTCATGTTTTAATAGTTTTTTAAAATTATTTTCAATAAGTGACAAATTAAAATGTGAGGTATTGAAGTATTTTTAGAAACTTAAATTTAATTATAACAAAGGCATACAAACAAGTATGAAAAACAACCTCAGTACAAAATAAAGAAAACTGATAATAAAATACAGACTTCTTTTGCTAGTGTTGAAATTCCAATTTCTTCTCAACAATCACAAACAAATGCAAAGACAACACAGTACAAAATAAACTTACTGCAAAATTTAAATTTGTTTTGCTGCATGTTATGCATTACTTTATTACTCAAACATAATAATATTAATGAAAATTGATGTACTGTTAATGTTCATAAGAGTGAAATTTTTAAACTGGAGGACAAGTGGTTAACTCTTGGAAGTACCATATTTATATACTTTTTTTACTCTCCCCCCCCTGCTGGAATTAAACCACTGGGCACACTCAGGCTCCTTAAAGTTGAATTTGTGGATCCAACATGGCAGGTAAGAAATAGCCCAACTTGGCTCTTGTTTTCCTTAATATTTGTTTCTAGAGTGGGTGCGCTTATTTCACTCACATTACTGGATGCACAGTGAATTCTGTTCACCACTGTTGTTATTTTGTATTCTCAGTTCGTAAGTAGCACATATTTTAATAATTTTTAATTGATTCCAAGTTAACCAGTATTGTTTTCATATCTAACAGAAACAAAAAATCATACTTATGGATAATTTACTAAAATCATTATAGCAATAATATTAAATGCAAAAATAAGACTACACGTCTCTGAGATTTTACTGACATTGGTCTTTGCAATACATAACGTCTTCATTTTCACATTTTACACCTATTATTACATTAAGTGAATGCTGGTTATGTACAAAATTAAAAGATATTACACTTCATCTCTTGGGTGTCCTTTTGTCCACAATGTGTGTATCACATTCTTCTTGAAATCAATTTTCTGTCCACATGTTAACATTATCTGAATCCAAAGATGACTTAAAAATTGATTAAATTTGCTCTGAAGTGCTTACATGTTCAATAATAAAAAGTAGTTGCACCTAAAGATGTTTCTTAACTTACAACCAATCATGTGAAGACTGTTCACACAACGTGAATGTTAGAAACTGAACCCCTGTAATTTCAAAAGTCATTAAAACAACACAGAGCAGATGCTAAAAGATACTAAGTGTGGAGTGATATTTTGTTGAATGAGTTCAAATTTGGACTGATAAACAAAATTCACCATGTGCTTTAGGATTAAACTGACTTTGTTAAGTGCTTGAATTTTTTAATTAAATCTTGCATTCAGAATCACAAGAAATTGTTGCATATGGTAGTAAATAGATCTATCACATTTACTTTTCTTTTGTTATGTTGTGATCTATCACATTCACATATTGTTATGAATGTGATAGATCACATTCACTTTCACCTTTATTTTGTTATGTTAATTCTGTTTTAATTTATTTTAATTCTAATTTTTTTCTCATTAATATAAGCTTTCAAAATTAGATTTACTAATGTATTTTTTTAAATTGTCTACATTTTTACTTTATTCTTTAATTATTTTGTACCAGATTAGGAGATGAATAAGAATTCAGAAAATGTATTGTGCAAGAAATATTTTTTATTTACTTGATGAATGAATGGATGCGCTAAAGTTATGTTTGTTTATGCACATTGGGAGTAAGTTTACATTGCATTACATAATGGGATACAACTGGGAAGGCAGAGCCAGACTTCAAGCCATAGGGCCACTAACCAATTAATAGATTGGAGTACATCCTGTTTAATAATTGAACCAAAAAAATGGACTAAAAATTAATATTCAATAAAATAAAAATAAAAACTTATTTGTTATACAGGATGAGTTTTTTAAATTTAAATTTTTATATATTTTTGAAATGTATTTATGTATTTATATCTCAAATTAGAGAACTTCCTTCGTTTACTAATCTGCAATGATAATCATTAATATACAATGTTGCCAGACCAAGATCATTGTTATCAAGGGGCTTTGCCCTGTCCCCCTCTGCCCCCAAGGCCATTAAGGCTTGCAGCATATTCTGCAAGAACACCATGCCCTTCACTAAAATAATTTCACAGGTAATTGTCTCTTATCTAATACATAACATAAAAATAATAGAAAAGACAATTGTATTTTATGTTACATACACACATACACCATCAAGATAGGCTACTTATGGTTATATGATGCTAGGGACCTTCTTCACTAGCTTCACCAATCAAATATCCCCACATTTATAACAAATACTTCTTCTATGGGAACTAATGGAAAGCTTAATGGACAGATAATTAGAACCAATATTAATCAGATGAGTTATCAGTTAATATTTAACAAAACCAACTTTGACTTCCTGAAATTCACATTTCAATCACATCTAAAACTCCTTCAATCTTGGCTGTATACATGGAATGATTTCAGCACCTGAGAACCTGCAGTGTCAAAACGGAATTATTTTCACTCAAGGTAAATGAGCTGGCATTGATAATGTAAGCCACCAGGTTGAAACAGTAAAATAGGTAACTAGTGGTGCGACAGAATGACACAGACTTCCTTGCACTAGTTACTTTCCTTACCTTTTTAGTCTGGGCTACCTTTTTGGTTTTTGTCCCGACTGCATATCAAGAAAGAGAGAGAGAGACAAAGAGAGAGAGAGAGAGAGAGCAAGAAAAGAAAAAAATATTATTTATGGTGAGAAATCAGAAAAACCAAAATGTTGCCTCCCATTGGCTCAGATTTCACTTTTGAAATATGGTCCAATTATTTTTTGTGATGTAGAAAGGTTACTTTCTACTTTGAAAAACATTTTTTTCTGACAAAAGAATGAATTTATAAGAGTAAAAATAAGAAAAATTGTTTATTGTTCACTGCTACATAAGGCAACAAAACATAAAATATAGTAAACTAAAATTTGATAGTACATATTTTGTCTATTTTAACCCTGCTTCGTACATGTTGGAAGTAGCAAGTGTAATCAGAAGCGGTTTCTGTCTTTCCATAACCAACTTTTCCTATCAGCTGCACTTGTGTTGTATCTTCAAATCCATTCGTTGTATCAATACAGTTGCTTTTCATACAGAAACGACTGTGCTTAAATTTCTATACAAAGAAATTGTTACCATATAATTTCAACCAACCATTTTTCTTAGTTTGTGCTTTTTCATTCTCACATTCTGTTCTTGTGTATGTCTTCTGTTAATTTTTAAATTTAATGAATTTTCATTTAAACTTCCTTCAAAACTTGTCTTGTGTGCTGACTGGGCCCATAACCTCTTGAAGATATTACTACTTTCTTTGTATAGATGCTCTATCTCTAGTTATTGATCAGAGGTTAGGGACAAATTTTCCTCTTGTTGACAGATACATACAACATATATCATGTTCGACTGCCTAGCTTTATTTTGATTAAAATGCTACCTTTTTATCTATGATGTCAACAAATTCTGGACATAAGATTTTTGAAAAAGACCCCATAAGGTCAAAATGTCAACTTATGAATAACAATAAAAAAATGGTTATAAAATGACCATGTCTGTTTATTAAGATTAATAAACCATTACAATAAATAAGCAATACAATAGATGTATATATTCATTATAAACCTAACTTTGCCCTTTCCTCTCAAGTCGAGGACCGTGACATCACTAAAAAAAATTGCAGTTGTACAACTATATGTTTGTTCATAATCTGTTTTTCTTCAGTGAAAAAGAGTTAAAAAGGACTGATTTAAAACATTAAATGTATAACATTGAGATTTATTCTACTGATTGTAAAATACAATGTTACATTAATACACGACATGTAGAATTATTAAAATAGATTGTAGACTTACATGCAAGCAAATTGAAAACAATATGCCATCATTGAATAAGAATTTTGTATGTAAATAATAATAATAATAGTGAACATAATCAGATAACAACAATGAAGCAGCATTAATCTTAAAAATATATCCAAATTATATATCAGAGGACAACAATATTTCATTAAATATTTGTACCATAAACAAATCAATATTATTAAGATGAACATTTTCATATAAAATCCATGATCATTTAACAAACATATGTGGCAAAAATTTAGTTACACAATTATACTTTACAACTTACATACATTCCCCCCCCCAAAAAAAATTGTTCATCACATACAATTTGATTCATTGATTACATTCATTGTGTCATCATCTTGAACAATTGGTCAGACAAAACAAAATATTATGATCCATATTATGGTAAATATATCATTATACCTTACTAATTTATAACATGAAATTCTAGCAACAATACTCACTTTGAAAAAACATTTTCAAAAACTGTTCATATTACTTTTTTACTGTTTCATATTACTTTGTAAACCAATTTAAAATATGCAGAACATTGCTTCTATTATTAGGAGCCATTGATTCATTCCTTCAGAGGATACATTTCGAAAAGTTGGCTTTAGTAATTGTGTTTTATGCTTACTTTTGTTTGGAAAAGTTTTTGGATATTACTGAGAATATTTCTGATGATTCTGAAATGTTGAAAAAAAAAATTTAATTTCCATATGTCAATATTCTCCAGATTAAAAATTGTTCAAATTAAAATTTAATAAATTAATTAAAAAACATTCTGAAGACAACTTCAATGCACAAAACAAATCTGGTTAAAAACAATATTTTTTATAAAGTTTTTTCTTATTCTAAATATTACTTTTAATCGTGCACTCTTTCAATTACAAGAATTTTAAGCTTATGAAGTTGTAAAACAGCTTAATCAATAAACAAACTCACATTAAAATAATTTCAGTTGTGAAGATATTAAAGATTACTGTAATAATGCTAAATTTAAGTTCAAGTGAAAAGGTACGTATGATTAGAAGCTTAATTTACATATTGAAAGGTAATGCAAATAAAACACCTGATGTATGCAAAATATCATTTATCTGGTAAAAATTAATCTTTTAGAATAAGATTTTTTTTAAAGTTATTTTTGTAAATTAATAAAAATAAAATATGAATGAATATAGCCAAGTATGAAAACAAAAGAATGCTAATGAACATTTTTATTGCATAGCACTACAATCTAAAGTGAGCTTCTTGTTTATTTTTAAGGCTTAAAAAAAAAAAGGATAAATTAATTATTTAAATGACAGTCATATAACACATAAAGAGAGCATTTTAGGTCCTAAGACATTAGGCTGCTGTTTGGAAGTTGTAATACTTTCTATTATTATTATTACAGTGATGTTTTGTAATTTGAAAACATTCCTTTACAATGTTATCAGATGTGAAGATTGTTTTTCTGTTGCTCATATTTTACTAAATTTGGGAATCAAAAACATTGCACTACCATTAAGTTCTGGAAATAAATAACTTGAAGCCATTACACATTTTAGTTTGTCAAATCTGTTCCAAGCATGCATTCTGCTTTGAAGACCATTTAAATGTATTTCTGTACATATGGTTTAACATCTTAATTCACACTAACAAAAATTGTATTAGATGTAAATCTATATATAATGCATTAACCACTTGACTATTTATTATTTACACAATGGTTTTCGACTAGGTGTGGGCAAGACAACCCACAGTTTGATAACAACAAACTTATCAGTTAACAAAGATCCCTAATAGATATTATTAATAATCAAACAATCGTATATTTAAAATCTCCATCAATTGACATCTTGTTGAATGTTATGTCAATATTGATCAGAGAACAGTACATTTGAATTCATTTTCTTCAATGAAGTTTCAGATTTTCAAGTATTATCTTGACAACCCGACAATTTTTGATCCAATTTTGTTGAGTGCAGCAGTTGCTTGCCTTGTGAAGCTCTTTAGTGTATTCACGGGAAACTGAAAAAAATAAAACAGTGATTTTATTATTTCATTCAGTGACAATTGTTGAAAGAATTGAATGTCAAATGTTGGGTTGAGTTACATTGTTTAAGGAACCACGGTCCTTATGATCTCTGAATTGTATTTTCTCACGTTCTACATTTATTCTACCATACTGTATTTTTCAGGGGTAAAGAAGTCCCACTAAAATCCTCATACCTCAATGCTCTTCTAGGAGCTAGGATTCAACAAAAGGTAAAAAATAGAGAAGAAAAAGTTGAGGAACAACTTAATCTGCATGGAGAGTTCATTTGCTGCAGATGCTCTCCAGCAAAAAGTTAATAAAGTTTAATTTCTTTAGATATTTTATGGAAAATATTTGTTTTATTACACAATGTTTATTAATGTAGATATCAAAGAAAGTGAAATAAGTAAAATCCAAATGCATGAAGAGTATTATAATTTCATTAAAACATATATTTAAAAATAATTGTTTCTTATTTTGATGCTACTGTGTGGCGAGGATTCTTATTTGAAAGTATAGGATATCTATATTATTCAGAGAAGTAAAAGAGTTGGTTGTGTGGCAGATCTCCAAATAGAATCTAATGAATATGCTAATTTAATGAGTGCACAAAGGCAATGAAGTACCAGTGCTTTTGGCATGTACATTAAATTGCTGCACTGTGCACATTATTGTTTTAATGATTGATTTCTTAGCGTGATTGATTTACTTTAATGTATTGGAAATTGTCTTGTAATTTCTTTGTAGATGTAGCCTTTCAAGATAGTAGGGGCTCTGGCACTGTGGGCAATCTTTTATTGCCCCTCCTAGTACATCGTGAAATATTGCAATATGAAATTAATATAAAAGGAAGGAAATTCCTGCCTCGGCTGGGAATATCTTATTCGTAAGGTAACATTTTCCGTCCTAATGACGTAAATTAGGTACTATTACGAAAATAAATTATACTAAATGACTTTCTTTATTGATTTTTCGGGATATGTGCTTACTCTAAATATTATATTAGTGAATCGAACAAAATTCGCATGGTTCTTGGTAGACTGCCAGAATGTTTATGTCAGAACGTTTATGTTTATTGAAAGAACGAAGTGTTGTTGTCAATAAAGACTACGGAGGAATATATAATTCTGTATTCCTCCATGACATGACATGTCGTGGGAACTTCTTCACTGTGTATTATTAATAATACCTAATTCCTACTCAAATAAATGTGGGAGCGGCAAGCACCATCACTTCGGTCAGTTGGAATAGTGAGTCAAATAAAGGTCATCTACCGTAGTGATAACTATCACCCTCGACGTGAATGATTCGTTTGAGTGCAGAATATTCAGCCAAACACTAGACACGTGAGATATTCGATTTCTGACGTCGTTTGAACATTGAACATTTCTCGCTCTGCACTGTGATTGGCGGACCGAGAGTACAGCATTGGAGGAACTGCAACGCCTATGTCCTAAATAACCGCTACTGACGGTGTCGGAGCAGAATCACCTTTGTTGTTTTGAAATAGACATCCTGACCTTTGACTCTTCTGTCTCGGTAAGTTCTTTGAGGTTTTGTGTTGCTGCCTTTCTGCTTCTCCCACAGGAACCGGTGACTGGGGAAAGCTGTGGGATAAATGGATTGTTTTGTGGCCTTTGAATCTATGTATAAGATTTCGTTTGAACGTTGTGGTTTTTGTTTAGTTATGGATGTAGTGATGGAAGGGAATTTTCAATTGTGTTATGATTTGCGATGGGAAGGTAGAATAGGAGTGTTCATTAGTATTTGGGACAAGGAATGGATTGTTTAGGGTTTTATGTCGATCATCAAACAAATATTTTCCATAAATATCTAAAGAAATTAAAATTTATTATTTTTCTTCTGGGAAGTATCTGCAACAAATGACCGCTCCATGTGCATAAAGTAGTTCCCCTTTCCTTCTTATCTTCTTACCTATTTTTACTTTCCCGTATGCGTACGTATTTGTATATACGGAGTAATATACGTAGTATAGGGAAAGTTAGGTAATGCTGCGGAAAATCGATATCGATATTTCAACGGAAATACACGTTTTGGGGGCCCCTGATAATGAAGTTTTTTCCTTTTTCTTTTCAAAACGCCCATCCGCCCGCCCGCCCGTCTGTCTGTCTGTCTGTGAAAGCGCCAAAACCGTAAGTACGGTACGATTTCTTCCATGAAGAATATTCCCCGGCCGATCTAGTTCCACTCGAGGCGCCGCGATTTTGGAAACTTTCTTGAAAATTGGGGGGTACTTTGCATGAAGCCTCCCGGACATTTTCAAAATTTTCTCAAAAAATGGCTCCAAATTTTTCTCTTTAAATTTCTTGTGAGAATAGAGTAGAATACACTTATTAAGGTGATATAGGTCCGATTTTCACAATTAACTCTGAATTTTAGAAAATTGCAAAAATTTGAATTTTTTTCGGCGGCTTCCTACAATACAAAATTGAAGATAGAGATTTGTCCTCGAAATAAAATTTGTTCTCCAAATTGAGGTCTTTCTTTAAGGTCTTGTACATTTTTCTGAAAAATTTTAGTAGTTTTCTGGCAATATTGCGCGAAATATTTGCAAATTTTATCTTTAAACTTTTGGTAGGGATAGTGCCTAATGTACTTTATAAGACGACATAAACGCCATATTGCTCTATTTTTTATTTTTTCAAAATTAAAAATGAAATGTTTTGACTTTTATCTCACGTCGGTAATATTTAAATTAGCGACGATTTGTTCACATTATTATATTTACGAATACATATGCTTTAAATAATGCCAAGAAAAGTTTCTCGAGAACTCAATCGTTTTCTGTGAACACTAGCTCAAAATTCCGCATTTTCAGAAACGCTAAAACACTATTGTATTTGTGATTGTATGTGCTTCAAATAATTTCAAATGATGTTTTTCGAAAACTCAAAAATTTTCTGTGAAAGAGGGCTTCAAATTTCGTATTTTTTGTAGCGCTTAAACGTCATTTTCTTAAAAACGACTCCAAATTTTTCAAAGAAAATTACCTTTTAGGACGAGGTTTTAGTGTTATTTAATGTTTTAAAATTAATATTTCCGTTCTACCATTAGGAAGCCGAAAAATTAAAATGTAAAAAGATGTAGTTTTGGGCAGCGATAGATGGCAGCTGACACGAGTATGTGGTAATTCCAAGAAGCTAGCCGTGACCCAAGGAAATAGAAAACTAATACGGGGAAGTCTGTGCCGTTCTGTAGCACTAGTTTAGCACTTGTTAATCATCGACGTTCTGCTGGTCCGCTGTCAGTTGTGAAGTTCCTGGGGGAGGATTGTAAGGATTTCGTGGGGATGTTTCGCTGGAGGGTCTAAGTGGAGAATTTAGAAAATGTAAAGAGGATGAAGGAGATGGGTGAATGTAGGATTGTTAACAGAACCTTGGACTGCTTTCTAGGAAATCTAGAAAATATATTGCAGGAGAAGAAAGATGTTATTGGGATTTGAAACGGGTATAGTCTGTGTGAATAGATGGATGGCAAATAAGTCATATGATTTTATATTCAATTTTGTTGTGATTATGGGGATTGGTGTTGTGTGTTGTTACCCAGATTGGGCAGTTTTACATAAAAGAACGGATGTAAGTGTAGGGTCATCCAAAATTTTAGAGTTTTGAAGAGTAGGTTCTTCAATATGTTTTATATTTATTATACAATTACTAAAGTAATAGATAGGTTCAAGCCAAAATTTAAAGACTCCTAGGATGTAGGGATTGGTTACAATGAGAGAAATGATTAAATACTACAGTTGCAAGACTTTTAAAAATATTTCATTTTAAATTTACTGTTTCTCGTAAAAGAACAAAAGAAGCTCCATTGTAAAATTTGAGACATGTAAATTGAAGCAGAGGTAGATTAATGGAAATTATTATTAATAATATTTATAGAGTGATATAAAGTTACAAAATATTAATTATTAAAAATGCAATGTTTTGTTTATGATGATTTTTTCCTAAATAAACTTTGTCAAGAACCATAATCACCTTTATTGAAACTGTAGTTTCCAACACGATGGAGGCTGTAACGTTTCGTATATTCCTCACATGTTTGTTTACATTTCGTGAACAAGCAGCAGATGATGTGCTTCACTTATTTTGAATTAGGATAGTAATGGATATATTGAGTATGTATGTTGACAGAGAATTGGTTGTAATTCAATGTTCTTAAAAAGAAAATTGTAATATGCTAATATAACTCAATGTTTGAAGATTGTAACATGCAGTACTGAAGTGCATTATAATAAAGATTTTGAAAAGAAAATCTACAAGACATTGGAAATAAGTATTATAAAAGTAAGAAATTGAACTAATACGTTACTACATTAGAAAATAGGTAGTAGCAGGTGATGTTACAACAGAAAATTGATGACAGTCGCAGAACGTTACAAGGCCCCCGTTGGTGAAGGGCGCTTCGTAACCATAAAAATAGTATAATAAAATATACATTTTTGGCCCTCAGGACTTTGAAGGTGTTGCCCCTTAGGGGTAGAAAGAATTGCGGAAGAAATAAAGGCTAACGTGAACGGTCTTGAAGTGGCGCAATCTAAGGAAGCGAAGGTCACTTCAAGTATGATCCGCGAAATGAAAACAATTAAATACGGTCCACATCATCTCAACCATTTCACCAACACCCAGCAATAACTCCTATAACACCCAACCTGCTTTCCCATTGAAGAGCCCAGTGGGGTCTTCCTCCTTATTGTTACTATGTATTATTGTGTGCATATGTACCGAATATAAACCAAACTAAAGTGGCTAACGCCGTATCCGAATTTTTTTAAAAAATGTAAGTACGGTAATTTCTGCAACCCAAAATCTCCCTAAAGCGGAGTTCGTAGTGTACTAGGTAGACATTTTCTCCTATTATTTACTCTTAATAAACGTCTTTTTTAAACACTACCAAAAGAACAAAGCAATATAAATTTCGAAACACTCTTGACAGACTGTCCATGTAAATTTACTAAACTTTAATACAAATGCACATCTGCAGCCATGACTGCTAATACTGATTGGAGAATTTCTCATTTCATAACGCCACGTGCTGCCTCGAACTTAAAAATCCACGGCAGAAAATGGAAATGTGCTGTTTTATTTTCCATTTATGAACAGCAGTAAAGGTATGGTTGCGAAGTGAACGAATGATCATCTTAATTAAAAATGAAATTTATCAACGAAGAGACGGTGACTGGATTCCTATCAAGTTGTAAAATTATGTTTATTATTAAAGAAGACAAGTTACATGCAGATAAATCAATGGGAAAAAACTCTTATTCTGATCGTTGAAATTAGTGTTTCTTAATGTGACCTTTGTGACAAGACCCTTGATTGCTTTAGTTAGGCCTCTTATCCCTCATTGCCACCCCTCCCAGTCTCCTCTCTCCACGCAAGTCTTGACGCCGTGAAGGTCACTTTTCCCGAAGGCGAGAGTTGCAAGGGCTGCTTCACGAAATATTGTCCGTTTAATTCAAAATCACATATCAAAAAATCTAATTTTATACTCAAATTACTATCAAAGTACTAGCATATGATACATCATTTTATTCCTCTTTTCATGATCTATACATTGCTGGTGAGAAAAATATATCGTTCCATTTAAAAAATAAAAGATGATTAAATTTCTCGAAAACTAAAAATGTTATAGACAATTTCTCTATGGCATGTTACTTGCCCCATGATTCCGCATTGTTAATTGTAAACTGCATTTCGATATCCTGAACCCTTGAGAAGTTATGGGGGTGGTCCATAGTTGGTGGGACACTCTGTATATGGAAAGAAAACTAGTTTTTTACCAACATGTTTTCACAATGGTAGCATTCTGTGTATTGTACTCGTACTTACATCAGCTGCCGAAGCAAATAACGTTGTCAAGGTTTCCACTCCGCCAACCACCGAACGACCCACTTTGTTGAACTTCTCACCATCATTGCCATACTTTTCTTCCTCTTTGATAGTGTCGAGGATCGGTTTTGGCTGCAATTTAACAAGAAGGTCAAACCAAAGGACATGTCAAATTAAGAATGTAATTCCTTCATAGCATGCATTGCCAGCGTAAACCATGCGTTGTTCATGCTATTCATGCAGTATTGAAAATTAATTGAACGTCCAGCAATACTAATAGGATTGCCATCCAGCGGGAATGTAACCGGCGCAGCTATAACATTTGTTCTTAGACTGCCAGACAAAAAATAAACAAAAGTCGAAAAGGTTCATTGGAAAATAATTTTTAAAATTTACATTTTAAAAGTATTTGATCAAGTTAATTAGATGGTAGTACAAATATGAAAAAAATCAACAAATATCTTCTTTCGTTTAGTTTACTTATGAGCGAGAACGAAAAAAAGTTTAGTTTTTAATATACAATGTACGACTGTGTTTTCACGAGGGAAGAAACACGCAATAATGCTTCTTAATTTAATGTTTTTATTGAATAATGCGTTCTATAATAATAAAAAACTAAATATATTTATGTTAATAGAGTTAAATATTATACAATTGAAAAATATACAAAATGCTAAATAGAAATGTCGCAATATAGTTTTAAATGTTCGGAGAAAAAATACCTACATTTAATATCTAATCCAATAAATCATACTTCAAAAAGACGGCAATCCTAAGTACTGAGGATTCAGAAGAGCAGTTTGGTCAGCAGTGTACCACAACCAAACTCATACTATAATCGATCAGGAAATGTCCGTACCCTTAACACGTTCACCAAAACATTTTCAATGAAGTCATACATCTTTTTTGTAATGGGTATCGTTGCCGCTTCAGGGTCGTCTTGTGTACTTTTCGAGAAGGCGGCAAAGAGGTTTGATGCTAAGTTCTGAAAGTCAACATGTTCGTCTGGTTAGTTACTTAGAAAACAAAATACAAGGCAAAGCAATGGATTTAAAAGGAATATGGATTGCAAGCATCTACTAATACTTTCGCGACCATTGTTTGAGAGGTTGCCAAACACCTTTTTAGTGCTGAGGACCATATGCATTGAACACAAAAAAAACAACCAAAACACTATTTTGTAAACACATTTTAAAATATTACAAAAAATTGAAGTGTAAGTGCATGAAGTGGATGTGTTCAGACACAAAGCTCTAGTTTGCTGCCTGAGTAAAAAAATGCATTAACTTATTTTTATTATTTCTAGGTCTAGATGCATTTTTTTCTACTGTTGTTGAAGGCACTGTTGTTGATTTAATTTATTGCGAGGATGTACTATGAAGGAATAATATCAACAGACTCGAGAGACACCTTTGTACGTTTGAAAATGCAACCTCTTGATATGAAAGTGCGATGTACGAGTATATTTTAGAAATATTCCACGATACTTTTACGTATTTATAATTTAGAAAAATATAATATAAATATACTCTTAAGATATTTACTGAGCAAAGATGTTTCAAAAATGTTTGAATTATCATTTGAACCATTTTAAAATTAATTTAGGTGGATTAAAACGTATCCAAAATTTGTAGTAAAATTTAATATCAACTAACAAAACAGTATTTTTTATCCGGGGCCTTAGATATTTAAAATCCTTGAGAAGACTGAAGCCAAGAGTATCGATTTTGTAGCAAAACATATGAAGCCAAAACGTTGCAAATTGGGTAAATAGAAACCAATGTAAGAGGGACAAATTGCTGTCTTGGTGTCAAATTGCTGTCTCGTATACTCATGTCCCTAGACAGTCCCCATTAAAACATAGTAATGTCACCCCCTTTAATGGGGTCCCCGACTCGGTCAAAATTCGTGCTCTCTCCTTTTCGTGGCGACCTCTGAGTACTCTCCGAGGGGAACTTAGAAAGTAGCTAATGCGAGAAGAGCGAGGGTGCGTCTCTGGCGTCTGAAAACGGGAGGACTGGGAGAAGGAAAGGAAAACCTGCCAGAAAACCAGGGGTAGAGAGAAATCTGTAGGACGCAGCGAAGCCTATCTCTCTAGGTAGTAAACGCAACGCTAATCAACCTGCTGCCCTGCAGGGCGGGGATCTCCGAAGGCTTGGGGAAGGAAAAACCTCGACAGAAAACCATGGGTAGAGAGAAATCTGTAGGGCGCAGCGAAGCCTATCTCTCTAGGTAGTAAACGCAACGCTAATCAACCTGCTGCCTTGCAGGGGGGAGGGCGCAGCGAAGTCTATCTCTCTACGTAGTAAACGCAACGCTAATCAACCTGCTGCCTTGCGGGGGGGAGGGCGCAGCGAAGCCTATCTCTCTAGGTAGTAAACGCAACGCTAATCAACCTGCTGCCCTGCAGGGGGGGGGGATCTCCGAAGGCTTGGGAAGGAAAAACCTCGACAGAAAACCATGGGTAGAGAGAAATCTGTAGGGCGCAGTGAAGCCTATCTCTCTAGGTAGTAAACGCAACGCTAATCAACCTGCTGCCCTGCAGGGCGGGGATCTCCGAAGGCTTGGGAAGGAAAAATCTCGACAGTAAACCATGGGTAGAGAGAAATCTGTAGGGCGCAGCGAAGCCTATCTCTCTAGGTAGTAAACGCAACGCTAATCAACCTGCTGCCTTGCAGGGGGGAGGGCGCAGCGAAGCCTATCTCTCTAGGTAGTAAACGCAACGCTAATCAACCTGCTGCCCTGCAGGGGGGGGATCTCCGAAGGCTTGGGGAAGGAAAGACCTCGACAGAAAACCATGGGTAGAGAGAAATCTGTAGGGCGCAGCGAAGCCTATCTCTCTAGGTAGTAAACGCAACGCTAATCAACCTGCTGCCTTGCAGGGGGGAGGGCGCAGCGAAGCCTATCTCTCTAGGTAGTAAACGCAACGCTAATCAACCTGCTGCCCTGCAGGGGGGGGATCTCCGAAGGCTTGGGGAAGGAAAGACCTCGACAGAAAACCATGGGTAGAGAGAAATCTGTAGGGCGCAGCGAAGCCTATCTCTCTAGGTAGTAAACGCAACGCTAATCAACCTGCTGCCTTGCAGGGGGGAGGGCGCAGCGAAGTCTATCTCTCTACGTAGTAAACGCAACGCTAATCAACCTGCTGCCTTGCGGGGGGGAGGGCGCAGCGAAGCCTATCTCTCTAGGTAGTAAACGCAACGCTAATCAACCTGCTGCCCTGCAGGGGGGGGGGGATCTCCGAAGGCTTGGGGAAGGAAAGACCTCGACAGAAAACCATGGGTAGAGAGAAATCTGTAGGGCGCAGCGAAGCCTATCTCTCTAGGTAGTAAACGCAACGCTAATCAACCTGCTGCCTTGCAGGGGGGAGGGCGCAGCGAAGTCTATCTCTCTACGTAGTAAACGCAACGCTAATCAACCTGCTGCCTTGCGGGGGGGAGGGCGCAGCGAAGCCTATCTCTCTAGGTAGTAAACGCAACGCTAATCAACCTGCTGCCCTGCAGGGGGGGGGGATCTCCGAAGGCTTGGGGAAGGAAAGACCTCGACAGAAAACCATGGGTAGAGAGAAATCTGTAGGGCGCAGCGAAGCCTATCTCTCTAGGTAGTAAACGCAACGCTAATCAACCTGCTGCCTTGCAGGGGGGAGGGCGCAGCGAAGCCTATCTCTCTAGGTAGTAAACGCAACGCTAATCAACCTGCTGCCTTGCAGGGGGGAGGGCGCAGCGAAGTCTATCTCTCTACGTAGTAAACGCAACGCTAATCAACCTGCTGCCTTGCGGGGGGGAGGGCGCAGCGAAGCCTATCTCTCTAGGTAGTAAACGCAACGCTAATCAACCTGCTGCCCTGCAGGGGGGGGGGATCTCCGAAGGCTTGGGGAAGGAAAGACCTCGACAGAAAACCATGGGTAGAGAGAAATCTGTAGGGCGCAGCGAAGCCTATCTCTCTAGGTAGTAAACGCAACGCTAATCAACCTGCTGCCTTGCAGGGGGGAGGGCGCAGCGAAGCCTATCTCTCTAGGTGGTAAACGCAACGCTAATCAACCTGCTGCCTTGCAGGGAGGGGAGGGATCTCCGAAGGCTGAGGGAAGGAAAACCAATTGGTAGAAAGAGTTCTGTATGGTATAGTGAAGCCATCTTTTCTAGAATTGGCCTTACACAAATCCCTGACCTACAGGGCAAGAGGTTGGGAATAAGTTAAGCAACCTTCCTTTCTAAAAAAAATAACTCGCTACGACGACAAGACTATTGAAAACTGGGTCTTCTCGTATGCAAGTATTTCGATCTAAGATACGTCTAAAGATTATGAAAAAGGATTTAATAATAGATACTTGTAAAGTAAGAACCATGCTTCAGGCCGGAAAGCTAAAAGAAAATGTTGAGGAATTGAAGTGTGAAATGCAAATTAATACTTTGCAAGAAGTAAGATGAGTGTAAAATGGACTTTGAATTCAGCAGCAGCAGCATATGTAAGTTTGGATAAAAAGGCAAATTTTGTAATTAACGATGGTAAGTGTCAGCGCTCCAACAGAGAATGAAGATTTTTTTGTTGAGGCATTTAAGTGCAATTATTTGGGTCGCGATAATTGATGCGGTATGTTCTAGAGCAGGGTTTTTTCAATTGGCGGCCCGTGGGGTGCATGCGGCCCGCCAGATCTTTTTGTGCGTTCCGCGACTGCTTTGAACAATTGTACTATACCAATCAAATGCAACGTTTTTTTAGGTATTCTGTTATGCTTTTTTATAATTATTTAACAGTAATTATAAGTATGAAATATGTGAACCATAGAAGAATCGTGAAGACAGAAAACAAAATTGCAAATCTTATCATTTGTTTATTGTCTGTAATAACAAATTCCCAATAAATATGAAACATGACCGCGATCTACCGAAAATTGTCCCGCGAGCTATTAGTAGTTCGCGATCGACGGTTTGGCGAGCAAGGAGATCGACGAAGCAAACAATTCTCTTCAAAGGGTCGATGAGAGGAAAAGGTTCGGAATCCCAGGTCTATTGGCTTCATTTACTTTAGATGAGACATGACTGTGCAGTTTAATCTTGTGTCCCAGAGAACGCCGAGATAACGAAAAAGATTAATGTAGTGGAAGCGAAGGAAAGCTATACTGCGATTTTTCCACAGCTGCCTCTCAAGGCCTGCCTTCACGATGGAATATATTACTGCACTTCGCGTCTACCTCGGTCGCGGCGGTAGATGTCGCATGATCGCGACCTTATCAAGCACGGCTTGATCACGCAATACCTAGCGGCACGACCAAGAAAGACGCGAAATGTCATGATATATGACGGAATGTGGCGGCAATGTGTAATGGTTATCGTATCGGACTGTTATACCCAGTTCGCGGGTTCAAACCCAATCGAAGCCATGGATTTTTAAGGGCGAAAAAATCCTTCGTACGCCTTCCTTCGGAGGGGAAGTAAATTCGGCTGTTTCATGTCAGTAGATATACTGCATGTAAAAGATCCTCAAGCCTAAATGACGCTTCTGATCTAAATAAAAAAAGTCGCCTGTTTCGTCGCCCAAGGAACACTTTGTTTCTCCGCTAGTTGGTGAAAGGAGCATAACGAAATTTGCATGGACAGACGGAAGAGCGGGCCTCATGGCCGGAGTCTCGCCACGTAAAATAAGGCAATTCAATTCAATATATTCCATCGTGAAGACGGGCCTTGGGAGGCAGCTACGGAAAAACCGCAGAGAAGAAGAGTGTGCGTACCTGCGCGCTCTGGGCCTTGGTCTGGACGGCGGTCTGCGCCTGCGCGACGGCGGCGGCGGCGGCGTCCGCCGGGAAGGCATGAGCTGCGCCCTGCAACAGCGCGCACGCGCACAGCGCCGCCGCCCACGCGCAGGCAAGGGCCCTCATCCTCTCCTGGGGCTGCTCTCACGGGGCCGAGCTCTCACCAAGGCACGGGGCTGGCCGATCTGGAAGGGAAAAAAAACGTGCGAGTTAATCAAGAGATTGGGTGATGTTTGCGCTTCAATTGGCCCCTTAAGTGTAATGCTTGTTGTTTTCAGGGATTTTTATCTCTCTCTCGATATATATAATATAAATATATATCGGGATAAAAATATATATAATATATATATATTATATATATATATATATATATATATATATATATACACAATATGTATCTTGCATTTGATTTGAATAGAAGTAACTAGAAGTACAACAAAACGAAATATTTACGTCAAATGCAACCTGCAACACTCGTCAGCAATTTGAATCTATATCGTTAAATGACTCCTAAACGAAGCGTTCTAGGGTATTAAAAACTAAATGTTTGAGGCGAAAGGCCTCAAAGAAACGTTTCTCACACCGTAATCTGCAGGACCTTCGTGAACATTCTATTACATTTTTGCTGGTCCGGCGCTTCTCGATATTACCTCACCTGCACAGACGTTGAAAGTGACCAAATGTGAATGAGAAGGACAGAGAAAGGCAGAAACAGAGAGAGTCAGACTGAGATAGGGATAGAGATAAACAAAGAGAGAGAGAGAGGGAGGGAGGGAGGGAGTGACAGAGGAAAACGGAGATGGAAGGGGAAAGAGGGAGATGAAAGGCAGAACAACGTCTGCCAGGTTCGGCTAGTTTTATTTAATTTATTTGGTCAGAGTTTGTTGTGCGAGTTAGTGGATGGATTGGTTGATGCTTCAACTGCTATGGTCATTATCTCCGCAAGAGCAATGATGCTTTTTATATCCAGGGATTCAATTTCATCTGATTTATTTTGTCAGGAAACAGTAAAAACTCTCTGACGTATGGGGGAGAAGTACAAGGGAAGTGGCAGAGTTCCTCCCCGGCAGGTGCGTGAGGTCTGGCGTCGACAAAAACTGCTTGCAGGGTTCCCTCTTCAGGTATCTCCCACAGCGAGGCACCGTCTCCTCCGGGACAAACTATTAAGCTTCCAACTGGTCTCCCGGGGTGTGTGGTATAGAGCGTGTGTGTGAGAGAGAGTAGAGGGAATGCAATGGACAAGGATGAGGAAAGAAAGATAGAGATAGCACGCTGTCCGTGGTCGTTTGTTATTGTAATGCTCCGACATTCGCATTTGTATTGATGGGAGAAACCACTGAAAACTATCGATCAGAGCAGCCTGCCGCTAAAATTCTCCTTCAGACAGTGGCTAAATTCGACGACTAGATCTCACTAGAATCGAAAATCAACCAACAGCGGGACCCGAACCCCAAGTCCTCCTGGTTAGGGTAGCTACAGAGACATCTGTAGTGCTCATCTCAGCACGCAGGGAGTTGAATCGCGCGACTGTCAAACGGCGCAACGCTCAACAAGTCCCAATTGGACAGGCCTCATTGGTAGCGATGCTGAACTTGCAATTTTCGTGGGTGCAGGAGGAGATGCACAATTTTTTACCACCGTAACTGGAGAGTACTTCATTTATTAATAACATTGGGAAATAATCACTATAGGTCAGTAAGAAAGTTTTTTGTGGAAGTTCTGTAGAATATAGGGAGGACCTTGCATTTCTTGTCTACTCCAGAAAACTGCTTATGTCTTATTGGGGAACTAACGATGCTTAAGCGCTTACTTTATTTCAGTAAAGGAGATGACTTGAAAATCTTGATAAATTAGTCACTTCAGAAATATTGTTTGTAGGTAGTTAGTTGTATTTTATAATAAATTCGTATAAGTACATTTATACAAGTATTTAGTTTATCATAATATCTTGATTGAAACACTTTTAAAAACGTCTCCGCTACACTTTTTCCAAGCACTGCTATCTATTTCTCTTTCACTTTTGCTTTCAAGAGAGACCAGATTTTAGAAATCTAAGATTATTACTCGAGTATTCAGGTCTTAATCGTGGCACGGTAGCATATTTGACTCGCTCAGAAACGTGTTACGTGATATCAGAGGCCGGTGAAATGTCCGAATACCTAAGTATTCCTTAAAACCGGTTGTTCACGACCTGATTACCTGACGACCAGACGACCTGACAACCTACTCCTTGCACTCTTTATGCAATTTAGACTGTCAGCAACTGAGCAGATGTGGTGTGCATTCTTTTTTTTTGTAATTGATATTTAAATTTTGAAGAAATGAAAATAAACTTCCCGCATTGCATTGCTTTTTGCAAATATTAATTTTGTTTCAAGATCTTTTGGTCATTCAAAGTCTAGGATATTAGTGACAGAGATAAATCTAACGAAATTATATTTTACGGCAAAGAAAAATATCAGTATACATATTTGGAAACCAAACTAATATGAAACCAAAAATGTTAGAATAACAAAAATCCTCTCAAAGTGTTACGTAGATTAACATTTCTAAAAGGAAAACCGAATTATATTTTTATTTTTGGCATTCTTTATTCAATTTAATATATTAATATATTATTTTTAAATTTAATATATTTAATATATTAATAATTAAAACGCATTTACAAACGGTTTATTTCAATAGAATTTGAAATGTTTCTTGAAAAAATTCTTATCACTAGTTCTCAAAGAATGTTCTTTTGCAATCCGTTAATGAGCCGCCCCTTGTGTCGCAGAAGATTGAAGTTGCAACCGCAGAAGGCAGGATTGCCAGATGTGTCGCAAGCTCTTTCCCTACCACAACTACGGAATTGCCTCAAATAACTTCTCCAATGAAACAAAATTCCCCAGCTTTAAAACTTAAAATATTTTCCAAATTATGGACCAACGACATGACCAGTCTTTGACGATTCCATTCTTCCATCCTTGAGTTCAGATAATTTAATCAACCAATCACCGTCTTCTGAGCTGCTCGAAACCGTCCACTATCTTCCTTTTGCTTTTATTTCTCTAAGCTTGTCCTTTATTTTTCTCTTTTTGATATATAAAAAAGAGAGAATGGCCTCTATTGTTTCTTTTTTATTAATGAAAATTGAGAGAATGATATTTCTATCTTGACACTGGATGAAAATAATTTCCCAAAAAAAATCCCCAAACATTTCCCAGTCCATTTATGATCTCCATTATTTCCCCACATTTAAAAATCACTATTTTAGGGACAAATTTCCCCAATCGTGCAACCCTGGCACACGGCGTAAGTCGTAAAACGAGCTATCTCTTGGAACGTCACAAGGTCTTCATTGTCACTTCTTAATTCACAAATTGACAGATCTCCTCACCCTGTACGACTCGAAGGAGAAGATGAAACCATGCAATTCATTTCTGCAAATCGTAACTTCCGTAGAAACGCCGTGACGCATTCAATTTCCTCAGATGTTTGTTGCCAGAAGAAGCAGAAGAGATCACAGCAGTGCGGAAGTGTCAAATGAGTCATTTCTTCTGGGTAATCGCGGAGAGCGTTTAAATGACTATCACTTTCATTCGTTGAAGCAGCCACTACAGAGAGAGTAACCCAAGTCAACGCCTTTCCGTTCGTAGCGCACATGTATGCCAGGTGCTCTCGGACGTGTCATTGTAAAGCTAAAGAGTTTCGAAGATTCAACAAGACGCTTTACTTTTCGTTTCAGCGAATACAATAGTGTAGCTACTCCTAGACTCATTCCAAGTTTCGCAAACCTTTAAGTTTTGTAAGCATTTGATTTAAATTGAAAAACAAAACTATTTTGTAATTAAAAAGCGTATAGTTACATTTTATTTTGGGATATACTGTACAATCGCTTTGTCAAGTTCTGAAAATGAAGAGATATGATGTTTTTTAGGTGTCTATTTGAAAATAGACCTGAATATAAACAGTATATTGCATCATTGGCTATTGCATATTCGGTGAACGAAAAAGCAGTTACTAATTTACTTTACATTAGGTGTATAATTTATTATTATTATTTGACTTTTGCACTTCTCCCATGCGGGGGGGAAACATTCACCTACCACTAGTGTTGACATATCAGTAATAGTTTTCCTCACAATGCGACATCTGTCCAGAATAATAGCTTTTTGAATTGCTGCCAGTACATGCTTTATATTTAGTTCCTGTAGCTGTTTAGCTACAGGGATTTTGTTACTATCCCGGTGGTAGAAATTGTCAGGGGACGGATATGCACTTTTTCAACCTTCCAAATCTTCTTGATCTCTTCCGCAAGTTCTCGGTATTTTGATATCTTATTGGAATATACTTAGTGGAGATTATGTGCTAATGGAACTGTGATGTCGATGATGGTGACTTCCTTTCTGATTTTATGTAGCACTGTAATATCTGGCCTGTTTGCAGTGATGGTCTTGTCTGTTCTAATCTCCCTATCCCAGTACATTTTCGCGGATTCATTTTCCAAGACTGGAGGTTAGGTTAGTCTTATTATTATTATTATTATTATTATTATTATAATTATTATTATTATTATTATAACTAGCTCGACCGGCACGAACATTCCGCAGCTATATTTTGGAACCTAACTTCGAATGACCTGGCACTGACCTGTTCATGGGCAGACGTTATAACATTGCTAACCGTTTATTAACAAGCTGGGAGAGCGATTCAATTTCACAAAGAGATAATTTAATTTGACTCAAATTTTTAGATACTCTGCGTTTGTGACTACTCATGTTTCAGAGTGGGAGAACCCGGAAGAGCTAAACTTCCAAAAATGTTGTACAATACCTTTTTGTTTGTTTGTTTCCAGAATTCGACCTAAGAAACAACAATTTGAGAGCAGTAGTTTAGCTAGGTGAGGGCAGCGGGGTGGTCCGCCCCAGGTGACACCATTTTAGGGGTGACACCAATTAGAAAACTTTATAATTAGAATTATATAGTTTTAATGATTTATTTAAAAATCATATATTTATAAAAACATGCACTTGTTAATTAGTTATACTTCGTTTTAGATTATTTACTTAAAAATTAAATTTCAATTATTCTGAATTAATGCATTGTTTTAATATATTTTAAGTAAATGTCATGTGCAAATATATTTTTATTAAATAATGTATAAACTATTAATTAATAGTTTTTTATATTTAATTTGTGTGTGTGTGTGTGGGGGGGGTGATACCATTACTTTTGCCCGGGGTGACACTAACTGAAGCTACGCCACTGTTTGAGAGCACGAAAACCGATTTTTTCGTTTCTGTTTCTGAGTGAAGCACAGTTGGATAGCGTAAAGTGTACGACGGAGTGTGTAGGCTGCTGATTTCTTCGCACCTTAACCTATAAAATTCTACCTTTTACTTTCCCGTATACGTACGTATACACGGAGTGAAATACGTAGTATAGGGAAAGTTATGTAATGCTGCACAAAAAAATGGCCAACTTTCGCCAGAAAAAATTCGTTGCAGGGAGCTGATAACGAAAAAGTGGATAAAACAAGTTGCTAAATTAAGAAAAAAATCGCATAACATGTGGTGTAGCCAGAACCACTCTTTTGTGAGTCCTTGATACTAAAAAACCAATTGAAAGAAAAACGTCCGTCTGTCTGTCCGTCCGTCTGTGAACACTGCTAGCGCCTAAACCACACGTACGATGTCTTCCAAAATGGATATTCCCCGGTCGATCTTGTTTGAGTCGAAGCTTTGAGATTTTGAAAAAGATTCTTCCAAATTTGGGGTATTTTACATGAAGCCCTCCAGACATTTTCAAATTTTTCTAAAAACGGCTCCAAATTTTTTCCCTAAATTTCTTGTAAGAATAGAGTAATATACATTTATTAAGGTGGCATAGGTCCAATTTTCACGGATAACTCTGAATTTTCGAAAAGTGTTAAAGTTTAATTTTTTTCGGCGTCTTTCTCCAACTACAAAATTGAAGATAGAGATTTTTTCTTCAATTGAAATTTGTCATCCAAAATTAGTTCATTGTTTAAGGTCATGTGCATTGTTTTGAAAATTTTAGTAGTTTTCGCGCAATATTGCATGCAATAAGAGCAATTTTAAAAAATTACAAAAATAAAATTTTCTCGAAAACGGCTCGATTTTTTTTCTTTAAATTTTTTGTATGAATAGTGCTAAATGACATATTTGCCATATTGCTCTATTCTTTTGTATTTTCAAAAATTGCAAAAGAATACTTTTTTGACATGTCTCCCACGTCGGTAATATTTCGATTAGTGGCGATTTATTCACATTATTGTATTTACGAGTACATGTGCTTTAAATAATGTGAAGTAAAGTTTCTCGAGAACTCAATTGTTTTCTGTGAAAACTAGCTCAAAATTACGTATTTTCAGAAATGATCAAACGCCATTTTCTCATAAATGGCTCCAAATTTTTTCTTCACACTTTTGGAACGGATAGTGCTAATTGCACTCTTTTATATGGCGTAAAGTTGTATTTGGGGTATTTTTTGTTTTGTGCTTCAAATGACTTCAAATCAAGTTTTTTGAAAACTCAAACTTTTTCAGTGAAAAGGAGTTTCAAATTTCGCATTTTTAGTTACACTTAAAAGCCATTTTTTTAAAACGGCTCCAAATGTTTCATAGAAAATTGCCATTTAGGACAAGCTTTTACTGCTCTTTAATATTCTAAAATTACCGTTCTACCATTAGGAAAGCGAAAAATTACGAAAATGTCAAAAAAATGTACTTTGGGTGGCGATAGATGGCAGCTAACTCGAGTATGCGGCAATTCCAAAAATTTAGCCGAGACCGAAGGAAATAGAAAACTAATACGGGAATATATGGGCCATTCTGTAGCACCACTAGTTATTTTTATATAGCATTAATAATAATAACAATAATAATTATTATAAATTATTAATAATTAATAATAATAAATAATAATTAATAATAATAAATAATAATTAATAATAATAAATAATAATTAATAATAATAAATAATAATTAATAATAATAAATAATAATTTTTAATTATAAATATCTTGTATATTTACAAAGATCTAATGTTGACCAAAAAATTACTAAATCCAACATAACCCAGGAATTTAATACACGCCTGAGTAAAATTCTGAAAACTAAACTCAGTGCTGGCAGGAAAATTAAAGCTATAAATACATATGTAATTCCAGTGCTGACCTACAGCTTTGGTATTGTCAGATGGACACAAACCGAACTAGATGCATTCAATATGAAATGCAGAGTACTGTGTACCAAATTTAGATGTCACCACCCTAAAAGCGCAGTTGAGACATTCCATCTACCTAGGTCTCTGGGAGGAAGAGGTGTCATAGATATTGTGAATCTCCACTACCAACAACTGGAGAGACTGCGCCAGTACTTTCAAGAAAAGGCTAACAGAAGTAAGATACATCAGATTGTAACATACATTGACCGGAAAATCACACCATTAAACTTGACTGATGAAAAAATGAATTTACAAGAACGAATACAGACCAATGAAATGAAAATCAACAACTGGAAAGAGAAGCAACTTCATGGACGCTACCCTTACCAGATAGAGGGAGAACTGATGGATCGTAAGGCATCAATAAAATGGTTGTGCATGGGAGAGCTTTTTGCTGAAACAGAGGGCTTTATAACAGCTATTCAGGATCAAGTAGTAGCAACTAAAAACTACCGTAAATTTATCCTGAAAGACACCAACGTTCGTGAAGACAAATGTCGGCTATGTGGAGAACAAAGGGAAAATATAGACCATATTATCAGTGGATGCAGTTCTCTAGCATCTTCAGAATATACAAAACGACATGACGTTTGTAAAGTGGTTTATCAGCAACTATGCCATAATAATAACCTTTTGATGGGTAACAGAACACCATATTACAAATACACTCCTGAACCAGTCATTAACACAAATGATCACAAAATGTACTGGAACAGGTCCATCTTAACAGATAGGTCTGTATTATCTAATAAATCGGGCATGACAAGAAAAAGAAGGTGTATCTGATCGATGTCGCTGTCCCACTAGCTCACAATATCTCAAAGAAAAGGAGTGAAAAAAATTCTAAAATATCAACCATTGGCAAATGAGATAAAGGAAATTTGGAGCGACGTAGAAATGGTGACTATTGTACCAATTATTCTAGGCGCCACTGGTGAAATTCCTAAGTTCCTTCATGAATCCCTGGCTGAACTACAACTGAAGAAGGGTCTATACATCCAACTGCAGAAGATTGTCATACTAGACACATGCAATATCGTGAGGAAGTTTCTAAAGCTAGATGGTTGATCCAGTGCTGATTACGACAGATGAATCGTGTATCTTTTGTTCATGGTAACCGAGATACATGTGTGGAAAGAAATGAAAAGCAAAGAAACAATAATAATAATAATAATAATAATAATAATAATAATAATAATAATAATAATACGAATAATGGAAAAAAGTATTGAGAGGCCGAGAAAATTGATTGGTGTCTCGTCAGTTTTAATGGGTTTGTAATTGACAATTTTAACTTTTTATGTTAAATAAAAACTACTGAATTAATGTGAAAGTTGTTATGAGGGAGTTCACGAAGGGAATGTCGGCTGTTGTTCTGAGAGGTCAAGATATCTACTAGCTGTTTTATCCAGCAGGAACATAAAACTTGTCTCGTTTAGAGAATTCTTGTCTCGTTTAAGAATCGAAACTTATCTTGTTGGGAGAAAAATCTCGAAAAATGTCCTTTGTTTCCGGCAAAAGCTGTTGCAAGGTCCGAACGAGTTTTTAGCATCTTTCAAAGTATTGATAGCTTAGAAAACCGGTTCAGCTTTTCTTTATCGACTCGGCAAATAAATGGAAAAAGCAAATAATCCTTCACTCTCCAAAAAATGTTACCAGTTAACACAGTCTTTAGGTAAGGATTTGCATATTAAGTTAATCTTTAAAAGTGGAAAATATTCCTTTACCGTTTGTGGTGTAGATGCTTCTTTCAAAACAGAGCATGAATTATGTCTTGAAAGATACCCTGGAATCCAAACGAAAATTTTCGTTTTAAAAAATGGCTGAACGATAACAACTATGCTTCTTACAATCTTCAAAACTCTGCACAATTATTATATTCGCTCGCATCTTGCATCCATGAGGAAACTACTTTTTAGCTGGTCTTCTTGAATTTTCGCTTTTCCATGTACTGTGTGCGGTCCACCGTTAATTTATTAACTATTGTTAAGGAGATAACTCAACAAATGACAAGTACATGGTACACCTGCACATCTGCAGGTTGTCCGTCTTCCTACTCGATGCCTTGACATTGACCGTTTTCCTACTCGATGCCTTGACATCAGCTTTAATATGTCTTAAATGCACGCGCTAACTCTGCATCACATTAGACCACATTACCTTTCTCGTCCCGTCGTAATGTGACTTGCTTAATAATGCCCAAGTCAGGCACTGGCCAAGTGGCCAATGTATTTTTATTATTTTTGTTGTGTTGTTCAATTGCCCGGAAGGAGGTCGCACTATCGTTGATGAAACGTTCGCCAGACGTTTAGAATGAGGCATCTCCCGTTACTTGCGGCGAAGTCAAGAACTTTTAAACCAGCACATGATTGATTGTTAGTGATTCCGGGCGAGTCAGCTACTGAGGCCACTAGTCCCGTAACTATAGTGCAAGTTTTTCATCGGGATATGGCGATGATCTTTTCCACGCTGGATGGCGAGATCTGGCGCCGACCTACCGTCGACAAGCGGGGTATTCCTCAACCAGGTATCTCCCACCAGCGGGGCACCGCCCCAGCCGCGACAAGCTGTCAGTCTCCGACCGGTCTCCCGGCATGTGTGGTAGTGTAGTGCATGTTAGTGTGTGTATAAGGGGTGAGGATAAGACAAGGAAGAGGAAGGCCAAATCGCGCGCGGTCCGCGGCCCGTTTGTTACGGTACTCGGTCGGAGAAAGCACGGATAACTACCGATCAGAGCAGCCGGCCGCTGGAATTCTTCTCCAGACAGCGACTGAATTCGACCTAGCTGACAGGATAGAGCCGAAAATCCGGCCACCGTCGGGAGTGTAGGCATAGGACCTCCCGGTCAGAGGCACTGCAGTGGCATCAGTTGACCCCCCTGAGCGACCTCTCGCTGTAAACCTTGCACTGCGTACTTTTTGTTATCATATACACTGGGTTCTGTGAGATCCAGGGGATATATTTAAATTTTGAGCACAGGCGTGTGCAAAAGGGGGCAGGGGGCTGTATCCCCCTTAAAATTTCGAAAGGGTCCCCATTGCCCTAAGTTATAAAACATTTTATTTCCATATTTATCCCTTTTTCTATGCTTTCTAGACCCTCCAAAACATCTCGCAAGCCTGTAAATGGGTGAACATAAAATCAATTTTATTTATTTTTATAATGAAAATTTAAATTTAATTCTCCTTGTAAGATTCATTTATTCCATAGAACATTTTAATGGAATATGCATTTAGCATTTAAGAGTCGAATTAATCCGACTTGTGTCAGCTTGCGGTGTTTCCAGACCTGGGCTCTTCCAGCCTGGGCGCAAGGAGACATGTGGCAAGCGTGATGTACCCATCACCGCATGTAACTTAATTGGGCTGCTGAGATTCCGTTCGTCACACAGCTATAGAAACTGCTACTTTTTAGATTAGAAAGCTACCGCCTCGTTTTTGCCCCGGCTGGGAATCGACCTCCGGACCTCATAGAAAGCGGGCAAGCTGTCCATGAACCAACCAAGGCCTTTAAAAATGTGTCACACGTAAACAAAGAAAGTTGAATAGAGAAGGGGCCCAGATAGGTCCAGAAATGTAGTTGCCCCCTCCTGTTTTAGGCTGCTGACGCCCATGGATTTGAGAAATTTAAAGAACATATTATATTTGTAAAATTGTTTCCATAATTCTGTTTGTAAAAATATCTACGTGCACAGCACACATTGATGTTCGACTCATAACACATTTTTGTTTTTTCTGTATTTTGTTCTGGGAAAATCGCACAACTCTTATAACATTTGTTGGGCATGTTTATTAATCGTAATAAGCCACTTAACGAATTATCAAAATGATATTTGAGAAAATGATCAACAGAGCTACTAAATACATTTGAGTAGAGCAGGAAGCCACAGAGAGCAAACTTTCCTAGAAAATAATTATTAACTTTGCCCTGATGTCTCGCAGTGTGTATGTGTAGGGCTTGCAAAATTTACGTAACCTTGTGAGAAAAAGATGTCTGGTATTAATATTAGTGCAACAATTGATAGCAGGATATCTTTTTCTCAAATGATTGTACCGGGAGACATGGCTCAGCGCACTGCAGTCCCTCTCGCCGGGAGGTCCTAGGTTCGAGTCCCGATGGAAGCAGGATTTTCGACACTAGCTTTTCAGCTAGGTCGAATTCAGTTGCTGTCTGGAGGAGAATTCTAGCGACCGGCTGCTCTGATCGGTAGTTTCCCGTGCTTTCTCCGATCAACACCAGGCGAATGCCGGAACAGTACCCTAAGAAACGGGGCCACGGACCGAGCGCGATCTTTCCTTCCTCTTCCTTGTCCTATCGTCCCTCCCTTACACATAAACTTACACTAACATGCGCTACACTACCACAAATGCCGGGAGACCAGTCGGGTGCTTAGAGCTTACCCCGGCTGCGTTGGTGCCCCGCTGGTGGGAGATACTTGGTTGAGAAGAAAATCCCACTAGTCGACGGTAGGTCGGCGCCGGAACTCGCCATCCAGCGGGGAAAAGATCATCGCCACTTCCCGAGAGAAAACGCGCACTACACTTACGGGACTAATAACGTAAGTAGTGGGCGCGCCCGGAAACACGAATCAATCACTTCTCACCCACCCTACCGCGCTCCTAATTCCTTCCCAATTCTGACTGCTGGATAGTGCCCCCGGAGCGCGTGTGAGATACGCCATCCAGCGGGGAACGATCACCGCCACCACCCGTTTAAAAAACACTACGGCACACTTACGGGACTAATGACCTCAGTAGTTGGCGCGCTCGGAATCACGAACAATCAATCAAATTATTGTACGATGTCAACATTAGCAGCAATATTATTAATTACGTATCATATAAATTTTATTTTCTGGATTCTCCGACTCACTTTTTAAGAGGGTAGGCAGGTGACTAAAGCCTGCCTGCATATTTTAGCAACTTCCACGCGAACAAGAGAATCTCTGGCTGCGGAAGCTTTCGTGTAAGAGCAATGGAGTAACGCCGATGTTTGGTTGCGTCCGTGCCGCGAGCGGACGTCCGCCCAGCGCAGGCAGATAGCGAACGCCAGTCATCCCCCAGCACTTGCTCGAGAGCGCGGACGTCCGCCTCCCACTCGAAAGTCACTTTCGCAAACGCAAGTCAAGAGCAGATACGAGTAGGCATCGGGAAAGTAGGCAAGGTGACGCACCCATCCAGCGGCACTTCCTCCCAAGATGGATGATCTTGGCTGTCCGGGTGACGCCGCGTCGAAGGCTGTGTTGCCGACGTTTCGACCATCTTACCGTGGTCTCCCTCAGGGCTGGATTACTTCCAGCCCTAAGGCAATCCAGCCCTGAGGAAGACCACGATAAGATGGTCGAAACGTCGGCGACACAGCCTTCGACGCGGCTTCACCCGGACAGCCAAGATCGTCCACATGACTCCGGTCGCGGAAGCCTAGGACTTCATCTTCCAAAGATGCGCTATAAATTCGCTGTACATTTTTTTTGGCTCGCGTATAGGCTGACTCTGACCACGCGTACATACGTACTGTCTTTACTGGGGCTCAGAAACAATTTCTCTGTGGCAGGGCATGAAACGTCATTACGGGATTAGCTTTTCGCTGAATCTCATTTTCATCCCCCAGGGACGATAGCTCTGGAGGTATGGAAGATGAAAGGATGATGATAATGAGGGGTGAAAGGACGACACACACATACAAACTTACTCAAATACACCCATGTCCGAGACGAGACTCGAACCCGCGACCCTTTGGTCCGACATCGCTACGGCACTACTGGCTTAGCGATATCGGCCATCGGGCCGACAAATTTGTATTATTATTATTATTATTATTATTATTATTATTATTATTATGTCCCTCAACTAATTAAGAAATCTTCTGTGGACCTCGTTGTTGATGGGCCCGGTGAAAGATGACGGATGTTTCTTCTCACCACCACTTCGAAGTAATGTTACAAGTCTTTGCAGTCGGTGAGGTAAGGGTCCAATACATCTGGTCATTGAATGTAAACGATGCTTCTAGTAAAGGGGGATATCTTCGAAGAGGAGATGCATATCTTGCCTGTGTTTGGCCACATCCGCTTCCGCACGAGCATTAGGTATACAGGACTTACGGGCTGTTTATTCATTGGAGCTATCCGGTGATTTTTCTTCTTATTATTATTAGGTCCCATAATTATTGTTATATTGATAATCGTCGTGATTTTTGGGTAAGGAAGCTGCGTTTACTTCCAGAAGCTAGAGAAAGGCTTTTCCAGCCTTTACTCGAAATACCCCATTTTACATAACGCCGAAAAACTACGTTACTCACCAAAACGGAAGTTATTGATTAAAACTTATAATGCAATACATTGAACTGCTAAAATTGAAAGAAGGCATGTTACAGTTGTCAAACACTCTAATAGTGTTTAAAATTTGTGTCAAGATTTTCTAAATTTTCGAATATGGAATCTATCTTCCTCATTCGAATTTCAGTAAAGACGATGTAATGATACAGAGAGACAAATGTCATTTATGCGGATTGCATGGGTTTTCTGTAGCAAGAGATTTGTTATAGCTCCCACTCCAAAGAAGTGCCAATACTTCTTCGGTGAATCTTTCACTAGAAATATAGTTCACTTTACCACTGGTGAAAGGAAGTCTTGAAAAGTCACGAAAAGGAAGTCTTTAAGTTTATCGTAAGTCTATCCTACACTCAATGTTATTGCAGATTTTCATAATTTTAAAAAGGTTGACTTTGGAGTAATTGCGTTTTAAAAAAGATTTTTTTGTTGTATGCCAAGAATAGCACGATATAAATTTGATCTTTAATGAATAATTTAACTACGTATCTTATATATGCTCACAAATGTTTACAATTTTTAGAAACATTTATATGAGGGCCAAAAAAATTGAAGAATATAAGGGTGTTCACAAGAAGTCTTAGATTTTAAGAGTGCATTGATGCCGAAGAATCAGTAAGAAAATTTTAATATTGTACCTCGACGATGTAGGCATCATGGAGAACAATATCCCAAAATATTTTCAAGTTTGAAGAAGTCATGTCATAAAATATGTTTTTGCATGGAATGACCCAATGGTCAATGAGTGACCATTTATTGGTACAGGGAAAGTCGCACGCTCTCTTAAGCCTTTCTCGTTCAGTCTCCGCTTTATCGATGTCGGTTATAATCTTTCGCGGCGCTCACTTCTACTGTCCGGAAAGTTCTCAATAACTTTGCAGAATATTTTCAGTTGTATACGTAACACATTCTTTGTATTTAGAAAAGAAACATGTGAAAGTTGGATAATCCTTTGGAAGTGGACACCTGCGAACGGACTCTAAAGCGCACAAGTTAAATTAAATGCCCTTTGAACGAAAACGATTGAGTCTGTACTCTCTCTGGCCACCATGGTGGAAAGATATGAGTGGGCTACTCCGGCGCAACGATTTTTAATTGTTCTGCGCAGCACCATTTTGCGTCAGTGACCACGTGACCAAAATACGTGCACTTCGTTTGAAAAGCCAGACCAGTCGCAGGTCCCCATGTTGCATGGAGAGCAAAAAGAGTTGGGAAACATTTTGAAAGTGGCATAAAGAGACAAATTTTAACGAAAAGTAAGACGATGGCAATGTAATTGAAATAAACGTTGCAATATTAAAAAAAACACTTCACAAAAATCTGTTTCAGTGACTTGTAACAAGGTGATGATTTTTGGTAATTGGCTGCATTAAAAATGCCCGCTAGTACTAGAGAGTTTTTGCCACCTCGAACATGAAGCACTATCGATCTTCTGCGCATGTGCAGATGCACTGAAGTGATGCGAAACTGGAACTGAGCATGAGTAGAAGATCGATAGTGATTCACGTTCGAGGGTGCAAAAACTCCCTATTGTGACGCAAACTGGTGCCTGAAGCTCATTGGCTGAAGTCGGATTCAGTGCCCAAGAGCCCCCCCCCCCATAGCCACCAACCATGCAACAGATGGTACGATGGGACGTTGGCATATTTACTTGGTCATTGCGCATTCATGAGGATCGTTTATGAAATATGGGCCTGGATAAGTGACCACTTATTTTAAGAAATCACTTATTGATCAAGGGTCTCCTGATTCCTTAAGGACTATTCTGACTATGAATTCGGACTCTGAAGTCACATTCCGATTGTTTGTAGCTACGGTAAGTGACTCCACACTTTTTCACGACTCGGGGCACCCACAGTGCGAAAGCAGGGGAGTCGTATACTGCGAGGTAAACATTGCAGAAAACCTTCACGCCTTTCGTTCGTTTTTTGTCGATGTTTACACTTAAGCATCGTCTTACTTTCAGTAGTAGTGCTAAATTTGAACTTTTAGCACACTTTTAGCACGCTTTGAAAGAACCGCTTTTACTAGTAGCTGTCTAAATATTATTTTTCGAAATATATTTAATACTTCAATCAAATTAGATCATTCCTGTATTCATAAAAAGTATTTCTCCTGCAATGAAATGTGAACAGAATTGATAATTTATGGAATTCAACGGCCTACATGTGATCCTTCAAAGGTGAATAAGCCTATCGTAACTCAACACAAGTTCCTTTGTAATACACTATGACGAAATTTGATTGTCGAATATGCTGCGAACATTTATTTGAATATCACGTTGTAATGCCTGAAAATCTACATCTGTCACGCATTTTAGGGTAAGGTCACACAGTAGCTGAAATATCGCACGTTCTCTGCCGGACCACTGCCAGCGAAGTCGCCCGACTTGTTTCATCCGAAAAGCACCCTAATGTTGCACCCGAAATAGTCCGAATGTTTTAAGAATCCCACATTTTATTTTTAGAAACATTTGCCAGCTCGCTCAAGACGATCTACATGTACTGAAGATGGTCTTCAAATACCGCCCGCATATAAGCTACTCTGACAGTTCAGTGCGCTGTTGACACCGAATTACTACGCACATGGCAACACTTACATCACAGAAAAATGTAATCTCAAAAACATTATCCCTTACTGAAGGCTATGACTCGTGTTAATAACATGTTCATAACTTACGCCAAAGCCGAACCTTATCGACCCCGCGCCTTCGTGGGAGTCAGATGAGCGGCAACGCTGAACCCTAGCTGTGAGAAAGTAAACAAATCCCCGCAAGCTGATTGCTTCAGAGCAAATCACATGTCATACCACAACACGTGGCGAGAGAACTGTCAGAGACGCTTATACGCTGCCTGTGTTGTAGGTATTGCAGATGATGTTGACTCTCCAGCTGGTATGGGCAAATGGAAGCGACAGAACCAAACGAAACAGATCTTTGTCGGACAGTGGATATTTCAGGCGCCACGGTCGTTCAGGATCACTGTGACAGTTTCCGTTACTAGTAGGTGTTAGGACGAATCCGGCACATTTGACGAACGTGCGATGTCGCCCGACAGAAATGAGGACCAAAATCGGCACCTCTGTAACATCTGTTTTAAATGATTGCTTTGAGTTCAAATATTTAAAATGCTTCTGTGAGGTTGCTTTGGGGAGCCACACGATACCATACAATTCGAAACGAAAAAGAATCGTGTAATTCAGAAAATAAGTAAGTTAAATGTATAACATTGTAACAATGTATAACATTGTAATTTAGCATTCATTGTCCAAACCTTACTTGGTAGTGGAGTAACTTCCTTCCAACCGACAGTCCGTCTTTCCATGTCTGTAATTCAAGGTTAGACCTCTTATGAATCCATTAAACGAGACAAATGAGGTATCATTTGACACATCTAGGTCCCCTAGTGAGGAACTTTCTTAGAATTTTCCCCTAGAAGAGAAAATTCTAAGAAAGTTCTCTTAAAATGTTTTTTTAGTAACGCGTTTTGAGTGACTAAACGGCACCTACAGTGGTGTTCAGTAGCTCATTTGATTTTTTATCAATATAAATAGGTTGGCACAATTCTTACATGGTTCCCTATAGGGTATTCCAGAAGGATTCTAAAAAAACACGTTTTTGATGGTATCAATGCACCTACATTTACACAGGTGAAACGCTATGAATTACTGTAATCACTTTCCGAGAACTGTTGCGAACTGATTTATCAAACTGACGATAATTAAACCTAATTTTGTAATGAACAAAAAATTAAACAAGTATTTTAATTATAATAATGATCTATTGACTGTCTATTTTTAATTTTTCATTAATAAACATGTTTTATATAATTAGTCAAATTTGGGTCTTGGCTGAAGGAACAACCTAAATGTGCCTTGTACATAACTTCTCAAGTTTTCGTTATGAATTTTGACTATTACCATAATTCTGCATTGCTGATGTACACTGGCTATCTCATTTTCTTATTTGGAGCTAATTATTTTATCATTAATGATTAACTTCATAACATGTTATTTTCCTCTGTATTTTGTTTGATTTTCTTACAATTCAACCAATGTCAATGTAACTTGCTCCCTCGACCAAGGTTATAGCCTGATGATGAAAGAACATTCATTACTTTTGAAACGTCGCATTTTATTTAGTATATTGTACTAATAAATTTCAAACAGCTTTTAAATTTCTGTTCTGTTTTAATTTCCCAACTGTCTATAATATATGGAACTTATTTATTAATGAAGAATTCTAATTGACACATTTTCTTGTAACTTTCTTTGTCTGAAAATGAAACTGAAGTGAAATATAAAAAAAGTATTTTAATCTTGAGATTGTGAAGCACACTTTAAAGTCTTTAAAGTTAAAACTTTTGTCATGAAAATACCCCGCTAATGCGCCATGATAAGCTAATAACTGGTTTATAAGACTAGTACTGTTGTTACCCAACTCAGAAATACATCCATATCAACATATCTTTCATTTTTGCAGGACTGCTGACCTCTCCTCCCAACACGTCTTTGCGGGATGTCACTGACTGTATAAATTGTATTGTGTAATAAATTTGACAATATTATATTTATTGCGTGATTGTGTTGTATAACAACTTTTCACTTCGTGTTTTCCAAATCCCAAAGGAAATTATCTCAATGTTGTAAAGATATCTGGCAAATGTCATGGATTACAAGAATCGTAAGACTGTAACACGGATTCAATTAAGTTGTCCGAATTGACTTCACGATGTTACCCGGATAAAACGGTAACTTGCAACACATGAAAGATCATGCTTTTTTACCCAGTAGAGCTCTGTTTCAGTTGTCTTGTGAGAAACACGGAAGTCAATAATGAACAGAGACTAACCGAGACAGAAAGTGAAGGGTGACAGGCAGATAAGGGAAAAAGTTGTCTTAACATCTGGACAGCTTTTGATCTCTACGGCATTTGTTATTGTTCTCGAAACCCGTTTGAGCGTCCTGAGGCAACACGTACGACCACTTAATTCTTGACATCTGATTATTTGCGTTTCAAGTCGATCAGCTTACCTCTGGTGTTTGGCATTCCTTACATGCGTTTATAGAGAAAGGAAGTGACAGCGGTAGATTTTCAGGCATTACAACGTACAATTCAAAAAAAAATGTTCGCAGCATTTTCCAGATGTAAATTTCATCACAGTTTATTACAAAGGAACCTGAACTGAGTTACGATTGTTGGCTGTAAACCTTAGAAGGGTCACGTGTAGGTGGTTGAATTGCATAAATCATCCATTCTGGTCACATTTCATTGCAGGAGGAATACTTTTTATGGATATAAGAATGATCTAATTTGATTGAAGTATTAAATATAGAAAAATAATTTTCTGCGTCTCGAAATATACTTTTTTAGTCAGTTACTAGTAAAAGCGGTTCTTTCAAGGTATGCTAAAAGTTCAAGTTTTAGCCCTACTACTGAAAGTAAGATGATGCTTAAGTGTTGAGTTAAATCTGTGGATGCAACAAAGAAAAGAAAACTATTTAATCTACCGCATCAGCTTCCACTAACCTTAATGAATCACTAAGTGATTTGTATATTTGAATAAAAATAAAATGAATTGTTTAAAAAATAGCGTATGCCGCACTGGTAAAATTGATATTGTTTTGCTCGTATGATTGCACCAATCAGTCAAGTCGCAATCTTTCCTACTCGCAAAATAAAATGACCTTTACCTCTACGTTCTGTCGGAATTTATATTGCTTGTGTATGACATTACTTTTTATTATTACAACATTCTGAAATTTTCCCCTCTATTTAAATAAAATCGTTCAAGAATATTAAAGAAGCCAAATAGTCTACTTTTCTGTAGAGGTTCTTGTTCGATAATAACAGATCACACTCTCTTTCATGGAATCTGAACGGGCAAGAAGTTACAAGAACCGGTAATAACCGTACGCCGAACAATGAACTATTAATCACTTTCATACTAACAAAATCATAGCGTTGGCAAGAGCTGAGATTTCCCTTTGCTGCAACAGCCTTTGCAACACCATGTTTATAACATTCTCTCTCCCACCTCACAAAAACCCATTTTTATCTTAACTTAGTAACCTTTATTCTCCACTGCTCTGCTTAGGTCGCTGTATTAAGCGGAATATTGTGTAGTAATATATCTGTAACTGATCCCCAATGTTTTACATTGTATATTGCACAGGTCCTAATCAGATTAAGGATTAAGAGGAGATCCTCTGAACTACGGATTCTCATAGCACGTTTATAAATTCATTACAGCAAAAAATTATTTATGAGTTATGAACCTACATTCTCCCAGTTTCAATTTTTTGTTAAAGTACTCTTTTTGAGAAAGACTACGTGAAATTCAACATAACAGCTTAACTACAAGCTCTAGATTCCGAGGTACATAATTTATTTCTATATTATGGAATCAGAATCTCACCATGCAAAGTAGAGGTGCTCAAGAGCATATACTTTCTCGCATTATTATAAAGAGTTATGTAAAATTAAAATTTATTTGTTTTTAGTACGGTAGAAATTGTAATTTCTGTCATTGTTTACAGATGGGAGCCAAATTAATTCAAATGTGCCTAATCTCGAATATATACATCGCTTCATCCAATTATCGTACGTGTCAAAGAAAGAGGCTCATGAAAAATTTGTATTTTGCAGAATGGTTTTAATCAGAGCGGTATGTTAAAGTCAGTATTTTACTCTGCATATGTCTATTTTAAAAAATATCGTTATGATATTTATACCAGTAGTAAAAATGTATTACTTTTTAAACGTGTTTCCTTAACCAAATAATTATATCTTTGAGATGTTACTTTTCTTGTTTACAGACGACATTTCACTTGGGGTAGTCGGGAATGTGATTTCCAGTACTCAAAGTTGGAAGGTTACCACGTTGGTCAATACTCTATGGGTCGCTTCGTGGGGTAGGTAGTATGTACTAGAACTAGATGAACTACGAGTAACTTTTTGGTTCACATCTACATCCACCTTTACCTCAGTAATGTAAAGGGAAAACTTGGGGCAATGATATGCTATGCCACATTTCTGATGAAATTGAAATACTAGTGTATTTAGAAGGCCCATAGATGTATCTAAATGTTGAGTTTTTATTTTAAAGATTCGCTGCAAGATGGCAGTGATATTCGTAAATTAATGTTCTTTATCCCTACGCGTAGAATGCAATGTCTCAACCTTTATTCTCCGTTTTCTCAAAACTTTAAGTATTGTGGCATAGCATGTTATTGCCCCGATGTCATCAAATGCAATAAAGCGCAGCGATTCAAACAGCAGTAACCAAACGATCAGGTGCTGGGTCTGTGGATATCAAGAAGACCGCATATTATATCGCAAAGACAGTTGAGGAAAACGTTACTTCTTTCCCTGATAGAAGGCCCCGCGTCGCTTGCCTGTGGACAGTCGTTAGTCCGGCCACTCGTACAAGTTGCCTATACGTACTACGCTGGGAAGAACTGCGCTAATCAACTTGCGCATTAAACTAACGAAACGATGCTTCCCTCTTACAGAGTCGCGAGCCCACTATTCAAGCTTCGGAAGCCGGCATATCCTCGGTTCGAGTCCCCACTGTCACATATTTTCGGCGCCCACCTCTAAGTAGCTGGTTCGGACTACTCCGCAGCCTGGTTGAGAAACTGTAGAGACGACTGCTCTAATATTTCGTTTCTGTGATATCGTTTGATTCGCCCCGGAGTGAATAGTGGAGAACGTGCGCGCGATGCAACGTGTGCGCGATACAACCTCACAATACAGTCCCACAAATTGTACAATATGGACCTACATCAAAAATTAAACTATTTTAGAGAAATTAATATTTAATCTTGAAAATGAATATTTATTAATGACTAGGTGCCAATTAACCTTGGGTCGTTTTTTCATCATTTGTGAACATATTGTGGTTCGTATAAAAACTTGTAAATTAGTATTACAGGTTTTACTCCACATGCACTTTTTGTCATTTAGTTAGACGTCTGAAATGATATATGACTTAATTCCTGTAGTATGTAAATAAGTAGTTTACCGTTATACGCGATGAAAGGAGGACGGCGTCTGTGACTCGTAGATCCATTTTTAAATTTACGATCGCTTTTTAACATTTTGGCCATACAGCGACCGCTGTGACTTTCAAACTGTAGGGGGAACACGTAAGTATAACACCAACACACCCATGTCCGAGGCGGGACTCGAACCCGCCACCCTCCGCTCCCAGATCATTACTGCACTACGCGACAGGAAACAAGCGACTGCCTCAGCCTGGCGATATCCGCCGTCCCGATCGGAAAAAGCGATCAGTTTCATTAGCCGCTTGCGCCATTCCGTTACCGAAAGGATCTCGTATGTATCAGGCGAGTAAAAGGCCTTCCGAGAATGGGACGTTTCAATAGTGGACGAGGTATTGAAGGGTGTTAAGTCTGCATTACGATACTTACAGGTAGTGGACAATGCAGAATCAAGTACGGAGAGAGCACGAATTCTAGAGAAGGATCTAGAGAAATTGCTAATGAAAAATGTCCTCCCCCATACGTCATATACAGTTTTTAATGTTAAAATTTTTGACTAAATATATATGAAATATCAAATGTACGACTGATTGATTGATTGATTGATTCGTGTTTCCGGGCGCGTAACCTTTTGTCATTAGTCCCGTAAGTGTAGTGCGTGTTTTTTCTCGGGAGGTGGCGATGGTCTTTTCCCGATAGATGGCGAGATCTGGCGTCGACCTACCGTCGACTAACGGGGTTTCCCCTCAACCAGGTATCTCCCACCAGCGGGGCACCGTCCCAGCCGGGACAAGCTGTAAGCTCCCGACCGATCTCCCGGCATGTGTGGTAGTGTAGTGCATGTTAGTGTAAACGTGTATGCAAGGGGAGAGGAGATGACAAGGAAGAGGAAGGAAAGATCGCGCCCGTTTGTTAGGGTACTGCTCCGGCATTCGCCTGGTGTTGATCGGAGAAACCATGGAAAACTACCGATCAGAGCAGCCGGCCGCTAGAATTCCCCTCCAGACAGCAACTGAATTCCACCTAGCTGACAAGCTAGTGTCGAAAATCCTGCCGCCGTCGGGCCAAATGTACGAAGCAAACAATTGAAAATCATTGATTTTTAAGGACAAATAAAGATATTTAAATTTTTAATTCGTGCTGTTAACATATTTTGCTGCATTTCTATATTAATAAAATTAATAATTGTGGAGGAATTCTATTTAATTTTGACATCATTAGATATAGTGAACAAAAAATGTTAGTCCCCAGAAGTTCACTACAAGCGGAGTCGACTGTACTAGGGAACGGGCTTCGTGGTAAGGATTCGTCCTGTGGCCCTTTCGCAGCGGCTTCCTTTTCTTTACATAATCTACGTTTCGTCCCTTCCTCTTTCGGCGCTCGGGCAGCGAAAGTCACGCTGTTGGTTCGCGCGTCAGACCAAGCATTGGCTGTAAACAGATAAAAATGTTGCCTCTCTCGTCTTTTCCTTTCGAACGCACACTCGAACTTCCCGCTATGCTGATCTGTGCCACGCAAGCCAAGTAATATACTATATTTGCGTTGATTGTTGTAGTTCATCTGCTTAACTGACTCGATTGTAATTAAACAAAGAGTGAATTAATTCTTAAGGCAATCTAGATTATTGAATATTTCTGAATTATTACATACACACATTAAAAAAATTTCTCTTTGGTGTAATGCTCCGTAAATTGCAAGGGAATGCGAGACACAGAGCACTCTTCAATGATTTCTCAATCTTTGCTAGAGTTGGAAGGCCTGTTATTCTGGATAGCGTCATAGCTCCCTTTTAAGTCAGTCATCAGCACTTTTTACATCAACTGTACGTCGAATGCCAGTGCATTGGGTGATCCCTCGTGAGGACAGGCTCAGTCTTTAATGTGTGCACTATGTACAGCAATTGAAATTCTGAAAACAGGCGGTCCTTTATTCATTAGTTTAAGAAATTCTGACAGGAAAACAAGCGTTAGGTGCCAGAAGTGTCCTAATTTTGTATGTTAAAGATGGAGTGATAAAGGAACTTATTCAAAACTGTACGATGAAGCATATAAAAGCATCTCATAGTAGAGCATACTGACTAAAAGCATAGCTTAAAATGCGCTAATCAATTTCAGTTAACCGTCCAAGATAAATTAATTCCATTTTTTAATACTCCCAAAATCGAATTTTGAATTTACATGATTCTACCTAGGTAGGTTGATAAATCCGGTAAATTTCCATGAAAACGTAGGAAATTTTATTATCTGGCTCGTATCATGTCTGTACTTGATACGAGCTGTCCTTGATACGAGCTTGATACGAACTGTCCATTCTAATATGTGCAATCGAAAGTCACGGCGTTCTTGCTTAGAAGGAAGCCGGTCACACTTTACCTCAAGGGGATAATAAAGCTGCGATATACGACGACCGATACTCAACAGTTTCGGAATCTGACCAAACAAATCTCTTCAAACGTCAGCCCGTGTATTTCGTAACGTCCAAGTCCGCATGTTGCGTTTCGCCGCTCTTTCACCAGGCAGAGAAATCCTGGTGGCGCTCGCGAATACCAAGCCCAGCTTCTTGATGCTCTTGATAAGCAACATGCAAGAGAGCTTACAGGTGAGTGATTTTAGGCGAAAACATACCATTGTGTTCATCGTATGTACGTAACAATTTTCATACATTAAAAATCGATAGATGAAGCAGCCTCATGTGTATTACGACTAAGGGGTGGATTTTAATCAAATGTCATTTTTTCTTTTCAATTTGGAACAATGCCGCCGTTTAGTAAAGAAATTCATTTTATGTTATGACAAATAGAAATGACACATTTGTATGTGTCATTTTTCGTCGATTTCGTCTAATAAGTCATTTTTTACTGTTTTACGTAATTTTTAATGCATTTTTCGTTGATTTCATCGATTTTTATATAATTTTAATGGTGCTTGCTTCAAACAATATTTACGAGATGCAACAAACGTTCACCACAGAATTCCTGAGTAGCCCATTCGGTTTCTTCGCTCATATATTGTAATGTTAACCGTTGTGAGTACTATGTAATCTAAGGTTCCTGTGACGCCTGTCGGCACCATTGTTAGTTCGGCCGATTTTGTGATAAATAAAGGCAGAGATTTTCTTTTAAAGAACAGTTCAAACCAAAAGTTTGCAGTTCACTTAAACAAAAGGAAAAAGACTCGATTACTTCAGTAACATATCCAACAGCTTGAGTTGTGCATTTAAAGTGATAATTTATTAACGTCATTTTTCTTTGTTTATTTTAAAAACATTTTAAGAGTTTTTATTGATCATTTTTGGCAATGTTTTAGGCCCAAAAATCCGCCCCCTAATTATGACCCTTACGAGAAGAAATGAATGCCGATAACATTTCGTATCCTACATTTTGTAATCGCATTTGGGTTTACGTGTGCTCGTCCATTCTCACGGTTAGACCTCGTCCTATTCGTCTCTATGCGGGGTGAGGTGTCACTAGACACGTCCCGATCTACTGTTGGGGAACTGACTATTTTTTCGGAGCCTTTTAGAGTAATGTTAGAGAATTCTGGAAAAAAACGTGTTTTATGGGGAGAAAGCTTCTAAAACGCGTTTTGTAGGATTTCATGGCACAAACATCGGTGAAACGCAGTGATTTACTACCCTGTCTTTCCTGCATATCATGTACCTGACATTGTGGTGCATGATATTGGTAATAATTAAACCTAATTTTGCAATGAAACGTAAACATTAAAAAAAAGTTTTGTTCTAGTTATTTTTTTACGTAACTTTCTGTGAAAGGGGATTGATGAGGCAGGCAACTCTATTAGGCTTAAACTTTCTTTTTATGATGAACGTGCATTCCACAAATAAATATTGTTGCATGAAACCAGCCGCTGGATGCCCATGCTAAGCTAGATAGAAATAATGTTTAGAAAATGTTACGTCAATGTTATAAATAGATAGTGGAATATACTTGAACAATTAATCTACTTCCGAATTCTGTTTCATGTTTCGTGTTCACAAGACCTGATATGGGACCCAATTCCTCAATAGCCCGCACTACAGGAAGACACACAATATTGTTCCCTTGACCTTGAAATATAGATATGTTGCGGTTTACTCCGCGTTGTCGAAACGGCCTATTACTCCTCCGGAAGTGAAAAGTGAGTGTTGCCTCACAGGTGTTTGCAATGTGGCCCCGCGATTGCGCCGAAAGGAAGAAACTACTTGTGCAGAGAAGAATCTTTCAAACGCCCAACAAATGGTAATTTTAATGCACTGAATGCTTGCCACTAGTTTATTGTAAAAGATAAGTTGTGGGACATTAATTGCAGACTCCACACAATGTTAAATTGGTTTATCACTCATGTACTTTTTTAAGAGGGGAGGTGGGTAATGTAATTGTTTACCTTGAGACGTGTGCTCACTAAACCATTGTTGAAATGTATTTTTATGACTGACTCATGGTTTCAAAGCTACGTCATATTTTTTCACCCTCAGAAGCAAGTACAATAATAATAATAATATTATTATTATTAATACATTACTTTTTACCGTGCGCGTATCACTTTAAAGAGAAAATTCAATGCCGGCTATCGGCATGTCGGCCGAACACCTCATATACTCATACCTTCTTATATGTAGATAGTATAGTCTGATTGTTAATATCACGAACATGTTAAGATCAGTAAATCGATTTAAAACTCCGATAAATTACTTTTATTGTTATAAATACCGCAGGCACCGACCAACAATATGTCCTGAGTTCAGTTATCGTCTGTCGAAACGATTGGCTTTGTTTTAACTATTGACATACTGATCGCTGGTATGATGAAAATATGTAAAACTGCCTGAGAATAGTCAGCTGTCTTTTTATTCCATCGTTCTCTCTAAACCCTATCTACTATATCTATTAGTTCCTTTCGTTCCTCAACCTTGATTGCCATCGGTATAAGTTAATTCTCTAGATACCTGGAAGGATAAGTAATTTACCTGAGAAGACAGGAACAAAAAACAATATAATCACGAAAATATAATTAAGTAGGTTTATCCGGTAATCCTTTTAATCTCTGGAATAAGTCATCGCAGGGCTCATAAACCGCGACACTTACTACTCGTACATACATGTCACTTCAACCGCGAATCCACCACAACCATTTTCCAAGGGCACAAAACGCAGTTCAGTAAAATCTGCACAAACGACCACCTCCATTAGGCGGTCTCCTCAATTAACGGCCATTTCTTTCTTGGAACTGATAGATTTTTTCTTAAGATACATGTAAGCAACCCCTAATGTCAGTGGCCATCTCAAACTGCATCCAAAGACCAGGCTCATTTTGTAGATTGACATCCATTAAGCAGTCTACACTAGAGATGTTTTTCTGTAATAGAATAAGAAGCGAAAGGGCCTTGAATATAGTAGTGATTCAATACCTTCCTGCGATGGGATGCATTTTCAGATTACTTAGAACAGTGACATCTAGAATCACTCTTCTGGCTAGGGTTCAATTTTTAAAGAGAGAAACATCATTTGAATAAATCTCTCTCTACAAACTAACAACGAGTTTACTTTGTGAATACTAGAGCTTGCTCACGGATCTGTTTGTGGGAAGTTGGTGACGGCCGGCGAAGCGCCAAATGGATCTGTCGACGACCGTGTGCGAATGAAATCGAACTAACAGTCTTTCGAGAACTATTTCGTGGGGAATCGCTGCGCACAGAATTGCATTTTGACGTCGAGTTCGCTTGAGGTTCGATGGGGACGAAATTTGCGTTTCAAAGCTCATATACTGAGAGAAGGCGTGTGATCCTAGGAAAGAAAGTTTCAGCTAGAAAACATGTTGGAATTTTTAAATACGGTGGGACACAAATTTAATAAAATTAATAACAACAAAGGGCACATTTTTGTGAAGTTTTGAAACACAAGCAGCTGAAACGACATAAAAAAACATCTAAAAAACTCTGTAATTCATTTTCTTTATAAAAGTAAGTAAAATCTATGTTAGGGATTTGCTTGTATGTTAACATTTAAGTATATTGTGTTGTTTCAGTATTTTCTTGTTGAAGGTAGTTAAAATGATTTCACCGGAAATATTTTTAGTTTACCAAAAATAGCAGGGTAGGACTATCTACTATTCCCGTCATCACATATTCTTCATTAAGCGGCAAATTCTATTAAAGCCTAATTTTGCCGAAACTTGTACTGACCGCTTAAGACAGGTTTCAGTGTATTTGTTTCCGCAGTTTCGAAGAAACGCACTCACCTTCTTTCAACGAAGGGGTGAATGACGTGTTGTCTCTTGGCTTGGCATTGCACAGGTTCTCACTGGCAATTTGTTTTGCCTCTTTCAGAACGGAGCCATCGAAATACTGATGGTGGATTGCAATGAAATAAAGACTGTTTAAAGTGGCATAAAAACCCAAAGTCTATGGTTTTTGCTTCTTGTTGTGTCGTAGTGGGGGTTCAGAATTATTGTCCGCCACCAATTACACCGAGATACAGTGTCTTGTGAGGGATGTGTGCAGTGTTACGTGTGGGCTGTGATAAATACTATACAATATTTCTAAATTGTTACATTGTTACATATTCCGCAGTTACATTTCCCTTAATGAGCATGAAATATTTTTTTGAAATATAGGTACTTATATCCCGTTATATTTTTAATAGTAAATATTGTGAATAAATTACCGTTAATAGTTATTTATATAAGAAGGGTTTTAAGAAGAGCTTTATTCACAAGGGCGAACAGTTGTGTCCCGAGCGCTTCAGCGTGATTCTCCCGAGTTAATTTCCCATGTCATGTACAAAACTTTATTTTTAAGCAATATTTCTTCGCTTGCACTCTTACGCCACGAAGGACAAAGTAGTGCAGTTGACGGTGGGCATCTTTCCGGGGGTTACCGTTAGGTGGCTGTGATTTCGGCTGGTTTGCATTCTGAGTAGAAGAAACGGAGGAATTTTTTGAATCGGACAAACGATACACACCATTTACACTCTAAAGATGAAGATCTACAAATTCCTAATGATATCATGAAACAACAAAATGTGCACTCTTCGCTCAGAATCGAAGCGAAGCGGACGTGTGTTCTAGTGCCGAGTCCTACTCTGTAACGCGAGTGTTTTTAAACTGTATAAGTTTACTATTCAACATATACGTGAACAGTGTAAAGCATCCACAGATAACAACCTTAATTGAAATCTACTGTAATAACATTGGAAACCTCCCATACAATGGCCTCTTCTGACTACAGGGGAGCAGCCATAACCTCTACTGGAACCGGATTGCAACATGATAATTCAAGTAAGAAACTATATGCCACTGTTACCAATTCAGACATGTTTCCATCTAAACAGCAAGCTATTATTATAGAAGCACAAGAAGGTCTATCTATTAAAGACTATGTATCAAAGATCTCTACCTTAGTAAGTGCAAATGACATTAGATTCGTATCAAAAATTTCGAACAACAGGATATGCGTGTTTTTCTCCAGTGTCAAAATTGCAGAACAATTCACAGATTCACACAAAGTAATTTCAATTAATGACTGTGTGCTAGGAGTAAGACCTCTGATAAGTAAGAACAAAAGAATTATCATTTCCAACGTATGCCCCACTATTCCACATCAAGTTATAGAAGAGGAATTAGCCAAGAGAAATATACAAGTAACCACCAAAATCTCATTTATTAAAGCAGGCATCTCTGAACCAGGATTCTCTCACATCATGAGCTTCAGAAGGCAGGTATACATAGAACAAGATGATATTAGCAAGCTTCCAGAGTCTATTGTAATTTATTATGACAATACATCATATAGAATTTATTTTTCCTCTGAGAGTATTTCTTGTTTTATATGTAAACAGGTAGGGCATATTGCTCATCAGTGTCCTAGTAAACCTCAAATAAATGGTGAAACTAAAGAAATAGAACTTGCTCCAAACTCTGAAATTAACAAATCTGAAGAATCTATTCTTTCAAACAATCAAATAAATGAATCAGATAAAATCCAAATCCCTTCACAATTACCAGGAGAAGAATATCTGACATCCCAACTTTCAGAAACACTAAAAAGAGATGACAACAACTTTCCTCCTTTAAATAAAAGAAAACTTGCAACCCATACCCATTCACAATCTGAGTCACTGAACTGTAAAAGCTCAATCAAAAGTGTTGAAATTCAAAAACAACCCAAAAAGAAAAAGAAAAACAAAACTGATAACTCTTCCTCTCAAGAAACCACATCAACTCCATCAGTTGAAGAATTAATAGCACTAACTAAAGAAGTAATAACCTCCAAACAAGATAAATATCCCCTGACTTATGAACAATTCAAATTGTTCCTTGAAAATTCATTTGGAGCTTCAGACCCAGTATTAATTGCCAAAGCTTACTCCCAAGACATCCAATCAATAATTCAAATGATGACTGAAACCTATCCTTACCTAACTGAGAGAAGTATTAAAAACAGATTCACCAGAATTATTAATAAACTAAAGAGGAATACAAGTACTATACCACTAGAAACATCTGATTCAGATACAAGCCTAGAAATATATTAGAATACCCCTCTCATTTATGAAAATTCTACAATGGAATATGAATGGTTTTTTCCCCAGACTGGCAAATCTACAAATTCTCTGTAGGTTACATGATCCAGATATAATATGCATTCAAGAAACCAACTTCAAAAATTCCGTAGGAAAAATTAAAGGTTACAAATGCTTTAACAAGAACAGAAAAAATCCTAATTATGCTTGTGGTGGTGTTGCAACTTTCATCAAAGATCATCTACCAACACAAGAACTAAATATCCAGTCGGATATTGAAGTTGTTGCCACTAAAATCCTTGCACCTATCTCTATATGCATATGTAATATATACATTCCTAACAGTTATTCGTTTGAAATTCAAGAAATCAACGATATAATAAAACAGATAACAAATCCCTTCATCTTACTTGGCGATTTTAATAGTCATCACACTCTATGGGGGTCTTATAAAATTGATACAAGAGGTCTGAGAATTGAATCATCCATTGAAGAGTCTAACATGGTTCTCCTGAATTCCGGGCAATCAACTCATATTAACATCAGTAATGGGAAATTAAGTGCCATTGATCTCACCTTCTCCTCTATAACACTGGCACAAAAATGTAATTGGAGTGGTTCAGACTACCCATACGACAGTGACCATTACCCTATATTTATTAGTATCTGTAGTTTATCAAGGAATATACCCACACCTCCACAACACTCCAAATGGAACTTTAATAAAGCTGACTGGAACAAGTTTCAAAAACTGATTGACAATGAACTTTCTCAAAAAACCTTCTTAACAGATTCTGAAAACATTAACTCAATTATCCAGAAATTCTCTGACTGCATAATTAAATCAGCAAATGAATCCATCTTACGATATGAAATAAATCACAAAGGTAGACAACTCCCATGGTGGAATAACCAATGTAAAGAATCTATTAAGATAGCAAAACATGCCTTTAACAGATTTAAGAAACATAACACGCTAGAGAATCGAATAGAATACAAGAGAACTAGAGCAGCTGCCAGAAGAATTATTAATGATAGCAAAGCAAAATCCTGGGACAACTTTGTATCTTCTATATCCAACCAAAGCAATATTTCTGAATGCTGGAAAAAAATTAAAACTATCAAAGGAAATAAAAGAAGCAACTGTGTTCATTTCTTACAATATGAAGATCAAATCATTACCAAGAATGAAGAAATTGCCAATAAATTAGCAGAGACATTTGCTAAAAATTCTAGCTCTCAAAACTATTCTAAGGAGTTTATTCCATACAAAAACGAACAAGAAAAACTAACCTTATCTGTAGATATTGACAATTCAGTACCATTGAACCACATAAACAATATCATCTCAATGAATGAACTTACAGCTGCCATCGACTCTTCTAAGAATTCATCTCCTGGGCCCGATAAGATCCCTAATATCTTGATTAAGAATCTGCCAAGAAGAGGTATGGAAACCTTACTCAAAATATACAATAAAATATGGGAAAATGATGTATTCCCCAAAATTTGGAAAAAAGCTATTGTTGTCCCTGTACCAAAACCAGGCAGAGATCAATCAAACTCTGACAATTACAGACCAATTTCATTAACCTGCAACATGTGCAAAATTATGGAAAAGATCATCAACAACAGGCTCAGATGGATCTTAGATCATCATAATATTATTAAAGATAACCAATTTGGATTTAGAAGAGGTCATTCAACTCAATCACATCTTATCAGTACTGATACTTACATTCAAGAAGCTTTCGTTAATAATCAAGATGTTATGCTTGTCAATTTAGACATTGAGAAAGCCTATGATATGGTATGGACATATCGCATTAAGTCAATTCTACGGGATATTGGAATAAAAGATCACATGTACAATTTCCTTATAAATTTTATGTCAGAACGTGAAATTCAAGTCAGAGTCAACACCCACTTATCAACTACCAAGACATTAGATAATGGACTCCCACAAGGATTCATTCTAAGTGTTACACTGTTCCTGCTTGCGATCAATGACGCTGGGAAAGACATTAAAGCCCCTGTAATTATCAGGAAATTCGCTGATGATATTATTGTACTATGTAGAGGGAAACATATAAATTCTGTTCAAACATCTGTTCAAGAAGCTTTAGACGTATTACACGGATGGTCCCTTATAAGTGGATTTAAGTTCTCTGTTAAAAAAACAGAATGTGTATTATTTTCTAAACGGAAACAAATAGTCAGTCCCCAGTTATTTTTGGGCAAACAGGCCTTACAATTTGTCCAAAGTACAAGGATTCTTGGACTTCTTTTTGATAATAAAATGACATGGAATAATCACATCAACAAACTCGCTGATGAATGCAAGAACAGATTAAACATCCTTAAGTGCCTCTCACATAATAATTGGGGAGCCGACAGAAATCTACTTCTCCTCACATACAAGGCAATCATTAGAAGTAAAATTGATTATGGAGCAATAATCTACAACTCTGCTAAATCCTGTATTAAAAAACTGGACATAATTCATAACCAAGCCCTTCGAATCTGTACCGGATGCTTCCGCACAACGCCTATAGGAAGCATTTTAATAGAAGCACAAGAACCAACCCTTTCATTCCGGAGACAAATCCTCACCATGAACTATGCTATCAAAGCCTCCTCTTCCACTAATGCTATCATATATAATGATGTATTCCCCCTGTTTAAATCTATCCACACTAAGCACAACCTCTTCTACAACAGAGTTGAGGAACTACTGAAAGAGACCAATGCTCAAAACATTCAAGCTGGAAACTGAGAGTTTCCAATATTCCCCCATGGATAATTCCTACACCCCAAATTGATTTATCATTAACTGAATATCAATGCTCTGCAACCACACTTGAAGAAAGGAACACCATCTTCTCTGAATTAAGAATCAAATATAAAAGCTATTGTCTGATTTATATAAATGGAATTACAAATGATATCGGGACAGAGGCTTTTGTGTATATGAAAGATAAAACAATTAAGTATCAACTAAAAAAGTATACAAGTGCTACAACTGCAACGATCTATGCTTTAACATCAGCACTTAAGTTTATATGCCAATTATGCTCCTCCAATGTCATCGTTTTTTCAAATGACCTACACGTTATTCAACATGCCTTCCAAAAAATCCACTGTTCAAGTTTGGAAATCGTCATTAGGGAGACATACTTCAAAATATGTAAATCCGGAAAAAACCTTATCCTAGCATGGATCCCCGAGGAACTTGTACCCAACCTAATATCCAACCTAAATAGTGAGAAGTGCTCAACTCAAGATAATAGTAACGTTATTTCTTCGATTGATCTACAATCGAACACAAATATACACAAATTATCATGTACCACTGAAGATATTCTGAAGTATATAAGGAAAGTGATGACAAACAAATGGAACCACGACTGGACAAAATATAAAGCCAGCTCAATGCATAAAACCTTAAATAAATTTAACTCAATACGCTTCAATAAGAAAATAAATCGCAGAGAGCAAGTTGTACTATCGAGAATAAGATCTGGACATTCCAAATTAACCCATCTTCATCTACTGCAAAAAAGATCCCCTCCAATGTGTGAACTGTGCAAAATTCAAAGGACTCTAGACCATATTTTTAAAGAGTGTCCAAACTTCAATCAACTAAGACAATCATTTAAATTCAAACATGAAGCTATATTGTATTCCACTGAAGAACAAGATCATATTATTAAGTTTTGTAAAGCTGCAACATTTTCAAGGATATTTAATCTCATTACTGTATACATTTATTAGTATATTCCTACAATGTTGTAATCCCATAATGTCAATTGTAATTTAATGATATACATGTAATCTCTAATGTACAGTGTATATAGTCGCTAATGACCATGACGTTGATGCGACTATAAATAAAAATTATTGAAAAAAAAAAAAAACAAAATGTGACATTTCAAAATATTCTCTGAAAAGTCGAGGCATATCTACGAAAAAGTGTACGAATGTTTCTGCAAACAGAGAAATGACAGGAAAGAAAGAAAAGTTTCAGAAGAAATTGTACTTGCATGTTTTGATAATAAATCAAAAACCTACAAGTCTTCATCGTTTGGAGGTATTATTCATTGGCGAGGGCAACGTTACTTGTCGAAGAAAACGTTGATATCTCTGAGTATGTAGTACGTATTCTCTAGGAGAAATTGCTGACAATACGTCGTAACGCTTTAATTGATATTTATAGATATTGTCAAGATATAAATTAATGGATTTTAATTGGAGATATCAATTGATTGAATTTTTGAAGTGGCATGAAAAAGGCCACTAGTTCAAAAATACTTTTACGAAGTTGCATTTCACAGATTTGTTAAAGAATCTTGTGACAATCAGTATTAATTGTAGAAGGTTAGTTTTTAGCTTATGTACCCTATATGTATTGTCTTAGACTTACGGTATACCCAAACCTTTTTTTTCTCATGTAATAATAATAATAAGAGTCGCTGGCGGATGTGGTTACTTTAATCTCGGAGGATTACTGTAATCCTGCTCTGTGGTTACTTTAATCCCGGAGAGATTAAAGTGCCACTTTAATCCCGGGAGTAATAAAGACACGTTTTAACACAGGAAAAGTGTGATTAAAGCCGCACTTTAATCACGTTTAAAAAACTATTTAACACCATTAGTTGATGTAGTGCTTCAAATCTCCGCGTGGGGATTTGCTACAATATCAAGCTACGCCAGACATCGACTTAGTATAAACACTCACTCACATTATTCTCTCCACAACATTCACTCACGTTATTGGTACTATTTCCACACAATTTTCCAGCCAACCACTGTTTTGAGGAAAATTCTAGGGGCTGGCTGCTCTGGTCAGTAGTTTTTCATACGGTGTCTTAGGACAATACAGGTGAATGCTGGAGATCTCTCATTATCCCTTACAACAAACATATATATGCATTACACCACTGATCATGTCGGGAGAGCGGTCGGGAGGTCGACGCCGAGGAGGATAACCGCTATCTCCCACGCTCTAACACGCACTGCACTTTCGGAACAAGTGGTGTGAATAGTCGAAGCGCCCGGAATGCATGCTCCCCAGCGACGTAGTTGAGGACTCACCTCGTTCCGCGTGGGCGTGCGCGTGGCGTGCCTCGCGTGGGCGCTGGCGGTGCTCGCGCGCGTGTGCGCGTGTGTGCTCAGGGGCGCTGCCGGCCTGTGACTGAGTGGCGATGGCGCGGGCGCGGGCGAGGGCGAGGCGCAGCGGAGAAAGCGCGCGTGCTCGCCGCGAGCTTCTGTTTCGCAAAGCGCTCGCCGCCGCCGCCCGCCCGCCCTCGACGGTGAAAGCCCCTCGGGCGCCCCGTGCATGGGAGGCGCCCCGCTCCCGCTCCGACGCGTCGGCGATTAATTAATGCGCGCAGCGGCGAGGACGCGTCGCGGGTCGGAATTCGGTGCTGGCGCCCGGCGGTCTTGGAGAAGCCCACGAAACAAGTGAGTGAAAGGTGCCAATTACACCGAGATACAGAGAACATGGAAGGAACGAAAGATCATGGAAGGAAGGACCGTGGAAGAAAGGACGGTGGAAAGAAGGACCGTGGAAGGAAGGACCGTGGAAGGGACGTGAAAGGAAGGGATGTGGAAGGAAGGGACGTGGAAGGAAGGGACATGAAAGGGAGGACGGTGGAAGGAAGGACGGTGAAAGGAAGGAACGCGGAAGGAAGGAGGGTGGAAAGAAGGACCATGGAAGGAAGGGACGTGGAAGGAAGGACGGTGGAAGAACCGTGGAAGGAAGGAAGGAACGTAGAAGGAAGGACGGTGGAAAGAAGGACCGTGAATGAAAGGGGCGTAGAAGGAAGGACGATGAAAGAAAGGAAGGGGGAGGGAAGGACCGTGGAAGGAAAGACCGTGGAAGCAAGTACGGGGAAGGAAGGGACGTGGAAAGACAGACGGTGGAAAGAAGGACCATGAAAGGAAGGGACCTGGAAGGAAGGATGGTGAAAGGAAAGTCCGTGAAGGAAGGGACGTGGAAGGAAGGACCGTGGAACACGCGAGCAACGAACGGGCGAACCAATAAACGAACGCACGAACGAACGAGCGTGGAAGGAAGAAGCAAGCAAACGTGGCAGGAATATCTCATGTTGTTGGGTTTTCTCTTCATCCTATGATGTAATAAATATTTGTTGACCATGAAGTGGGTCAAAATTTAGTGCCGACAACCGCGAGTTTCCGAGGATATTCTGGAAGATGCTGTCGAAGAGGGTGAGCTAAGAGAATGAATTATGCCGAGAGACAAGGGGAGTAGAAGGACGAAAAGTATGTTCTTCATTTCTATCATTTTTACTTTCCCGAGTACGTGCGAATATACGGAGTAATACACGTAATATAGGGAAAGTTATGTAATGCTGCAGAAAATCGATTTCGAGATTTCAACGGAAATACACGTTTTGGGGTCCCTGATACCGAAAAAGTGGTAATTTTTTTAAAGATATCTCACAAAGTTTATAAGCACATTTCCAGCAAATTGAAAACACTATTCTATTTGTAAGTTAAAGTGCTTCAAATGACTTCAAATGAAGTGTTTCGAAACTCAAAAATATTTTGTGAAAAAGAGCTTCAAATTTCGCGTTTTTAGTGCAATCCAGGCAAGGGAAGTCATAGCTCAGGCAAAAGCCTACTGTCGGAAAGGCGAATTTTTCAAAATAAACCCAAGTCTTGTCCGGAAAGACGGACCCCAAGAAAGTAAAAAGGGTCATTTCGAGTTCTCTTCTGTGTATGTGTGTTGTGAGGGGGGGAATGGTTCGAATCGAATCTTGATTATATATTGTGCACTTAAGTTATATAAGTGAATAAAATAATATGCTTCTAGTCGCTCTCATTAATAGAAAAATACTTGACTTTCCTGAATAATAAAAGCGCCTAAATTAATCGTTTTGCGATCAGTTTTACATGTCAGAAACGTAACTTTTTGTGTCCAATGATTTTCAAATGCTTCATTTAATCATTTTGCAATGTATTTTAAGTGCTTAAAACGTCCTTTTCATGCTTAATAGTGCCTAATTTCATAATTTTGTTACCTATTTTTGGTGTCTAAATCATCAGTTTTTAATTTCCCGTATACGTACGTATACACGGAATGATATACGTACTATAGGGAAAGTTATGTAACGCTGTGCCAAAAAAATGGCCAATTTTTGCCAGGAAAAATGTTGTTGCCGGGCGCTGATAACGAAAATGTGGATAAAACCAGTTGCTAAATTAAGAAAAAAAATCCCCTAACACGTGTAGCCAGAAACCCTCTTTTGTGGGTCCTTGATGCCGAAAAACCAATTGAAAGGAAAAACGTCCGTCTGTCTGTCCATCCGTCTGTGAACACTGCTAGCGCCTAAACCATACGTACGATTTCTTCCAAAATGGATATTCCCGGGTCAATGTGGTTCTAGTCGAAGCTATGAGATTATGAAAAAGATTCTTCAAAATTTGGGGGTACTTTACATGAAGCCCCCCCCCCCGACATTTTCAATATTTTCTTAAAAACGGCTCCAAATTTTTTCTGTAAATTTCTTGTAAGAATAAAGTAAAATACACTTATGAAGGTGGCGTAGGTACGATTTTCAGGAATAACTCTGACTTCGAAAATTGCAAAACTTTAAATTTTTTCGGCGTCTTTCTGGAACTACAAAATTGAAGATTGAGATTTTTCCTTCAAATGAAATTTGTTGTTCAAAATTAGTTCTTTGTTTAAGGTCAGGCACATTGTTTTGAAAATGTTAATAGTTTTCGCGGAATATTTCGTGCAATATGAGCAATTTTAAAAATTTACATAAACAAAATTTTCTCAAAATCGGCTCCAATTTTTTTCTTTAAACTCGTATAGTGCCTAATGTATTTTATGAGATGACAAAAACGCCATATTGCTCTATTCTTTTGCTTTTCCAAAAATTGGAAAAATGTAATTTTTTTACTTGTCTCTCACGTCGTTAATATTTACATTAGCCTTGATGTGTTGACATCATTATATTAAGGAGTACATGAGCTTTAAATAATGTTAAGTAAAGTTTCTCAAAAACACAACCGTTTTTTGTGAAAACTAGCTCAAAATTCCGCATTTTCAGAAACGCTCAAAACGCCATTTTCTCATACATGGCTGCCAATGTTTTCTTCAAACTTTTGTAACGGATAGTGCTAATGGCACTCTTTAATATGACGTAAAGTTTATTTTGAGTTTTTTTGTTTTTTCAAAAATTACACATATACAATTTTTTTAAAGGATCTTTTACATCTTTAATATTCACATTACCAGCAATTTGTAAACATTATTATATTTGTGAGTGTAAGTGCTTCAAATAACTTCAAATAAAGTATTTTGAAAACTCAAAAATTTTCTGTGAAAATGAGCTTCAAATTCGCATTTTTAGTAGCGCTAAAACGCAATTTTCTTTTAAACGGCACATAATTTTTAAAAGAAAATTAGCACTAGATTAGGACTAGATTAGCCATTTAGGACTAGATTTTTGTGTTCTTTAATATTCTAAAATTAATATTTCCATTCTACCAATAGGAAACCGAACAATTAAGAAAATGACAAAAAAATGTACTTTTGGAGGTGATAGATGGCATCTGGCAAGAAAGAGTATGTGGCAATTCCAAATAGCTCGTGAAGACCCAAGGAAGTAGAAAACTAATATGGGAATGTCTGTGCCATTCTGTAGCACCACTAGTTGTGTCTAAAATTCTTACGACTAAAAACTGGAATGTATGAAGGATTCGCAGTGAGGTGATTAAGAATATATTACAGAGCAGTGGAATGTGGAACAGGGGAAGAAATATTACTTAACCTGCCGCAAATCCGCTCTGCCCACTGCAGATTCCACGTAGATGAAGCGGTGTTTGAACCCCGGGTGCGGCGTTAGAATGTGAGCGATCTGACCCGTGCAGCGTGGGTATTTCCGTTGTTGAGGGAAGCGCAAAATGGGAGCGACGACAGGTAAGGAATTCCTCTGGGCCACCAGGGAGGAAGAGGTTTCCAAGTCTCATTTTTGTTTTCATCGTCAATGAATGAATGACCAGGAGGCAAGGAGATTCATAATTTGGTGCCAAATTCCGGGAGTTTTCATAAAATTTCTGAAAAGAACTGAAGAACGGGAGTGTTGGTGAGGTAAATTCCTTTGAGACACACAGAATTAAGGTGCCATTTCTCTTAACCCGGTGACGGATGGGTGAGAAAATGGAACATGAACGGATGGGCTGGGTCTGAGAGACCGGGGTTAAAATACAATGACTACATAGCAAATATTTTGTTTGTATCATTGTTAGAGGACTTAATTATATTATTTTGATATAAAAGGAAACATTTTTATTAAAATATTGTCCATTTTTTTACTCTGATCAAAAGTAAATGGTAAATTTAAGGAAGAGCACAATGAAGCCTCCCTAACACTGTTCTCGTCATTCCAGTAAAACGTTTGACTAATTTATGAAATTACAGTTTTTGATGTTTGTTACACGTAATATTACATAAAAATAACATTATTATCTGTATCGCAATAATAAATAATTCTAAAAATGTGAATACGTGTCTACTTGATTACAGTTACACGAACGGCTGAGTTGGGTCTGAGAGACCAAGCACGAAACAAATTACGCATATAATTACGTATACAACCTACGCGACAATAACTATTACACTGTAATTTTCATTTGAAAAGGTAGGTAGAGAGACGGACAGGCTTCTAGTATTATCTGTATGTGAATGGCTGAAGTTTTTGTTACGTCATGGGTCTCACCGACCAAACCCATCCGTTGCCGGGTTAATTTTGATTTCCGCCGTTAATTAATTACTATGTGCATTGGCGCGGTCGCAAGGCGGTTGGTAATTCGACGGTGAAACTCGGGAACATGGGCAAAATTTCTGAAAGAAGCTATGGAAGGGAGTAAGTTGGGATTTACGGAAGAGAGTAAGTTTCTCTACGGCACAAGGAAGGAAAAACAAAAATCAAAAATCAAGGAAGGAAAAACAAAAAACAAAAATTTAATTTTTTGAACCCGGATAACTGTAACTACCCCCTTAAGTACTGGCAGAAGTAAAGTATAAGTATCTATGGTATATTATTTTGTGGTTTGCTGGTTCGTTGTTGTGTGTTTACAGACCTGAAACAAAACGTGTAATGGTATTGTTAATACCATTGCGAGGCTTTCTAATTCCTACGGCTTACGGGCTTTTGAATACATTGTTGCTCGCTCTAATACTAATACTAATACAATACACTTAAAACTTTATGAATTTGATTTATTTAAAGTTAAGATGCATGTGAACGCAATAATAAATTAAATAATGCTGAAATAAGTAAAATAATTTGTTATACATCTTATTACGTTTAAATGAGGTAAAAATTGCAATTTTGGAATATTCCCGTTATTTGCAATGGCCACCGGTCACTCAATTTCACTGTTACGTATCACTTTTTTGGGGGTCAGGTGTGCTTCTGCAATTGACGCAAATAACCGAAAAGTACTGTTTCATCAGCGCAATCCACACGATTATTTTCCGTATAACTCTCAAACACCCTATAATCATTTTCATTTTCAAATCTCTCTATTTCTCTCATCTTCGTTTTCTCAACCTTTCGTGTAATGCATTCGTTCCGATGCACTCAGATTTTAATTTGACACTAAAACCCTATAATTTAGAGAGGTCGAGTTAAACTAGCACATTTGTGAGAAGGGGTGTATGGGGATTGATTTCTCTAGGACCAAAGACTGTGCTTCATTATACACTATTTATTTCGAATTTATTTATACTTCTAGCAGATGGCTATTATTCCTTCCTCGGTGCGCGTTCTCTTTAGTAATTTATTGCCGAATCTTTCAGCTTCTTTTAAGGAAATGCAAAAGATGTGGGTCGGCCCCATGACCGAAATCGCTAAAGCAGTAGTGTCTCAATGATCTCGGACCGAGGGATCGCGGGTTCGAGTCCCGCCTCGGGCATGGTTGTATGTGTTCGTCCTTTCATCCCCCCTATCATCACCATATCGTTTCATCCTCTCACTATTACGTTAAATACAATAGTGGTCGCTAATGACCTAGTAGTTGATGCGACCTTAAAAAAAGATTTAAAAAAGATTTTCTTTAAATGTGGGACGAGGCAAGGGGAGATTCGAGCAAGCCCTCATTTTCGTTTCCACCACGTTCGCCAAGTGCCTCTTCGAACGCGCTTCGATTGGCAATTGGATGACGCAACGAGGCGCTTCCTGGAGGCGGCGCCAAACGAAGGCGCGGGGTTAGTTAAGTGGACACAATCGTCTTCGCTTCAAGATTCGCTCATTTCCTACACGTAATGTTGTGTAATAGGTTGTCGGGTGGTCATCGTGGTTTGGGATTGGGAGCCAGAACCAGGTTGCCCCCGCGCTCTCTCAGGTATGAACTGTCAGTAGTGAATGACGTCCCTTGACGGTCGAGGTTATGACTTTTCCCCAAATTCCTTTTTCTCGTGTTCATTAACTCACGGTTAAATAATGATGCTCGTACAAGAGGCATTTTGTGTTAGGTCAGTGACCTGACACAGGCGTAAAAGTTATTCGCCAACTAATGTTCCGTGCGAGCGGTGTTTTGGGAACAGGATGAAGAGTAGTGATTCATCACTTCGTACTTTCCCATTTGAGAATGGCGTAATTTGTGAATGAAGTTCTGCTACTATTGCCAACATTTGTTGCGCTGTCTGGCTCTAGACATTATAAATGATGATTCATTAATCTTCTGTCTGTATTATATTTGTTATTTTATCTGAAAGAGAGTACATAATAAAAGATTAATCACAGTTTGCATTATCACGTTGTATAAAGCCCGCAAAAATATAAAGCGTAGATTAAAAACCCCCTTGCACTGAAGAACCACGAAACATTACAATAATATCAACAATAAGGATAAATTTTTAAAAATTATTTGATCCAATATATGCCTATCAAGCATTCATGGAAACAAAACGCAATTATTTATATATTTTACGGGGAAAATCGAAAGCAACTTAATTTGTGGCGTACTAGTTTAGATTTCGTTCGTGTTAAAGTACGCGATTTCGACATAAAACTTTCAAGAGGGCGATAGGTCGCACAAGAAAATTTACAAAGGGCAGAAACAGCTTGCTAAATGTTCTCCAAATGTTAAACTTTACAACTAAAATCTAGGAAGCGGTTTGATGAAATATAGATGCTACAGGAACAGTATTACGGTACCTTCGCTTTTACGATCGATTGTATTTCTCCTGTTCAACGGTTCAGAAATTAAGGAATAACATCGTTTGGTGGTAGCCAACTTCTCGTGAGAAAATAGGAATTTAATTTTTTCAGAAAGGCAAAAGCACGTGCGCAGATTGTACTTCTCTCTCGTACGTCGCTTACAGTTTTCACTTTCTGGCCTTACGAAGTTCTTCATTAGAAGAGAAAGTTACGTAATCATGCGTCGGAAAACGGCGAATTTTCGCGAGATAAAAACACTTATTGCCGGGCTCTGGTAACGAACAAGTGGATAAATCCTGTTGCTGAATTAAGAAAAATTCTTCTAACACGCGTGTAGCCAGAATCAATGTTTTGTTGGTTCTTGATACCGAAAACGAAAAACACAAACTTGATACGCAAAACGTCTGTCTGTCCGTCTGTGGTCAACGCTAGTGCCTAAACCGTTCAGCCGATTTTCTTCAAAATTGATATTCCTCAGTCGATCTGAATAAACTCGTGGCTTTAGGACTTTCAAACGGATATGTTTACTTTTTTGGCGAAATAAATACAATAAAAACCTAATGAGGCCAAGAGGATTTTCTTTGTAGGATATTACTTTCAGTGTTTTTGTGTTTACGGCATTTTACAGAAAATAGTTATAGGATATAATAATTCAAACGCAGAATTGTGAATGGATTTTTGATTAATTTATAGAATTATATTTCCGAGATGTGTCCAAAGAAATCTTTTTTAATGAGCGCCCAATGTTCAAGCAAAGTCGCAACAAGAAGAAACACGCTTTAATAAAAATTATTGTTAGCGCTTTCAATGGAGAAAATTATTTTGGCAAGGAACTGTTGATGAAGAGGTGAAGATGAGAGAAAAAGGAAAAATTTGATGAATTAAGTCTTAAAGGAAGCAGTTTTCGTATCTAAACAAACATGTCGCGTTCTCGATTTCTGTAAGTAGCGCATTTGACGAAGTGACACATTCTGACGTCCCAATGATGACCACTCCTTGTGATACGCGAACTCTATACAGTAGTTACGAGACATATTTTTCATTCTGTTAGTTTGCAGGAATTTTATTTGAAAATACATTGTAAAAACAAATTTAAGACGTGGAAGTTTAGAGTAGTCCTAACTCTTTCTTGACCTTCGATCCAGGAAGTAAAATTGGGAGATAGTAAAATGAACGAGCAATTATCCAAAGGGTAATTCTAGTACGTATATTTTACTTCCGTACGGTTTGCAATTCCTGGTTAGCAGTAACCTGTTGTTGAGGTCTATGGTACTTTCACATCGCAGTTGTGTATAGGCAGTGTTTCGTAACTGTGGCCAAATCCAAAAGGAATCGAAGAATGAAAGAGAAAGGAATTGAACTAGTGGTCATGGTTGGAAGTTTCGTATTCCGAGTGTTAGAGAATGAGATATGTCTACTGATGTTTCAGTACAATGGAGCTTTACGAATCAATATTTACTCTACAACATAATTAATACTTATTGCCGTGTATACGAATAAAATGTTTATTAGTTACAGATGTGTCAGACCTCCAGAAGGACGTATTATCCTGATATGAGCAAGAGAATCTCCATAAGTTTGTAACAAAACTTATCTCATATTTAAAATTATGTTGTTACTGTTCGATCATTAAAAGAATTAATCCGATATAGAATTTCTTGAGTTTTGTTTTAAGACAAGACAAAAGCACTTCAATGTGGATTTACATTTTAATGTCGATTTGAAATGTCGAAATTAATCTCGCAGTTCGATGTAGAAAAGGTTTTGCTATTTGCATCGTATCAACACGAAATGCAGATTATAACCTGGAAAATGGGCAAATATGAACAGGTTCTTTCTTGTCGATCTCCTAGTTGTGTCAGTGGTTTCTTCACTTCTGTGACCCTCATTGTAGGATACCTTTCATGACAGTTCTGTTTAGGGCAAGGCCACACGGAATCCATAAATTGTACCTTAAATGGACGCTGTCACATTTAAACAATGTGGAAGTAAATTACGAATGATGTCATTGATACGTGAATGTATGCCGGTCGTCCATTCTAGAATACACCGTCGCCTCGCATGTGATTAGCTTCAATATTCTCATCACACAGTTGTACACAATGAGGACATATAAATGTTCAGTGTAATTGATGTGTCATCGAATATCGTATAAAGATTTTTGAAGGTTAATTGTGTAAAATAAGAAATAGTTCAAAGAGGTGGTGTTCAGTGGCGCACGCAAGACGGGGTACGTGGCTTCATCCCTTCATCTGCAGAAATTTCTATATAGTTTTTAGTAATTTTCTATAGTAGAGATATTGACCGGGAGATCCTAAGTTCGAGCCCCGACGGTGACAGAATTTTCGTCACTAGCTAGATAACAAGGAAGAATTCAGTCGTCTGGAGGACAATTCTAGCGGCCGGCTGCTCGGATCGGTAGATTTCTGGTTTCTCCAATCAACAGTAGGCGAATGCCGGAGCAGTACCATAAAACACGAGCCAGGGACCGCTCACGCGATCTTTCCATCCTCTTCCTTGTCCTATCATCACCCCTTCCTTACACACACTTACATTCACTACACTACACACATGCCGGGAAATCGGTCGGGAGCTTAGAGCTCGTCCCGGCTAAAGCAGTCACCCATTGATGTGAGATACCTGGTTTGGAAAACCCTGCTAGCTGACGGTAGGTCAGCGCCGATCTCTCCAGCTATCAGAGGAACATCACTGCCACCTCCCGAGAATAAAACACTATACTTACTGGACTAATTACCTCAGCAGTTGACGCGTCGAATCACCAATCAATCAATCGTAGTAACAAAATTCATTCAATATCTAAACATAGTTACAAATAAATAAAAATAAAATTTAAATTCAGCGAACGTGAAAAATTCTTAAGTAGAAATCCTCTAGTTGGCTGACGTTCCAGAGAAAACAAAAAGATCCCATAAAGAAATCCTGGTTGTGCCACTGCCTGTGTTCACTGATTTTGTGGCGAAATTGGAAGGAATTGTAATATCATTTGAATGGATTGAAATTTTACGCAGTACTCGACAGTAGTTCCATTGTTTACTTCCTGTTCAGGTAATCTCTAAATGATGTAGCAACTTCTGAATATTATGACTTATCATTCAAATTTTCTCCTCAGCTTTAGATTTTGTCTCAAATTACAATAATTTTGGAAAATAGAATAAAACCGTGATCGATCGTTTCTAAAATAAAGTTTTAGTATGCTAGTGAGATAAGAGAAATTGCGTCTTCGGATCATTCCGTTAGTTTTTCTGAACAATTTTAATTAAAGAAATACAGCTGGAGCGTCATCGTTTAAATTATGTATTTATTAAAATCTTAACGAATATTTTTGAAGGACCTATATTTGTGTAATAGTTTTCAAATGTTGCAGTAAGCCGATAGAAAATGTAAAAAACATAAATATTTAATAAATCCAGTTTTTTACAAAAATACTTCATGTCATTCTACAAAATTTGAATAATATTTTATAGGTATCGAAGGCTTCCGCGGCCAGAGTCATGATCTAGGCTGTCCGGGTGACGCCGCGTCGAAGGCTGAGGTGCCGACGTTTCGACCGACATGTCGAAGATGGATGATGAAGAGGACCGCGACATGTCGGTCGAAACGTCGGCACCTCAGCCTTCGACGCGGCGTCACCCGGACAGCCTAGATCATAATATTTTATATTTTCAGCGTTTATTCGAAATTCCCTGCCGAAAGCTCAGGTAGAAATGTAAGAGCGAAATAGGTTGAAAACTTAAAAGTCAAAATTGGAATACAAAGAAACATTATAATGTAATAATTTATTTGATTTTATATTTGAACGTTTCATATAATTTTCACACCTACACTATGTTTCTGCGTTATGTATTTTGCATTATGTATTCATATCAGTGTTATTTCATGTGTAGGTAGTACAGTTTACACGTAGAATAGTGAAATATTCTTGACGTATCAAAGATACGGTTTGTAGGGCCGTACAAGGATTTTGTACGTCTCATTATTGTTGTTTTGAAACAATAAAATAAAAACGGTTGACAAGATCTCTTTACTTGTGGAGAAAGAGAACTGTTGGTGCTTCATTGGGTCATGACTCTGGCTTTCGGCATGTTACCCGCTTGGTGTTCCTTATTGCACAGTGTTGCAGTAACTTTGTGGACATAATGCTTGATCAACGTAGAACTTGTAGGTGAAATTTTACGTCATATACGAGGAATTCGTCAACAAGGAGGCTCTACAACCTTTGCTTCAGTCACCGACTGACAGAGGGAGAGAGAGAGAGAGAGAGAGGCGAACAAAGGCTCGCTGTCCTGGTACTGTATCTCTGCGGTTGCATTCTCTGCGTTCCGCTGCAGCCGCGCTTTAGACTGGGCGGAGGCGGTTGAGAGGTCACCGACCGAGCGCCAGTAACACCACCTTTGTGTCGAGGTTCAGTCTTTATGACGTACTAACGAAAGAGGGTTAGATTTTTAACAAATGTTTTATATGTGAGGGTCGGCGCTTGAACAGATGTCATAAAAACGGAAGTTCTAAAGTTAATGCTATAGTAGGAAAAATGTACTTGTATAGTAGGAAATTTATGCTTAGAGTTTTTTAAAGATTTAAAGTTTTAAAAATAAAAATATTCTAATAGAATTAGTAATTGGTTAATTTAATCATAAAGTGGAAGTCTCTTCTTAATGGTCAATAACACGTTACTACAGTACCTCCTTATCACATATACATGAGAAAAAAATTGTCTACGCGCCGCAAACCGGGTCCAGACATAACCTATCGTATTTTTATTTCGTATTTTACTTAAAATTAAAATAAAATCAAATATTACGTACGACGATACAGAACCTTTTTCTACTTGAGAAAGTTAAACTTCTATCGTCGCTCGTGAGTTACTACTCTCCTCTCGTAGATATGGTATCTATTATTTTGTATAATTAATTACTATGTTTCTACAAGCTACCTGTAATCTTGGGTGGAGTTAGAGTAAATGCACAAAAAGTGAAAATCTAGACATTTATGAATCTAAATATTTACGTATTTTTAAGTGTTAATAGTGTTCAAGTAATTAATCACCAAATTACAAAATGAACAAAAAAAATTCTAGTTAACGATTTGACAATACTGGAGAAAGCTTATTGGATTTTGTTGATTGCCCACTGTTGCTTTTTAAATATGCCCACAGACGCAGTGAAAAACAGCAAGTATGGAACACTTCATTCCTTCACCGTTAAACTGTGACGCTTCCAGCAACCGAGATTTCTCGTGAGGGTTTCCCGGGCGCCACCCCCCCGCTGACCTCCTTCCATTGCCATCGCCGCGCGTCCTTCGCCGCTGCCGCCTTCGCTGAGAAGAAACATGCGCTACGAATGTAGACAGCGAATTGATACACTCACTTGTATGCCTTTCTAGACTCTGCAGAACTTATATGTGAGGGTAGATAGTTAATTATGAAAAACGGTGGCTGCCTGATAAAAGAACGCATAACATTTATTCGTAGTCTGCAAATATGTACGTTATGTAATGTATTTAAGCGTAGGAAATCGTCAGGTAATAAGTGAATGAACATTTAAAATTAAATTTGACAAATTCATTGATATGTTATTCAATAGTTTCAAAATAAACCCTAAAGAGTAATTCAAAACTAACTGTGGGAAATCCCTTCAAAATATAAACTCAAGAAAAAAAGTACCCTTTGTGCGTTATTAAAAGATAGTACGAGAGTACTCTTCCCAAAATTTAATATAACACGATGCACAGAATAGGTGGGCCATAGTTGTAGTATTTCAGCAATGTTCTTTGGGCAATGTAGCCCAGGAAGCCCGCCAAGGCAGCAATTCTTTGAAAACACGAAACAAAACGCAACATACAATCATTAAACAATAACTAAGTAACGAGGGTCTTTCCTTTGTTTATATTTACCACAATCATCTGTGGCAAAAAATGAAAGAATTTCACGTGTAAAGTGTTCTCATTCTGCAGCGTACGAAGGAAATACCTACCAACCAGCCATATTCCCATAACACTCCCCCCTTCCCTCCATGTTATCCTTGCCTCTTTTCACCCTTCCAACCCCATCCTGTTTCTCTGCGTTCTCACCCGACCGCTTGCCTCGCTCGGGAGCCGCCCCCGCCCCCGCGCTTGGCTCGCCCCACCGACACCGCTGCGCCACTTTCCATCATATGTCAATTGTTAGGGGTCGCACGACACTTCTCCCCTTCAAAATCCCTTAGGCCAGTCCTCCTGTGCCTCCCGCGCCGTAGGTCGTAGGCCTTAGGGACGCGGTGGAGATAGGCCCCTCCCCCTTTCAAATAAGCTCTAACTGCCTCAGTAGGTGGCCTGGGGACTTCATTACGTTACAGGCGTTACGTTACAATGTTATGTTCTTTACTTGTTATGAAGGTTTTCCACGTCCAATCTTAACAAGCCTTATAAATCTCTTTGGTATCTTAGCGGTTCATTTCTGAAGGACATTGTAGTACTTTGACAGAAGCTTGAAATATGCGCCCTCTCTCTCTTTTTCTGAGCGGCACATCCGACTTAGTGATCGCGATGTCCAACCAGTTCATCAACCTCTTCATCTCCGAACGAATATATATTTCTTCCTTTAGTTTTAATCCACAATAAGCTTTGGGTATTGCTTCCAAAACTTCTCCTGGTGAGTACGAAATAAGTGCGAATATTTGTAATTATTATATGAAGTTCTGTAACTGAAAAATAGATTTAAATTCATTAATACCAGAGTATTGTTGATCTATTGTTCTTTTAAGGAAATATTATAATTTAAAAATGTTTAAAAAAAACGTCGAAAAATTCGAAGTATATATGAAAGAAACAAAATTTACAATTTGAAAATGACATAAGTCAAGTGTTTTCTTGGTGAATAGAAGAAAATTGATTTCTAAGATACGTATTCATTCTTACTTCCCAATTACTGTTAATAATCTTAAACGTTCCAAAATAATAAACATGAATCAATCGCAATTTCAGATTGTAAAAATGGAATGGCGAAAATTTTATGTGTTGGCAAGTTGGCACACAACGTTCTTCCGTGTTATAATTCCAGTACCTAATCCGTACGAACTTACCTGAGATGGATGAACGATTTGATGGACATGTGATAATGAATGAGAATGGAGCAGTGGTTGAAAGAGAGGCAGGGAGATGGATTGAACCGTGAGGAATCCTACCGCACACGCGTTTTGTCCCTGACAAATTCCACATGGATAGGCCGGTATCGATCCTGCACGGAGTTAGCGAACGGTCCCCAACGTTAATCCACAGATCACCCACGACATAGAACGTTACAGATAACAATTTCGTTACCATACTGCAATAATTACTATTTTGGGAGACGTAAAATGTTCCTCGATTCTTCTATGAAAACATTTGTGGTTGACAAAGCGGTAGGTTTTCTCGTGGTTTGGCCTTTTCCCCTGGCTCTCGCTCCCTTTCTAAATCATTCACCCATAGTCATGATCACCATCACCTACTCATCCTAATAATCACTCGTGGCTTCAATGACATTTTTGAGCTGTTAAAGAAGCCCTACACTACAATACTGTTATTGCACCGTTAGGCCGATAACTGCTAATAACCAACTGTTATTTGTGTCATCGGGCGTGTCATGAATACTTTTCGAAATCCAATATCTTGGAATAAGTGTACTCATATGCCATCTTTAGCTACACTTCATTTGTTTCGATTGTTCTTAACGGAACTACAAAATCCTTAAGGAACGCTGGTCGCAAAGAGTGCCTTATCGTTTCTCGGTTTGGTGATGTTAAGTCGACATTACAACAGTTCATTACGAAATAGTTTTTTCACCAAGTATTATAATGAACGAGCGGCGAATATTTGAACCAAATAACGCCCATGGGACATACAGTATTTAATTTTTTTTATGATTCAGATTTACTTATTTTGGAATTAACTTGTTAAGTTGACTCGCTTTGTCTTTTCATATTTCCTCCCCATAATTCCCTCCATAATAGAATACGTAGCATCATTCGTTTCCATAATTCCCTCATAACCACGATCGTCTCGATCCAGTAAAGTTACGCAGTGTATATCAAACTCCGTAGCGAAGGCGACTATAGTAATATTTATAAGTTGATGAAAAGTTGAACACGAGGTCTGACTAACCACACCCAGTCTCATCACACCACACCCAGTCTCGTCACACCACACACAGTCTCGTCACACCACACACAGTCTCGTCACACCACACACAGTCTCGTCACACCACACACAGTCTCGTCACACCACACACAGTCTCATCACACCACACACAATCTCGTCACACCACTGTCACACAATCGCCACACAATCTGTCACCACATAGTCTCTTCACATCCCTCACAATCTCGTCACACCACATACAGTCTCTTCACATCCCTCACAATCGCGTCACACCAGACACAGTCGGTCACCACACAGTCTCGTCATACCACACACAATCTCGTCGCACCACACACAGTTTCGTTACACCACACACAGTCTCGTCATACCACACACATTCTATCACCACACCCCAATCACACCACACCCAGTCGCGTCACACCGCACCCAGTCTCGTCACACCACACACACACACACACACAAGCAATAACGTATCGATTAAAATACGAGCAATATGGAGCATGCGCCTCCCAGCTGGTCGCGCCCGCGTGCTCCCGACGCGCTGTCGCCTGCGGCGCTGCACTCACCGGTCGTCGTCGAGGAGGTGCTCCTGCTCCAGCGGCCGCGCTGCGCTCGCCGCGTCGCGTCGCGTCGTCCTTGATCGCAGGATCCGCCCCAGCGAGTGGCGGCGCGCGGCCCGACAGCTCCTCTCCTCGCCCGGCTGGCTGGCTGGCCGGCGCGGCCCCTTCCACGGCGCCCACCACGAGGCGAGGCGGAGCGCGCGCGCCGGCAAAACTCTTCCGCGGCCCATGTGAAAGCGACAGTCTCCACCTCCGCTGCAGTCGGAGGCATCGCCGCCAGCGCCTGTTGGTCGGCGCCGACGTACAGGCTCAGGTGGATCGGGGCATCGATTGATGTAACTGGAGTGATTCTTACCGCGAGATCCTATGGTCCGATTAAAAAAAGTTGGTGATTGACAGTTGTGCCTCTGAAGCTGATGCTTCTTACAATATACGTGTATGATTGGTTACTTTAATAAGTACTTATTTCAAGTGTTTACTTTCGTGTCCCCGGGAGTACGTGCTCAATGGTAAGCAAACTGTCAACGTCGCTCTCTTCCATTCGCAAATGTCAAGCACCTACTTATTTTAATCGGACCATAGGGTTCATTTTCCGATGGTGGCGGGATTTTCGACTCTAGCTCCGTCGTATCCAGTCGCTGTCCGAAGGACAATTCTGGCGACCGACTCCTCTGGTTGGTTTCCGACGTTCCTTCGATCAGTACTAGGCGAATGCTGGAGCAGTGCCCTAAGAAACGGGCCACGGACCGCGATCGATTTTTGTCTTTCTCTTTCTTGCCCAATCCTCACCCCTTAACCGAACACCCCTCACCCCTTATCCGCACTTATGCTTACATGTACAACACTCGTCGTCGCTTCAGTCTGTGGGCTTAATTGTCTCCACTAAAGTCATAGTCTCCGTTGTCGCTAGCATCACAGTTGCCATCGACGTGATCGCCACTGTCACCACCAACACCGTTGACGCCATGTCCCACCAATCGACGCGGTCATTGACTTGGATGTCCTGGCCGTCACTCCCAGTAGTTTCAGTTGGTGTCCTTGTCTTTGTTGCGGTCGGATTAAGTGCTACCCGCGTCACCATCTTAAATTATGTCGTCTCTGCCTCGTTCTAACCGTAAATCCTGACTACCATTTCGTCGCTCACCTCTACCATGGCCATTGCCACAACTCTCGATTACTTCGTTGTCAGTCAGTGTCGCCCTCGATCTCGTCGGATTTGCTATTATTGCTTTCGTCGCTCTTACCAGCGTTGATGTCTCCACTCCCATGACCGGTTTTACAGTCGTTAAAACTGCATTGCAATGGGCGTTGCCGTCTTGTTTTAGTTTATGTGCTTCCGTCATCATTCACGTTTCAATAGTTCAAATTTTTGTCGCATACTTTATCGCTGAGTTGGCTGCGTCTTTGCCGATCTGACTTGTAGTTAAATTGTTTTCAGACGCGAATTTTTTGTACATTATTTAGCTTTGAAAGACTTGGGGCAGAAACAAGATAAGCCACACCAGCCACATCAAGCTTTCCGTTATAGTTAAATGTAAATTTTTCGATTTTAATGCAAGGGTAGCTTATCTTCTTTCTATACCCATCTTCTTCATATTTATGAAGAGCTTAGGACAATAACAAGATGAGAAACAGTCGACCAAAATCGAGATAACATGCACAATAGCGGAAGGCTTTCTCTGGTTTATCTTGTTATTGCACCAAGTCCTATATTTATTGCCTTCAGAAAAACAATACACGCCGTGCTACTGTATCACCTTCACGGGAACCATAGACCGGCTCCCGAAGAACTGGTTGACGCCATCTTTTGAGACTGACGCACCTGGTTGTGCTCTTGATTTTTTTAGATTTATGTACTATTTTTAGCGATCTGACTGCATTTTGTGTGTTTAAGTGCAGTTTACTTGTTGCAGGTTAGCTGGAAATATAAATTTGGCTGGTTTTTTGCTCTAACCAAGACGAACCAACAGCTAACGAATTTTAAATATTAGTGAACCTTAACGAACTTCAGAATTACGAGTTGGTGATCAAGTGTCAACATAAAAGTTTTCTTGTATTTATTCCAATTTTATCACGTACTTTAACACGCATTCGTGACATGGCTACTGTTCGTTCTACTCTTTTTACTCTCTACACCCTCAAAGCCGACCTTCTGAAAGCCTTCACACACGTAAACAGTAATTTAGATAAACATATCCGAAGGCTGGAAGAGGTCGTTCTCTACAATGACGGTTGGGCACAAGTAGGCAACACTGCGAATTATCCCAACCGTGCACCCGTGACTGCACATAAGACACAGACACCACATCCAGTCGCAATTCAAAACAGATTTAGTGTTTTAGATTATGAAACAAATTTTCCTCGCCTTCCTGATCCTCACAACCCTTCCCTTCCATCGACAAATACGTGCACAAACCAACGCAAACAGGCTAGGAAGCGTGTCAAAACCAAAACACGTAAAGCTTCGCATCCTAGCCCACTTGAAAACAAAGCCATTCCTACTGAGCCTAAAAAACAGGTACTTATTTTAGCTGACAGCCATGGTCGCCATCTTTCCTCCATTCTCAGTAGGAAGTTACCCCCCAACTACTCAGTCTCGTCAATTTTTAAACCTAACGGGAGGTTTGCAGACGTGACTGCAGAGTTGGACACTCACACGAAGACAATGACCAATCAGGACACAGTCTTCATCATCGGAGGGCAGAATGACATTAATTTGGGCGGTAACTTTACACCTGAACAACATGTAAACAAATTACAATGTGCCGCCCAAAATACTAACATTGTAGTCTCGACTCTGCCCTTCTGGTACAACAGGCCAACACTCTGCAGCGAGATTAAGCACGCAAACCAACAACTAAAACTGCAACTGAGAGAAACAGATGTAACACTTTTTTAAATGAATTTCCTCTCAGTAAAACACTTCACCCGGCACGGTCTCCAGATGAACCTTGCTGGAAAACATGCAGTCGGTGAAAATCTTGCACAATACATCATCAACTCCAGTCCTACGCAGCCTCCTGCCAAAAATCCATCCCTTTCACCTTCCTTACGTTCCCCACCCCCCACCCTTTTTCTGAACCCTCTTACCCCCTCATGTGAACCTACTCCCGTTTCTTCCATTCCCACTACCAATGACGCCTCTATTTCCTCACAACCTGTGACTGCTGGGACACATTACAACCTTCGACCACGCACTCGAGGTAAAAATGGAGTAAATATATAGCAACTACAGTCAGATGCAGCAGAAAAACATTCGTGTAGGTACTTGCAAAAAATAAAGATATTGCACCATAATGTTCAATCCCTTTCAAATAAAACTGAGTTTATCGAGGCAGCTCTACAGACCGATTTAAATCAAATGGATGTTCTTTGCTTTACAGAACATTGGTTATCTCCTAATGAACTTAGCATTTTCCAAATTCCAAACTTTTACCTCGCAGGCTATTATTGTAGAAAAAGAGAATCTCATAAAAGTCCGGCATATGGAGGTTCTTGTATTTACGTTAAAAATAATATTGATTCTATCTCCTTGACGGAATTCAATGAGTATGCCGTTGAAAATGTTTTTGAAATTTCTGTTGTACATCTACCTGTGCTAAAAATGATATTGCTTTGCATCTACAGGCCTCCAACAAAGAGAGCTGCAGATTACATTTTGTTCTTAGAAAAACTTGAGATAACACTAATCAAAGTCATCAATCGCTCTTGTGAATCCATTGTTGTATGTGGAGATTTTAACATTGATTTTCTGATCGAATCTTGCGAGAAAGAGCAGTTACTTAACTTAATTAATTCCTTCAATTTAGATATTACAATAAAAGTACCTACACGGATCACAGTAAATTCAAAGAAGGCAATCGATCAAATTATAATTAACAAAACCATTACTCGACATGAAATTGAAACAAAAGATTTATAATACAGTGACCACGATGCACAAATTCTTACCATTATACGAAATGCGAACAATGACACAATAAATAATACACGTATGAGTAGAGTGTATTCTAAAAGTAAAATAAAATTATTCATTGATTACTTGCTGCAGGAGTCATGGGACGCGGTTTATAATACTATTGATACAAACGATAAATATTATTCTTTTTTTTTTCAACGCTTTCATTTCATTTTAACACTTGCTTTCCTCTTCAGAAAAAGAAAATTAAATATTTCACGCAAAAACAATTCTTGGATAACACAAGGGATTAGAACATCATGTAAAAACAAACGAGTTCTTTCTTTCATTTCTAAGCATCATAACGTATCTCAAGATTTCCTCCTGTACTTTAAAAAATACAAATCATTGTTAAGAAAAGTCATAAGACAGGCTAAAATCATGAAACACGATCAGGATATTTTGAACTCAAATAACAAAACAAAATCAATGTGGGATATAGTAAAAAATGTCACCAAACCAACTAGAAACCTTGTAGAGAATGTTGTTTTAAAAGATAACGATAGAGATGTGAACGATCCGGCAACAGTGGCTAGTCTCTTTAACCAATACTTTTCGAGAATTGCTGTCGATCTCACTAAGGGTTTTCAGTCACAAAATTCAACATCTGACGTTTCCCAAAAAATCTTAGACACTATGTTCGTTTCCGAAACCTCTTCCTATGAAATTCTCAAAATAATCGGTAAATTAAAAAATAAATATTCGGCCGGTTTAGATGAATTTCCGGATTGTTTGTTAAAGACGTGCGCGCCAGCCATTATACACCCGATAACTCACATATTTAATGCATCCTTATGCACCGTAATTTTTCCAGATATTTTTAAAACAGCTAAGATTAAGCCGCTCTTCAAAAAAGGCAACAAAAATGAAGTTCAAAATTATCGGCCAATTTCTCTTTTGTCAGTTTTTTCAAAAATATTAGAGAGACTTTTTTATGTGCGAATGGAAACCTTTCTCAATAAACACGACGCGTTTTCAAATTGCCAACATGGATTCCGGAAATCAAAATCTACGGAAACAGCCATTTTTTCTTTTCTTAAGGATGTTGCCTCATCATTGGATCAAAACGAAGCAACTATTGGAATATTTTTAGATCTTTCAAAAGCTTTTGACGTCATTGATCATAACATTTTACTTTCAAAATTACCTTCGTATGGAATCCGTGGTATTGCTCTAGATTGGCTATGTTCGTACCTTAAACAACGATCTCCGAGAGTAGAAATACCTTACTGGAATGATGGAACTTTATGTACACACCTTTCCGGTTCTTTGCCAATTGTACGTGGAGTCCCGCAAGGATCGATTTTAGGCCCTATTCTCTTCCTATTATACGTAAATGACATGCCCTTAGCGATTCGAAACGGAAGAACAGTTCTCTTTGCGGATGATACAAATATTCTTTGCAACAAAGAAACCGTAAATAGTACAATATCAGACGTTTCAAATTGGTTCCGTAATAACAAATTAAAAGTAAATGAAAAGAAAACTGTTTCAATGCAGTTTTCCATATCAAATAAAAAATTCTGTACTCCATTGAAAATGAACGGTGTGCCATTGACTGATGTTAATGTTGTAATAGTTTAGCCATCTATTACAAATGAAATAGGTAAATAACATGAAGTGACCATTGGTTTATGAACCGGGTATAGAACTTTATGTAGAAACTTCCAGAGCGGAATGTAGAAAAAACAAGTGAAGGTGATCTAAGAGAAAACGAGTATTTCGGACGAACATGTGAACGCAGTGGGGAATTAATGGTTGCGTGTTACTAGTCAACGCGCAAAATTATAAGGAACAGAATAAAGTTTGTTTCAGCTAAATCGGGTCACAGAAACGCATAATATCGCGAGTTTTGTGATCACAACATTGACTTTTAACATGTTAAAGAACGAAAACAACAATGGTCGTGACGTCGCTTCAGAAAAGTTTGGATATATTAATAAATTAAACGAAAACTAGTGTGTCTACCGAGATTTGGCATATACCAAAGTATTCCGTGGAATACGGGCCAAATTATAAACGTGGTGACACAATTTTAGGACGCCGAACATTAATAGATAAACATTATGTTACATTAGTTAATTGAGAAATAAACGAGCGATGTTTGTAGGCATGAGACGCACGAAAAAGCATTCTTTTAACAAAATGAAGCGAGAAAAGTGATGTCTAAGAAGTGGAATGGATACGAAATTTTAATTGGGAATTTTACAATATAATAAGACAATCCAGGAAGTGTTAGAAATTAATAATAAACTATTTTATAAGTTATAAAGCAGAAGACAGTAGAGGCGCTATTGTTTTGTTCGGAAAAAAGCTATAAATGCTTTAGGACAACAATGGGGGGAGATGGGGGAATAGCTTGGTAGCGAGAGGCAGAATCCGCGTCGCTTGTTGCAAGAATAATTTTAAAAATTTGGATTTGTAATTTTTTGATGAAGTGTTCTCTTCTGGACTCGCACTAGTGAACTATTATAAACTGTGAGAGGAGTGAATAACTTCGTGGTGAGTTGTACTCCGCGTCACTCGTGATATTATTTTAACACGCGAACTTATAAAATTTCGAGAAGGTGTTGCTCCTTCGGACTTGTATTCGCAAGGTGGCGGAACTGTATGCCGTGTGATGTGAACTATTTTAGTAGTAATATATAAAGCTATGCCACGCGCGATCATAATTTTGAGTTTTGTGAAGTTTGAAAGTTTTTCTACTAATGTTTGGAACTGGTGTTACTTCGACCATTGAAAAATCGAAGCGGGTGTCGCCGAACGAGGTGTGCCGAGGTGCAGCAGACTCGAGCGCGTCTTTGCATATCGTCGCCGTGGTCAGTGCCAATTTGGGGGGCACTGGTAATTCGGCGCTAGCAGGCAGCAGTGGAGCAGAGTTCTTACGCATGACGGCGTGAGATCTTGTGTGTGGACCCGGTCGTTGCTTCGTTAACAACGAAAGGGAAGTGGAATATTTTTTTGTTTTGCAACACTCCAGTGAAGTCAATGACTTTGATTTCTTTGCTCTTGGGGAGAATAAATGGTTTGCAAAGCCAAAACTGGAAACATTTTGGGGGGGATTGCAATGTAATGGGTGTGGCCACAGTATTGAGCTCATTGTTTCGTAATAACGTTTGGGTATAATATGTTTATTGATTTTTGTGATTTTTATGATATCGTGTTTTTTTGATGTTGTGTGGTATTGATTCTTTTATGAGGGTATTAATGTGTCTGTTGGTTAAAAAGAAAATAAACAAACGAGATTTTGAGTTCTCGTTTTGATGTTACGTAACCGGTGTTTTTATCACATAGCTAGCTGATCCTGGTCCCTGCATTGGCGTGGCGCTTGTGTTCTGTAGAGAACAAATCACGGCCCGCCCTGATAAATTTATGTAAACAGAAAAACTCCGGATAGTAAAAGGGGGGGGCACAGTGGTGTGCATTGTAGATATTACAGGTGATCAGCAAGGAAGTTTTTCGTGATCAACAATAGGAGTTGAGAGGGGAGATTTTCATTACATTAGTGCCCAGTTCGTAGGGCGTTTTAGTAAATAGGAAAGGGGGGTTTTTCGTTGCATTGGCGCCCGTTTCGTGGGCGTGATCGATATCGGTAGCAGTGTGAGAGGGGGTTTTTCGTTACAATGTAACAAAATTTTTAGGTCTATCAATTCAGTCAAACCTCAAATGGAATGCCCACTTAAATGAATTGAACACAAAATTAAGTTCATTATGCTACGCGTTCAGAATTCTTTCAAATTCCGTCAGCCTTCATACAGCTCGTTGTGTATATTTTGCCAATGTTCACTCCCGCCTGAGATATGGCATAATATTCTGGGGAAACACATCTTATAGCTCACAGACTTTCAGATTACAAAAAAAATTTGTACGAATAATAAGCAAATCCAACCCACGTGATTCTTGTAAGTCACTCTTTATTAATCTAGGAATTTTACCATTACCTTGTCTCCTGATTTACGAATCAGTAGTTTTTGTCAAAAATGACTTACTTAAGGGCGGGAATATATTTTCAGCAAACGCCGATGTCTATAAGTATAACACACGACGTAGTAATCATATTCACCAAGTGGCAGTATCAACAGCTCACTACAAAAAATTCACATACAATTCATGTACATTACTCTACAACACTTTGCCAGAAGACATTAAACGATTAAATTCAATAGAAAAGTTTAAGTCCCAAGTAAAATCTTTTCTGCTGCATAACTGTTTCTATACAATTCGAGACTATACCGAGCATCAAAAAGGAAAGTAGAATTAATTTTAACAATGATAGTTAATGTAATTATTTATTATTTGGACTGTATAATTCTAAAGAACCTGTAACAAGTATTGTACCACAGTTTCTGGGTTGATGGCCCCCATCTCGATCAGGTTTTTCGTCCAGTTTCCCTGATCCTCGAGCAAATGCTGAGATGGTCCCTTGTTTTGCTTCTGGACATAAATGTAACTTCATTATTTCTGCACGTCTTCTGAATTTCAGTGGGAAATATAGTTATTCAAATTATCGTTTTTCATATTATCGCGGCAAAAAGTATTATTCTTTCATGAAGAACATGAGGGTTCAGGGCAGGAATTTATAGCTAATTTACCTTTGAAAATATATTTTATTATATAGGAGCGAATATTTTGTCAAAACTCGAAAAAAAACTCTCTTTTCTGTATTCAAAATTCGACTAAAATATGGTTTAGGATAGAGACCACAGAATTATGAAAACGTGCACAAAATTCACTTCTCCCCATAGCTCGTCATACGCAGTTTTTAACTGTTTTTTGACATAAATAAATAAATAAATAAATAAAGAATCAATCGTGTCTCGTGTTGAAATACGGCTGCACCAGCATGAGCGGAAAAATGCGGATACACCCAGAATGAGTTCGTCTCTTGTGCCACCGTTGCGTAGTGTCTTAGAATAAATGTTACGAAATAGTACGTTTGGACGGATCGAAAATCATCACCTTTTTGCCTATGAATATTTGATGGGAACGTTCATATAATGAAGTAGCACAAGCGATATTCGCCTTTCATTTCTAGTCAGCTCATTAAATACTGGTGTAACACGTTAAACCTCGTCTCGTCAAAGCCTATCTCGTCACGTTAAACCCTACCCAGTCACTTCACTTAGTCACTTAACACTCCACTTCGTCACAACATCCCACACTTTGTCACGTGAAACCACATCAGTCACGTCACACCACACCTTCGTTATAAATTTCACACCATCCCACACCCAGTCATATCACACCACACAGTCACGTCTCACCGCACATAGTCACGTCACACCACACCCAGTCACGTCACATCACACTCAGTCACGTCACACCATACCCAGGCACGTCTCACTGCATCTCGTGTCTTCACAACCTGTCTCCATATACTTCGTCCGTGACAGCTCGTAAAGTAACAGCCCGTCTTGTCAGATCTCTTCCATTACAAATCGTGCCATCATACCCGTCTTGACACACCTCGTCTGTGCTACACAATACTTTGTCACGTCACGTCGCATTACATATCATTACGTCACATCTCACCACACCTCGTTACGTCACATCCAGTCACGTCACACCACATGCTGTAACTACCCTTACGTTATCTCACATCTCACCACGTAACGAGGTGTTACGTAGCCACAACACGTCTTGTCAAGTCACACTACTCTTGTCAAGCCACACTAGGTCTTGTCAAGTCACAATATGTTTTGTCAAGTCACACTACGTTTTGACAAGTCACACTACGTTTTGTCAAATCACACTACGTCTTGTTAAGTCACATTACGTCTTGTCACGTCACGCCACACTTCGTTACGTCACAGATTACTTCGTCACGTCACATCGTCGAATCATTTCATGTAGCATCGTCACGTCACGTCTCTTCCTATCGTATCACGTTATAACGTCCACACGTCACGATAGATCACCTCGTCACGTCACATCTCATTGCATGGTCGAGATTTTCATTATTCCTGCTGCTTTCGTTCTTTTTTGCGAGGATAATTTTATGTTTTTCATAATAATTTATGGCCATACCTTCATTATTCAGCAGCCATTGTTATTTAAATAGACTAATAAAAGATAATATTAGTATTTGTACTATTCGCATAGTTATCGTATACTGCGAATTTCGTAACTTTGCCCCTGACAGGAATCAGCTGTTGATGGTTTCATCCAATCGGGAGCTTGAACCTCACCATAGTGACGTCACTGTCGCGAAATATAAACCCCCGATTCGATGGCAGCGAAACAGCTGATTCCTGTCAGGGGCAAAGTGACGAAAATCCCTGTAAAGGCTTTTTTTCTTGTCATTGTCATCATCGCTGCCGTCGTCGTCACCGCCGCAGTAGTCACATAACGTCGAGGGGCGGTGCGGAGCGCGTGCTCAAGCGGCGACCCCGGCCCTTTCCGCGCAGATAACGACTCAGGAACCGCGCGCTGCGGAGAAATGCGTCGACGACTCGCGCGTTTTTTTAAAGAGGCAACTCGACGCGTGTCGTAACGGCTACTACCCGAAAGAAGGCGGAGCGCAAGAAGTTGTTTGCCGCGTTAAGTCTTCTGCAAACGCTGCTTCCTTTCGACACATTCAGCCGAGGAACCCCTGAAGAATTATAAAGAAATAGCGCTCTAAAATGGTTGCTTACTTAATAATGATTTAGTCAACAAAGCTCTGAGGGACTCTAAAGAAATAGTACTCTTCAACTGTATTTGTTTTGTGACTTTCTGACGCCATATAACCTATAAAACATTCTATAGTAGAGGCATAAACAGTTGACTTAATTGTTGTTTGAAGGGTCTTCCTGTGTTCGAACCACGTGTGTCAAATAATGATGTAATCGTATTTGATGTTTTCTAGTTTTCTTCTTTAATTTCTGTCATTTTTATGTAATAATAATAATAATAATAATAACAACAACAACAATAACAACATTGTATCTGAGAAACGTATCAGTCAAATCAACTGTGGTTCTTTTTTACTCTCTCGTATACAATGTATTTATGTAGTAAAGGTAAAAGTGTTGTAAATCGATCCATCTGTGGACCACACTAATTTTCTCCAAAATCATAATTGCCCAATAGATCTGCCCAAACTCTAGGAGGTGTGATTATGAAGCGAAAATTTTCATTGGTGGGGTTCTTTGCATGAAGCTTCAAAGACATTTTCAATATTTTCTCAATAATGGCTCCAATATATTTTTTCTCAGTTAGACCAAGGTGGTCTTAAAAATGGGATAAGGTTCATTTTTATTGCTCTCACAATTTTCAATAATTGAAACAATTTTTTAAAATTTCGACATTTTCCAGCATTTTACAGCATTAATGTTGAAAATAGATTCTTCTTAGTAAGAATATCTCCTTCAAAGTTAGATCTGTAAGATTATGTACAATTTTTACTTTCCCGTATACGTACGTATATACGGAGTAAGACACGTAGTATAGGGAAAATTATGTAATGCTGCGGTAAATCGATTTTAATATTTCAACGGAAATACATATTTTGGGGTCCCCTGATACCGAAAAAGTGGTTCTTTTCAAAACGTCCGTCCGTCTGTCTATCTACCCGTCCGACCCTCCATCCGTCAGTCTGTGAACAACACTAGCGTCTACACCATAAGTACGATTTCTTCCAAAATGGATATTCCCCGGTCGATCTGCGACTAGAGGCGCCGCGATTTTGAAAAACATTCTTCAAAATTTGGGGGTATTTTACGTGAAGACCCCCGGCCATTTTCAATTTTTTTTTCAAAAACGGCTCCAAACTTTTTCTTTAAATTTCTGGTAAGAATATAGTAAAATACGCTTATTAAGGTGGTATAGGTCCGATCAATATCCTATATTAATAATGAATTACAATGAATAGTTGAAAGAAATTCACTTTCATTAATGCCAAATTCAAGGTTTTTACCATTTCACACCTTCTTTTAGTATCAGTTGGTTCTAACCGCAATCTTCTAGGGGACTAAGAAATTATTTTAGGGAGTCTGAGGGGGCCTCCAGGTGAAATTTTGGGTTATTTGCGACTATTTCTTCTGGTTGCCGATGAAGGAATCGAATGTAGTTCCTTTGATATAATGTTATAGTCGTTTAGACACACAGCGTTCTCGGAATGTAACAGCGTGTGTATCGAAGATCAGGATCACTGTATTCCGAGAAATCGCACGTACGTGTGCGCAGTCATGTGCGCAGTACGCGTGCCCAGTGCGCATTTTCCAATTCTCCGCCATTAGTGCAAGGTGCTCGGTATTGCCTCATTTATTTATTTGTTCGAAAAAACAGTAAAAACTGTATATGATGTATGGGGAAAGATATTATCTGCGCACATTTTCTTGAGGTCCAGAGTAAAAAAAATTTTAAAAGTAACATTTGAAAAACTAGAAACAAGAATTTAGAAAATAATTATTATTTTAGAAACATAAAAATTTGAAAAATATTTGTTCCGGAGTTATAGAAAATCAATTTCAACGGTAAATGAACTGCTGATTTGATTTTTCTGCATTGCTAACAAAATAGTAACGAACATCAGTTCTACCACTACAAGCAAAAGGAGTGCTCAAAAAAACGTGAAGCTACATTTACGTCCAGAAGCAAAACAAGGGGCCATCTCAGCATTTTCTCAATGGATTAGGGAAACTGGACAAAAACCTGATCGAGATGGGGGTCATTGACCCTCTTCAGGGTTGTCTTCCCTGTCGATCGTATTTTTATTGTTTTGTATAGTATTCGCATTTATTTGATTTTACAACATAATTTTCTGCATGACACTGTTTTCGACTTAACTAATTGATAGTGGATTTATTTGAATCTGACAGTGCTAATACAATTGAGCTCCTGCAGCTTTTCTCTAATCACTGAAGTTGAACATCCTTCGCGCGCCTCGCGACCGGAGATAGTTAATCCTTCTGCTTTTGCGGATCTTGAGATCCGAAGCCTGCGATGTGCCCGCGGCCCCGACTTCTGCAGACAGTGCCGTGTTAACGCACGGATCCGGGGCCCCCGACATTTCTTTCAAAAATATTTAATGCTATATGTTTCAAAAGTAAACTAAAGAAACGTATAAAAAATGTGATGTCTGATTGAACTGTATGGGCAAAAAATGAGCATAACGAAGTGATTTGTCGTGCATTATTGGATAATATTTATAATATGGAATGTTGCTCGTTGATGCGTTTCAATTTTATATTGTATATTTCCAATACAAATTAAAAATAATTTGTTGACTTTTTCAATGTAATTATAAATCTGTTATTCTTACTTATTTTTACAAATGTTTAATTGTTTGTTGGTGTAATGTTATATTGAAACACTGTCAAATGTTTTCAAAATATTTAAAACAAAATACTAAATACGATGTGAATTGATAGGATTTTCTTTACATTTCAGCATCGAAATTGGGGTGAAAGTAAGAATAAAAGAATTTCAGCATCGATCGGTCAAAGGGCCCAAGGGCCCCCGGTGCTGTTAAAACGGCCCTGCCTGCAGGAACGTGCAACAGCGATTGCCACCTTTCCAGTCATTCAAAATACGAAACCGAATTGCACGCTACGAAAACTACCGAATAGTATCGCTGGATGTTCCAATATCCCACAATTTATAGCGACCCGGTCAGGTTTTAATTTTGTATTGCTTATGAATGACGGTCTATCCGTAAATAAGTTTTGGCAGTATATTCTTAAACCACAAATAATCTATACACGAATAAAAGGGAATGTATACGTATGTGTGTCACACATTGATGCAAAAACATCTCGACCGATTTTGCTGAAATTTTCACACTTTTTTATTATTAGCAATGCGAGTGTGAATTAAATGGAACATTTGGGGGCGTTGTTGATGTGTTATTCGTTTATAACGAGTCAAGCGTCCTTGAACTCTACGTAACCCGCCGTACACTCAAGGATTTAGCGCGTCTTCACTGCTTGCAAGCATTCTGCTCCTGCGACTGTGAAATATCGGCCGTAATTATTACCTAATCTCGGACAAGTAAATCAAATTTCTCCAAGAGTGTCATAGAGCAATAGTGTGCAATAGTGTCGTAGCGAACGCATACCCTTGGGGGAGAACGTTTTGACAATTGTTTACTTGGCAGCCATGACCATACCAGAACATACAACAAACCTGTATTTGCGAAAAATTCTTTCATATATTAGAATTTTTGCATTGCGCAGTGCAAAACATGATTAAGAATCACGTGATCAATAGTGTGTGATGTGGGCTCTGCAAAAGCAAAGCATTGGCGGTCCCATCAGTAATACATAAAACTCTCAAGTTTCCATCTTACTTCAGTTGCTCAAACTTAAAAATAAAATTTTGGACGCGCTTGAAATTATGTTACGGGTTAACCCATCGATCTAGCCATTAACCTAAAAAGAATGCGAGAAACTGCGTGCTTTCGTAGCACCACACGTTTCTTTCTTTACGGTGATTTCATTACTCTAGATCAGTGTTGTCAAGGTCGATGCCATGAGCGGGAGTCCGTGGCACGAGTGCCACGACGAAATCGCCCCTTTCACGTAGTTCGTCACCCGCCACCAGAGACAACGCCATCCCTATTGTAAAACGTGGGGGTTACTAATAGTTTCCTATCCCGACGCTATCTGCGCAGAGTAGCTCGTGGCATGCTACGGAGCCATGACGTGTGCCACTGCCACCAGTAGAAGACCTTGACACCACTGCTCTAGATTTTCAACCCTGACAGTACCTTGATTTTCAACCCGTCGAAAAAGGCCAGGCCAGGTGAAAATAGAGGATCTAGGTGAAAGTGGCCAGGCCATGTGAAAATAGAGGATCAACCCATCGCCCCGGTCTTACGCAAGGAACAGAGGAAAAAGGAGAAGGATCTCACGCGATGCGTTAGGCGTAGTTTTTAATTTTTTTACTTATTTAAAGGTCGCCTTTAACTACTAAGATCATATAGCGACCCCTATAAGTAACATTGGGGGTAACGGTATCTGGACACCACAAGCATCCATGCCCTGTGCGGGATTCGAACCCGAGACCCTTCAGGCACGAGGAAACTACGGATTACAAGCCTTAGCGAACTTGACTGTTCAGACCGGCTAGTAGGCATTGTTTCATTCCTGGATTAGATTGGAGGTAACTCTAAAAACGACCGATCAAAGCAACCGGCCTCTTCAATTCTCTTCCAGGCAGCACGGTCGGTATTGTCCCGGGTACTAAGCTGGCAACGAAAATCCTGCGACAATCAGGATTCTACCGGGGACCACTCTGTGTAAAGAGCTGCAGTTGCATATCCGCAATGGCACACGCTTTCGAAACCGGTATTTCGGTTCCTCATTTTATGGTGTAGTAACGTGTTCTTGCGGAAACTCATCGGTTCGCAAAAAAATTCAGTTTTATGATACAACATGGTGATGGTAATGGTCCTTTAAACATATTAGTATAAAGGATTGCTCCTCATGGGGTTAAAATCGTCGCACTACTCAGAAAAATCATAAAGTACATAACATTGTTGAAATGTAAATAGAAAACAAACAAGAAACTAAGAAAAGTTCGATGGTTGTGTAATACTCAAAAACAATTATTTTAATAATTCATTGACAAAGTACGTAGAAATTACACAATGGCTCACAACCCAATATTAGTTCTTAACCTTCAATTGAAATCACTTCAATAATAATAAAAAAACGTCACTCATACAACCTACATTTCATTTCCAATATGGTGTCTCATTTATTAATTTATCTTCACAGATGCGAGCTACTTTGAATTCATAGTAGCGAAATTCAGCTGTGAAACTACACGGGTGTCGTAAAGTAAAATAAAGACGTTCCAACAAACGAGTAAAAATACTTGTTTGGCTTTGTAGACTTCTACCAGCAGAAAATGTACACACACACACACGCGCGCGTGCGCACGCACATTCAAACACACGCATCTTTTATATCGTGTTTGGATGTTACGCGTTATGATTACATATCTTTACACTTTCTTTCCATTCCAACGTGATTCTTTCATTCCAACATGATTGCAAGAGTAATCCGGAATAACTAGTTACATAATTTGTAGACACGTATATAAATCCACGAACGTAGTACCCAACGTGAAACAAAAAATATTTGTAAGTAACTGTAATTGACATTTCTTTTGCCATTAACAGTACGTAACTTTCATTGTGAAGAACTAGGTCACATTCACTTGAACTCGTTCTCAGGTCAAAAGAGTTGGGAGTGAATGCTACTGACAGAATTAGCCTTTGCGTATTCACAAAGTTGGGCAGTATTTAAATACTGTATTTGAAATACGCATTTTAAATACATAGTGCATTTGAAGACCTGTATTTTTTAGGTTTTTGGACACGTATTTTAGAGATGTATTTAAATACATAAAATAGGTGTATTTGAAGAAAGAAATACTTAAAATACTTTAAATACAGATGAAGACAACGAGGATAGCTTCTTTTGGTTTGATTTTGTTAGTGAATGGACCTCATTGAAAAAATTAAAAGCTCCTTTCAACTGTAGATCTTGAGTTCTCTTCATTTTTAAATGATAAATTTAAATGATTAAAAACTCTCTACAAATATCCGACCATTAATCAGCGTTTATTCCTTATAACAGTAGTTTATGTTCATCAGTGCCAGTTTAACAACTGTTTTCCTGTGGTGGTTTTATACATTCACCAAGTAGGGGTTTGTTGTCAGATTATTTGTTTGAAAATTTAATCGTTTTAAAAGGAAGTTCCGTTTGTTTGAGTTAGACATATTTTTGATATTTTATATTTGATGTGAAAGTATGAGTGAAAGTGTTTTATATTTGATAAGTATAAGATACAGCGTTTTATGAAAATGTTTTATATTTGAAAGTTTTTAGTTATTGATCAGAAATTTATTACCGTCAATTAGTAATGGATGGTAATTGACAATTACAATATATTGTTGCAATAAAAAAGTTATAGCGCCAAATTATAGTATTTACTGTATTTTGAGTATTTGAAGTATTTGAAATTCTGTGGAGGCAGCAGAGATCTTGTGGTAATCCATAATAAAGTTTCAAGGATAAAGAGGTATCAACCACAATAGTAGATTCTTTTTTTAATTAAAAAAAATAATGTTAAAATTACTAAATTCTCTATATATTAAAAAAAATTAATCTACTATTGTGGTTGATACCTATTTATCCTTGGAACTTTATGAAGTGTTTTAAATACGTAGGTAGTTATCAATTCAAAACCTAATGTATTTTGAGTTTTTATTTAAATACTTATTTAGAAAGTATTTTGGCGAAATACTTAAATCCTAAATTTAAATTATTTTGCCCAACCCTGCATATTGATGTTATTACGAGCCAGTTACCTTATTCTCTGCTGCTCTTGCACTCGTTCGCTATTTGCGTTACTAATGGAAGCTGGCAGACCGTTCGAAATAAATTGGGCAAACAAATTCTCCTCGGCGTCACACACGCGCGACATGCGTGCGTGTGCTGGGAGCAGAACACAAAGAAGTTTTTTTCGCGGTGCGTGTGGTGCTATCGACAAGACGTGTGCGTGACAAGGTTCCTTTCGCCTTTCACAGCGCTTTCATCTAACTTCGTCGCACGGTCTTGACAATGCAAACAATTTGGTGGGTTGTGTTTCGGCACACGCTCTCTAATAGATCAATAGAAACACCTCTAGCAATAAGTGAGGTACAGTGTTTCTTCGGTGAGAGTTTTAAATGCCTTCATATCTTCGTACTAACTTGGCAGAGTGTTCAATGGTATATTGATAGTAACATTATTAAAATACAATTTCTTTTGAAGGAGCTCATGAGAATGCAGTTTAGGTGATTTGTTTCTTAGGATTGGCTTCATCTGGTTTACATGATACGTTGAAATTCTAAACTGATTTTGATCACTTTTAATAAATAGAATTTATTAGCTGACTGAAATTCCTATATTTTAGTTGATCCACTGCAACATACTCAATTGTGTATCATCAGACACTCCAAATATAACGTAATTAATTATGTCAATTGTTCGTTAACTCTCCACGAAAAAACATCGAAATAAATTCCCACAAATTAGAATATAGAATGTAAAACTCTTCACCTTCAAATTATTATTTTCGATCAAGGCGAACATAAATTAGGTAAAAACTTCATAGGAAATTAATTATTATTATTACAATATTCATTATTGGAAACCAATTAATTAAATGGAATTATTTTTAATGAGGTGCTGTTACCATTCAATTACTGTATTAAAAATTGTATGCTGGTGTGTGTCGCTTCAATAGCATAGCAACGAAAAAGTGACTATCGTAGTCATGTCAAGTTGTTGATTTGTAATTCTTTCTGTTTCTGGTACGTAAGAGTGCAAGCTCATTTTTTTCACAGTTAAAAGCACACTGATATTGTCTAATGTCAAAATTAATATTATTTTGAAAAGACTATTCATTTATATAAAAAATGAGCTATCAGATGAGAGGAGATTTCCAGCTGGTCGATTTGGTCCACTGAGTGTTGAAAACCAATTAGTTTTTGGTTTAAGAAGATTGGCTGGGTATTCTTCATTCATTATATAATATAAATTGTTTTCTTTTATTACTGTTGTGATAGCAACAAATCGTTTTGGCAAAAATCACAGAAAAAAACCTAATAAATACTCAGATTGCTTTTCGTTTCACTTAAATCGTTGCCTTTTCATGTGGTATATTTAAACCGCTTTCTGTGCCGAACGCCAGCTTACGAATTTCTTAGGCATCCCAGCTGTTGGCGCGTCGCGTTAGAAACCCACATAACAACCGTGTCCCCGGAATCAGTCGTCGCCGGGCGGAGCCTCTCTGCGGTCGCCGCGCGGTGGACGAACTCATCGCCGGCGGGGGAGAGCGGCCTGAGTGACCGCACGCGCGCCGTCTCGACCGGCCGGGCAGCTTCCAGGCTTCTTTTCTTTCGGAGGGCCCTGCTAATGCGCTCCGCCCGCCCCGCCCCGCCCCGCCACGCCCCGCCTCGCCACACCCGCGTGACTCTCGTTTCGGCCCCTCCTTGCTTCGTCTCCGTCTTGTCTCATCCCCGCTTCCTCTGCCCTTCCTCGCCTTGGTTTCCTCTGCCCTTCTTGTTCCAACTTCACTGTCTGCAGCGCCTTCTCTGACCCTCCTCCTGCCTCTCCTTTCCTTGTTCCGCCCGGCCTGATGTCGCCTCCTGCCGTGAACTCTCACGCCCCACTCCGCTCCGCCTAACCACTCCCCGCCCAGCCTGGTCCGGCACAGCCCCCCTGAGCCCCGCCCCCTCAGCCCCGCCCCCTCAGCCCCGCCCCCTCAGCCCCGCCCCCTCAGCCCCGCCCCCTCAGCCCCGCCCCCTCAGCCCCGCCCCCTCAGCCCCGCCCCCTCAGCCCCGCCCCCTCAGCCCCGCCCCCTCAGCCCCGCATACAGCCACGCTTCCCAGCCACGCCCGTTCCGTCTTTTCGCGAATTCTGGCTATTGCAACAAACTTGATGTTGATCAAGCAAACATCTGTCACCTGTGATCCTACCTCTCGGTCTCGGGTACGCTTGAACCTATGGTCTCGAAACGTCCGCTGCAGCTAAAGGCTTTCTCCGGATACGTACACTTCACTGAGAGCACATAGCGTGCTGTTAAGATTCTGCATCTCTTTTTGTTGCCTAACTCACGTAGGCAACGACGCCCGTCAAGTTTCTATTAAAAGCCATGAATAGTAAATTGGGTTTCTCCCCTCTCACGAGGCAAATTTCGCAGTGCGGATCACCCCCACCGCTCTCCTCCGCTCGCGCGGAAGAAAAAGAAGCCGGCGGCGGGGACGGCGCGGCGGCCGGTCGGCGACGGCCGCGCGTCAGCCGGCGTGAAAACCAAACGCGACCTCCGCGCCCGCGCCAGAGAGAAACGGAGGGCGGGTGAGACTCGGGCGGCGCCCCAGGGGGCGTCGCGACGCCCAGCCCCCTCCCCTCTCCCCCTCCCCCTCCTCCACGCTCGCTGCGCTGCACCGCACCGAAAGGCTTTCTCCGGGCCCCGGCCCTTGGAGGCGCAGCGGACGGAACGCGTGGCGCCTCCTGCCGTGCGACCGACTTCGGTGGCGCAGTGGATGTCGCTGCGATAGGGAGATTTTGCCACCTCGAACGTTAAACACTATCGATATTCTGCGCATGCGCAGATGCACTAAAGTGATGCGAAACTTGAACTGCGCATGAGCAGAAGATCGACAGTGCTTACCGTTCGAGGTGGCGAACACTCCCTAATGACTCTGACCTTAAGGAAATCGCCTCTTCACGCAGTTCATAACTCCGCCGAAAGAGACAACGCCATCACTATTGTAAAACGGCGGGGTTACTAATAGTTTCCTCTCCCGACGCTAGTGGCGCAGAGAAGCTCGTGGCATGGCACGGTGCCGCGAGGCTTGCCACTACCACCAGTAGAAGACCTTGACACGACTGTCCTAGTGTTCTGATTCCAATTAGGATAGGATTTTCGACGCCAGATAACTAGGGCGAGTTCGGACGCTGTCTGGAGGGAAATTCTAGCGTTCGGCTGCCCTAATAGTTTTCCGTGGTTTCTCCGATCAACTCCAGCCGAACGCCGGAGCAGTACCTTAACAAACGGGCCACGGACCGCGCACGATCTTTCCTTCCTCTTCCTTGTTCTATCCTCGCCCCTTACTTACACACACTTACACGCACACGTGAATGCACTTCACTACCACGCATGTCGGGAGACCGTTCGGGAGCTTAGAGATTGTTTCCCCTTAAGCGGAACCCCGTTGGTGGGAGATTCCTGTCTGGGGAAAACCTCGCTAGTCTACGGATAGGTCGACGCTGGATCTCGTTATTCAGAGGGGGAATATCACTGCCACCTCCCGCAATAAAACATGCCCTTCACTTTAGAGACGAATTACCATAGCAGTTGCTGCGCCCGGAATCACCAATCAATCCTGGCCTACGTTTGGTTTTACTGAGCGCGGTGTCGAAGAAGAATCCTGGCTAAAGGTTTGTTTATGGGATTTAATTTTCATGTTCATTGATGTAAAGGATGACTAAAATTCCCTTCGTATCTCTGAGAGTCAGTTGGATTTCTGTAAGGGGTGTGAAATATTCTGCACTTACGGAATCGTACGCGTACTTTCATCAGCAAAGAATAATAACGTAGTCCGTAGTTCCATTGGGGAAAAGATAGCGAATGACACTGCAGGAGTGATGCGATATCAATAACAAAATATCGAACCTAACAAACAGTTCGCTGAATAAGGGTACGGGAAGACTGAGTGGCCCCACGCCCGTGGCGCTTATGTTGACCGCCTGCCTCTTCATGTGTGAAATACGAAGGAAGACGTAGAAAACATTAGGGCATTGGGGACATTTCGAGCGAGAGATTGTTTGCTCGTTGCAGGTAGTGCGAACAGTCGTTTATTTCTAACACGTAGTGTTACCACCATTTATTATTTAATGCATTAATATTTTTACATTATTGTGATTCTAGTAATTTTTCATTCACAAAGAAAACAGCGATGGTAAAAAACATCGACATGGAATAAATACATAGAAACATCGACATTGATATCGCATCCCTAGGTGCCAGACGTCAAATCGGTCTCAAGAAAGTGAAGCCTTCCTCGTACCAAAGACATGGCCTACGGGAAACGGCGAACGTGACACACGCAGAGCTCTGACAGCGCGACACAGACTGTTTCATAATTCGTATTTTCGTGCGCTGGACGTCTAAGTATAACCTATTGTATGTAACGCATTCACTATCGTGCTGCAATGAAATCTCGGCCTAGTTATGAGGACAATACATTCTATCGTAAAGTACAGTTTCGTAATTCAACTCTTCTCGCCCGAGTTTACTCGAGCGAAGCATCCATATACCTCAGTCTCCGATAACCAGTTTTAAGGGAAACTATAGAAAATAGTATAAACAGTAAATATTCCAAACACTACGTAAATTCATCTAATATTTAATCCAACAAATAGTTCTGGGAATACTTGCCAAATGATGATGAAAAATAAATTATGAAAACTAAAGAAAACATTTTTGGTTAGAAACATAAATGCAGGGTAGAGTAAGTTCATTCTGTCCTGTAAACTTTAGGACGAAAATACGCATCAGTGTTCAATAATAATACACCTCCCCTCATAACCGAACTCGAGATATCCGCCTCCTCGGGGTAACAAAATATCCCTACATTTCGAATTCTATTTCAATTTGGTTTGTTATTTTAGGTCTCATTAACATCAAGGTCATTAACCACCACTATTGGGTTTAATGTTATGTAATGATATTGCGATGACATGATATGGTGATGACAGGTGGTGAAAGGACAAACACAAGTACAACCCCGTCCGAGGTGGGACTCGAACTCGCGATGTTTGGGTCCGAGATCGCTATGACACTACTGTCTTAACGATCTCGGCCACCGCGGATGGGCTCTATTTCAATGAATGGTTATTTTGTTGGCGGTAATGAGAAACCCCACCCGTGCTACGGTATTCAAATCAATATTCCATGCACATAACAAGCTTCGAACCCGCGACCCTTCGAACCGAGACTTTTAAGATGAGTCCAACTTAGCGATCTCTACTTCCCAGCTAGGCATGAGTTTTCTTTGTCTTTAAGATTCAGAGAAGGATTTGAGACAAGAACGTCATGTTGAATGGTATGTGGCGACGGCCCTCCAAGTGACGAATATTTGTGAGTGGCTCCAGTGGTAACCTATGTGCCCAAGACTCCCCTGGGCAGTGACGCTAGAGCCATTGATTTGGATATTATTTAAGTAGGTGAAGCGCAAGACAAAATTTTGCCTTTCACGCCACGATTCTATGACACACATTCCTATATGTTACAGAATGTACTTGCCTAATGAGGGTGTCAATCTCACTGTCTTTGGTTTCGCGCATTCAGTTTGTATGAGTGAACAGACTGTGAATTATAACTGAATTTCAACGTCGACAGTGAGGATCCAGAATCCGATGAGGAATAAAGAATTTGTAAATTATTAGAGGTGAAAAATTGCTTCTACTACGCCGAATAGTGGTATTACGCAGAGAACTGTGTATTTCTGTAAAATATTCCATTTGCAGCTTCGGTCAGCTGAAGTATTATCATTCAAAGAATACGTTGTCATCAGGAAGACAATTGCCGTCCCGGGGGTGTCAGAGAATTCAAATGCCCCGCTGCTGCTTCGACGGCTAAGCTTACGGCTGGAACGCAGCATCCCCTTAGGATCCTCTATCTGCTTCTGCCTCTCGCGACTCTGACAGAAAGTTCAGCAACTTGGTGCGTGACCTCCGAACAAAAGGGAATTGAAGTGCGTGAAGCAAGAACAAGAATATACGTTGTATCAAAATTGAGGAAGACACACAAAATTGGTGTATCTTTTACTCTTATCTTCTTATTTCAAGCGTAATACAATTTCGCTGATTGTTGTCACTGGTCACTCTGTTAATGAATTACACATGTCATGGTGAATTGAAAAAAAAAATACTAAAATTTTTGCATGGTTTCTCACGCCACAATCCCAATATGAAAATAACTATACTATTTATGGGCATGGTATCCACCAACATATTGTTCCACTCTTTCTAAACTTCCCCCAACTATGTGTTTCAAACTTCTCTTGGATCGTATGTGTGAATCAAGCCGTATCGAAGACAAGAAGTTTTTGGTTATTCGACGGAAGTTATTGTTGTTAAAGAAAATTATTACTGTAAATATTTAAACTCATCGTATTTAATATATTGCTCGTCAAAATTGACTTCATCAGGTTTGTTATTTTTATAGTGTTCGCTTTCACGTAAACAGAACACGCTGGGTCCACAAGAAGTTCCACTCCGATGAAAGAGTGAGTTTGCATCGCCCCGGGGTGCCAGGCCTCCTCGAACCCCGGCCCCTTCGCCAGCTGAAAGGCTTTCTCCCGACGGCTTGGCCTTGGAGGCGAAGATTACGGAACGCGTACGTGGAAAGCTGCATGTCGCACGCACTTCACATTCTGTAAATTATGGGCGTAAGTAGGTGCCAGCGCTAGGGAGGGCGCCAAATTTTATAAGCTTATACAGGCTGTCCCAGGAGGAAACGGCGAAACTTCGAAAATAAGCTCTAAAGGCAATTCCAAGCGTATTTTCTCCAATAAACTACGAGGATATTCCAAAAATATATATTATTGAAGCATAGAAATACTCCAGAAATATGTAAATTGTTTATTATTTACAAAAGAAATTAATATATTTGCACAGATAGAAAAATTAAGCGAGAAATAAAAAAGCAGTCGAATTGTGTAAATTGAGTGCTCTTTTTATTTCTCGCTTAATTTTTCTTTCCGAATAAATATGTTCATTTCTTTTGTAAATAACAAACAATTTACATGTTTCTGGAGTGTTTCTATGCTTCTGTAATGCAAATGTTTGCCTACAAATCAATTTTTTCAAACCAACTTTTGAGTGCTAATAGTGGCTCAACCATTCGGAATATCCACGTTGTTTATTAGACAAAATATGCTTAGAATTATCTTAAGAGTTTATTTTTCAAGTTTCGACGTTTCTTCCCCGGACACTCTGTATACAGAATAGAATAGAATATTTATTTCGCTACTTAAGAATACATGAAATACTTCCGGTGGTAGCGTTTTCTAAGCAATTACTCAACATAAAACAAATATCAAACAAATACAACAAAACGAACATCAAACAACATTAAAATATGTACACGTTACTAAATACAATTTTACAAAATTAATGTATTAATCCTATCACGCTAAAGCTGACCTTAATACAAAAAAAACGAGAATAATACCAAAAATTAATTTTAATGTTGACGTATTCTAAAAAACTTACAATTTATTTCATATAATTTTAAAATTGTTGACATCCTGAGAGAAAGACTCCAGGACTGCTGTAGGTAATTTGTTCCAATTCTGTATGGTTCTATTAATAAATGAGAGTTTACCTACATCTGCAACGTATGTTGGTTTTTATAGTCTTGCCCGAATTTTACCCCACGGACAATCACCTCTTATTGATTTGAATAACGCACAAAGACGCGATTTCTCTCAGCGTTTTTACAAGAGTTCCCACGATATAAATTCAGAATTAGAACGTCCTCTCCTAACAAATTTTGCGGCATATTTTTTATAAGATTTATCCCATATAAAGATAAGGATACAGAAGGGGCATTTTTAGATATTTTATTATCTCATAGCAATTTAACTTAGGTATGGAAGGAAGAAATTTTATAATTATTTTAACAGGGAATTGGGCGACAAGTCGAAATTTACGTAGAGCAACGAAAGTTTTTCAAGTTTTAACAATATTTGCATTTCTATTTAAAGTAAATATACAGCCTATATCTTGTCTTCAATAAATATCTAACGTAAATTTTATCATAGTGATGGTGCATCCTGGCTCTGATCGGTAGTTTTCCGCGCTTTCTCCGATCAGTGCCAGGCGAATGCCGGATTGTTGAGCCTTTACAAGCACCCATCGGGTGATCTTTCCTCCCTCATCCTTCTACCTCTCTTCGCCTCTAACAAACAGCGCTGCCCCGCTGGGATAGAAACTTGGTGGGAGAAACAAGGAAATAATGATTTAAATAGTTGTAGCGCCCGCCATCAAGCTAGCAACCTTTGCAATTGGCGACGAACATTACAGAAGGCATGCTTTGAGAGAGGTACATTATATGTACGTCACATTTTGTAAATCGTTCAATTCGATTTTTTCTCGACGATTGAAGATAATCAGTAAAGAAATTAACGATAAAGATGGAAATAAGTAGAGAATGGAGAAGAAAGAACAACGTGAGATACATGATCCATTACTTACGTTAATGCCCCTGCATTCATTCGGAATTGTTCGGGGAAATCACCAAATCGACCTGTCAGAGCGATGTCCTGGAATGTTCGTCTTGAAAGCAGCATCGTCCAACTGAGACACGCAGTTGGGGAAGAAAATTTTACACGGTTAGAGATTTAACCCACATTATCCCCGATATAACGCTTCAGTTGCAGACCCACAGAACTCATTTACAGCGAGGCTTTTTTTTCGAAGCACGAGATAACAGCCCGTCACTACCACGAAAGCGTGGAAAGGATTTGATCGTGGCTTTTGGGGAATTATGCGATGGTCTTCTGTCATACGCGTTGGGGTTCTATGCGTGTGACGACTCAAATAACCGTCACAGATAACGAACGCAAGGTGACATTTTGTCACACGACGGAAGGGACGTCGCTCGGCGGCAGCCGATGGTAGCCGTCCGATCCATTCATAGTTTGTGGCGAACGAAGCGAGCTCTCCGCAGGCTTTCGCCAAGTTCTCTCGAGTTCAGTCGCTGTCTGGAGGAGAATTCTACCGGTCGTCTGCTCTGATCGGTAGTTTTCCGTGGTTTCTCCAGGCGAATGCCGGAGCAGTACCCTACCAAACTGGTCACGGGCCGCGCGCGATCTTTCCTTCCTCTTCCGTGACCTCTTCTCGCCCTTTACTTACACACACTAACATGCACTACACTACCACACATTGTGGGAGACTGGTATGGAGTTTAGAACTTGTCCAGGTTGGGGCGATGTCCGCTAGTGGGAGATACCTGGTTGGGGAAAACCCTAATAGGCGACGGTGAGTCGGCGCCGGATCTCACTATCCAGCTGGGAAAGATCACAACAACCTGAGGGAGATATGCACTACACTCAAGGGACTAATGACCTTAGCAGTTGACGCGCCCGGAGACACTAATCAATCAATCAAAATCGAAGTTCTCCTATTTCCCCTCCCTCTCATTCCAGCTTTTCCCCTTCATTCGCTTCATCACTAGAGCATCCAAGGGCGACCTTAGCAGTTGAAAGTCTCTTAACCTGGAATAAAAAATCAAATAAGTGTAATAAATAAAATAAACTGAGTCGGCCGAGATCGTTAAGGCAGCAGTGTCGTGGCGATCTCGGACCGCAGGGTCGCGGTTTCGAGTCCCGCCTCGGACATGGGTGTACTCGTGTGTGTCTATACGTGTGTGCCGTCCTTTCACCCCTCACCATCATCATTTCATCTTCCACACCCCCAGGGCTAACAACCCTGGGAGATAGAAATGGGATTCAGCTAAAATGCAGATCCCCCCTAAGAATGGTCCATGTCCTGCCTCCGAGATAATGTTCCTGAGCCCCGGAAAAAGGCAGCATGCATGTACGCGTGGTCCGAGTTGGCCTATACGCGAGAAAAAAAAAGAAGAAAAAAAAACTGAATGACGTATTCCGGACCACTGTTGACGCGTCGTCGTGCCTGCGCGGCGCCGGCGCCAGAGCGGTCGCCAGAGAAAAGCGCAGCCCGGGCCGCCCCGGGCGCCGCGTGCTTTCTCCCCCGCCTTTTTGGTCGCGCTGCACGCGCACCCGCGTCCTGTCGACCGCCTGACGACTCGTTGATTGCACGTGCCAGTGGCAAGCGTGTGTTGGACGCAGGGGCGTATCCAGCCGATCATTTGGGAGAGGGGGGCTTCATAGATTTTTGTTAAATAATAACACTACATTATGAAACGATGATGTAATGAGTATTAATACACGAGTGTGATATTACGATACGAGCGAGGAACGAGCAAGTATCGTAAACTTCACACGAGTGTATTAATATCCATTTCATTGAGTTTCATACAGTACTTTTTCTACTAAGGTAAACTTTTACAATGAATAGTTTCGTGGCAGTTGATTCAGCCATGGACACCTACAGGACAGCTACCTAAATGATGCCGCAGGTGGCTGTGGTTACCTGTCCGCCTGCTAGGGAGTACTGCGCTAGTCAAATAGGATCAAAGTGAAATGATCCTCTTTATTTTAAATAATATACCACGAAAAAAACTAATAATAAAAATAAATTAAAACTATTGAGCATAATATAGTATCAAATCCAATTTTAATGTACACAATCGAACGAAACATTTGCTAAAACGATTCTCAAAGATTAATTGTCAATATTTGGTTTGTAAACTTCTCTGTGATTGGTGAAGAACCTGTATCATAATGAAAACGTATCGAAATGGCTATCATTATGCAACTAGTTGCAGCCATCAAATGGCAGCATTATACAATGGGAGTAGAAAAATTTATTTATTAAACTTAATATTATTTATGCACTGTACATATAATATATGTTCTCGAAGCAGGCGGGTAATGTTGCTTCTTTTATAAAAGTTGTATTAATATGTGAATTCCAGAGTGTTGAAATAAATATATTCTGACAAATCTGTCATCAGTGATGAATGTTATAGGTCATGAACAATATATTTCTCTAAACAATGTATTTTGTTTATTTGTAGTTATCTGGTTACTTAAAAGATAAAAACATGTCTTCTGGAAGAAAAAACTTGTTTCATAATCTCTTTTTTTAATTATAGTCTTAACAATCAAATATATATTCTAAACTCATTTTGTAAAAGAGATTTATAAATAAAATTTATTCAAGTGCCGCGTTAAACGTATATGTGTGTGTGTGTAGACCAGAATGTCTGAGATTTTTTGGCGATTTTTTTATTAGAATTTAATGGTTTTACCGTTCGCAATAATTAATACTTTAACCAACCGAGTTAACGAAGATGTATGCTTTAAAACCATATTTTGTGGACTCAGAAATCGCTTAAGCAGTAGTATTTTCACTTTATGACGTAGAATGCAAAGGCACGCACGCACTCCATCGGCAATATATTTCAATCTTCATTAATTAATTTATTACCCAGGAAAATCAACTCTCAGGTTTGCGTGACTTGATCGCCCACCTCCCGCACTATTTATGGGCAAGCGAAAGTGATGGAAGCTCAAGGAACTGTTCGCAAATGATCACCAGCTTCCCCTAACGCAAGTGTTGTTCCAATGATGCTTGTGATACTCGACTCACGTTGGCCTGAAAAAATACGCATTGCTATCGCATCACCTTCCCACCCACGACTAGAAGGTGGGCTGTGTACTTTTCGAGGAAACCTATCTCCTGTAAACAGTAATCATTGTTTTCCGCTTAATTTGCGTAGCTTGATAAGGGCTGAATAAATATAATGTACTTTTCGTTAAAGTCCATTTGAATATTCAATATTTTATTAGTTGTTCAGATTCTGAGAGGTTATATCAACGGAAATTGTTCTGGTGGCGTTATAAGTAGCACGACCCAGGAGTACTTTCCAACCACTTATTAATCCCAAAACACTTCACCTCGATTATTTTTCACTTACTCTTGGTAAGCTTGCCATCCTTGAGGAATACACAGATGTGAGGTGAAAGATAAGATCGCGTGGGTACGCTGGTCTAGTCGACTGGGAGGTGCAAGGGCTTCGAGCATCGAAAAAGAACATAGAGCCGAAGAATGTTCGTTTTGAGTCCTGCAAAAGGGAAGGGTTACTTCATCAGGTGTTTGTCGAATGACTGATTTCTCAGACGAAACATATCACTTTGAACATCACCCCACCCACCCAAAATCTTTGAAGTGTGATGGTTACCTTAACATTCTTCCTTCAGTGGGTGCTAAAGGCAAACTAGGACCTTTATCAACTAATGGAGGATATACTACCAACAAAGGAAAAACCGTAAATTTTCTTCAAAACCAAATCAAATAAGTGTTGAGGAAGACATGAAGTACTTGCCTTTTTAATCTGAACATTAAAGAAATGTAAACCAAACTCAAAAACACAGTCTTACTTACAAGCATCTCTTGTTTGTCATGTTATGCAATACAGTGTGACTTCTGGAAATACATATACAATTACTCGCAAAACAAATCTGGAAAGCATTCCAAAGAAATCAACCGACTGTACGTTCCGGAAAAATGTATTAAAAATGACACGGATTACGCTAGAAACTACATAAATGATGCTGAAACTTTGGTCTTTATTGTATAAATCGTAAGTTGGTGAATCGGCTTGGCAGAACATTTAGAATAGATTTAAGAAGCCAAAGTATATCGGTGGAGTGAACCACATTCACAATATTTGGACAAAAAAGCAAAACATATATGAGGGCATTCATTCGTCAAAGGAATAGAGAAATTAGAACAGTTTGATTACAGTAATTTTCAAAACTCTTGCTCGCAACGTCCGTAGTTTTAGAAATAAGTTAGAAATATATTAGTAATAACAGGCAGTGTAACGTAACAACTGTACACAAAATTGTTAAAACTTAAGCAATTCAAATCCAATCAAACAAACCACCGTTTGCTTTACATCGGCCCTCCCTCCGACTTAACCACAGCCATATAGCAGCTAAGAACGGTTTTAGATGATTCGAACCGATCCAAGTCATGTGTACACTCTGGTCAGGAGTATACAATGTTTTAGCGATCAATGCTCAATCGACATCGGACATTCAGGAATGAAAAAAACTTGCGTATATGTTTCGTTTGAGATGTCTACGTCAAGTCAAGAAATGATATTCACAAAGTGTTGCAAATTAAGCAAATTTGAGTTGACAATAAATTAGTGTATGAAGCCCCCCGGATATTTTCGAAATTTTCTCAAAAACGACTCCAAATTTTTCTTTAAATTTCTTGGTGTCTTCCTCTAACTACAAAATTGCAGATAGAGATTTTTCCTTCAAATAAAATTTGTTCTTCATAGTGAGTTCTTTCTTTAAGGTCAGGTACATTGTTTTGTAAATTTTAGTAGTTTCCGCGCAATATTGCGTGCAATATGTGCAATTTTAAAAAGTTACACAAACAAGATTTTCTCAATAACGGTTCCAATTTTTTTCTTTAAACTTTTGGTAGGTATAGTGCTGAATGTATTCTGAGAGATCATATAAACGCCATATTGCTCTAAATTTTGTTTTTTCAAAAATTACAAAAATATATTTTTTGACTTGTATCTCACGTCGTTAATATTTACATGAGCGGCGATTCGTTCACATTATTGTACTAATGAGTACATGTGCTTTATATAATGTCATACAAACTTTGTGGAAAACTCAACCGTTTTCTGCAACACTACGCGAATGCCGGAGCAGTACCCTAACAAACGGGCCACGGATCGCGCGCGATCTTTCCTTCCTCTTCCTTGTCCTATCTTCTCCTCTTACACACACACTTACACTAACATGTACTACACTGCCACACATGTCGGGAGACCGGTCGGGAGCTTACAGCTTGTCCCGGCTGGGGCGGTGCCCCGATGGTGTGAGATACCTGGTTGAGGGGAAATCCCCGCTAGTCGACGGTAGGTCGGCGCCAGATCTCTCCATCCAGCGGGGAAAAGATCATCGCTACCTCACGAGAAAAAGCACGCACTACACTTACGGGACTAATGACCTGGATAGTCGACGCGCCCGGAAACATCAATCAATCAATCAATCAATCAATCAACCGTTTTCTGTGAAAACTAGCTCGAAATTCCGTCTTTTCAGAAACGCTCAAACCCCATTTTCTCATAAATGGATTCAAATATTTTCTTCAAACTTTTGGAATGGATAGTGCTAATTGCTAATTGCACTCTTTAATATGAAGTAAAGTTTGTTTTGAGGTATTTTTTTTGTTGTTGTTTTTTCAAAAATTACGCAAATGTAATTTTTTTGAAAGGTCTCTCAAATCTTTAACACGCACATTATCAGCAATTTGTAAACATTTGTGTATTTATGCACAAATACATTGTGTACAATTGTGAGTGGAAGTGCTTCAAATGACTTCAAAATAAGTTTGTTGAAAACTCAAAAATTTTCTGTGAAATAGAGCTTCAAATTTCACATTTTTAGTAGCACTTAAACGCCATTTTCTTAAAAACGGCTCAAAATGTTTTGGAAGAAAATAGCCATTTACGACAAGGTTTTAATGTTCATTAATATTCTGAAATTAATATTTTCATTCTACCATTAGGAAAACGAAAAATTCAGAAAATGCCAAAAAAAAGCACTTTGGGCGGCGATAGTTGGCAGCTGGCAAGATAAGTGTCAAGTCCCAATTACTAGCTGAGACCAAAGGAAATATAAAGCTAGTACGGGAATGTCTATGACATTCTGTAGCGCCACTAGTTTCTATATTTTTGTAGTTATTCTGCTATTCAATGCGGAGATGAATCCAGTAAAACAGATAATTAAAATTGGTCGAGCCGTTCTTGAGTTGTAAATGGTGTAACTAACACAACTTTGTTTTATATATATAGAAGATTAATGTTGGGTAACATCTTTTCTTCTTTGAATATGTTTTAATATTGTTCTATTCACCTGATTAATTGATTATGGATTTAATCTGGAGGCATCGCAAACACATAATCTGGTTGTCTTAAAACATTTCTAAATAAATTATCCTTTGCTATAATTAATTACCTAGTTCTTTGACTAAGAAATGTAGGCTTTGTCACATAAAACTAGATGGAATGAAATGTAATAAAAGTAAAAAATATATTTTATTGTATTACCTACTCGTAAAGTATCTTACTAATACAAATCCGGAGAACCCCTTCTGAAATATCTAGTTTTTTTTAAGCAATGCTCGAATCAGTACTTTTGATATCATTTTGCAACGTATCTGTGTGGAGAAATTGATACATGCCTGTGATGATTCGAAGAGGCCGTTAGCAAGCGAGAAATGAAAGGCTTTCTCCGCTCCTTTTAAGCGAAGCGAACGCCTCTTCCGGTCGTTTGAATGTTCGACGTGACAGAAAAGCGCTAATCACTGGGATGAGCATAAGGAAAGGCACTTCGTCCTGCATCCTTAGAAAGCACACGAGTTCTTTGAATACTTACTAAATTGAATGTCGATTGAAAGTTTGATTAGGGTATGTGTATTGATTACTCGTACTTTGTTTTCACAGAGTGTCTTTAATATATTTTTCAAGATTTATTATGGGAGTACTGTCGACTCCGGTTATAATGAACTCGGATGTTGTAAGTTTACATTACAATAAGCGTAAGAAGATCTAGTTGTAATGATCTAGATCCTGAACCTCGGCTGTAGTGAACATCGATTATAGGAAAAACGATCTGGAAATTAATTCCCTGCTGGAAAAGAATATATCGCCTACGTGTCACAAACTCTAACTTTAGGCAGGTTGAAAAAATATAGGCCAAAGGTCACAATGGAAGAAGTCTCTCCTGAGATGAAGGTAGCGGACCCAGTCTGGGCACCTTAATGGTGACCTCATGCTAAACAATTGAAAATAATTGATTTTTAAGGACTAATGAAGACATTGAAGTTCGTGCTCATAGAGGAGAGATATACTAGAGTGTGCACCGAGCTGCGCAGAAGGCCCGGCCGGGTATCAACATCTCTCGCGCCAGTGTCACGTGACTTTGGGACAGCTAGGTGGCATCTACAAGAACACCCGTCTCGCATTAAATGATTTATTTTTATACGTGCTTAAGATGTTTCATTCCAACGTTATTTTCTCATTTATTAATCAACCCTAAAAATGTTGCTTATAGCAGAAAAGTGAGTTTAAGTTTTTCTTGTCTATTTGCTCAAGTACATCAAAATTCCGATTTTTGTCCAACTTGACACTTTTAACCGCATACTCCACTAAACCTGTTTTACAAGTACAATTACATAGGACTATAAATAAAAAATATTTGCAAAATAAATTAACTCCATGGGATACATTGATCCAAATTTCTATTACTCTATGTTAGACATTCTACTATTGAAGATTCACATCAGTGTCATTTATAATAGCAGGTTATCAAAATATTTCAAGGATTTATAGAGGGAAAAAAGGCTTTTACCTTTGATTTATTTAGTCAAAAACAGTAAAAACTGTATGTGATATATGGGGGAAAAGTTCCATCTGCACTCATTTTCTTGAGCTTCAAAAGCTCTTCCCAATATTTTAACTATAACATTAAACATTTTCCCTCCCGAGTTATATAAAACCTATTTGCATCGATAAACAAACTGCATGTTTTATTTTTTTAATTTGTATTACTAACAACAGTAACATGCCACTGGCTTTACTCCCACCACTACTAGCAAGTAAGCTCAAGAAAACGTGGGCGTAGTGAAGCTACATTTATATCCAAAAGCAAAACAAGGGGACATCTCAGCATTTGCTCAAGGGATCGGGAAAACTGGACAAAAACCCGATCGAAATGAGGGTCTTTGACCTGGAAGCTGAAGTACATATTTTTCAAAGAATTTACTAATAAAAATCAACTACAATCATACAAATTACTAACACTAACATACTATAAACACCAGTAAATACACATAGGATTAATGCCATCTAAATAAAATCATTTTGTTGTTAACTCATCCATACTATTTTTTTGGTAAATTTGGATGTGCTCTCTTCGTACAGGTTTTAATCTTATGTCAATATATTTAAACAATATTGCCTTCATTAAATAATCCTGTGATTCATTATGGCCTCTTGACCAATAATATGATATGTTAAATTACTAAAAACAGAACTATTCACAAATTCTCTCAGACATCTATTTACAATTGTACTACTTGCTGCCTTTTTAAAAATGTCACCTCTCCCCTGAAGTATTCTTACATCTACCTCTGCTCTTTTGCAGATTTTTATAACATCTGCAGAAGGGTATTTCAGTCCATAATTATCTTTCCTCTGAATGAAGGAATATGATCCTTCATCAGTATCAGTCCGGCAAAGAACTAGCTTACAGTTCACATAAGCAAGAGACTTTTGCAACTTTCTAACTAAAAATCCTCCAATATAAGTTACAATATCCACAACATAGGGAGACAATCTAGTTTCAAGATTGTGTACTGATGGCAAGTACATATGGTCAGTTGGTACCTCACTGCCAAGTTCAGGATCATTTACTTGTGGCACACTTGCATACTGGCGTGAACTGACATTTAACACCCTTGTTTCATCCTTTAGAACACAATTTGCAAAGTTAAATTGTTATTGCACTTCTTGAAAAGAAAAAGAATTTTGGATCGTAAGCAGTGAACAAATATCCACAACATCCCAAAATAATTACGCTGTAGCACCACAAACAGCAAACAGCACGAAAAGCTACATACAGCAGCGTACAGCACGAGCTGCCGGTGTCCCAAAGTCACGTGACTTACGACCACCTCATGTTGAAACCTGCGCAGTAGGCTCACGCGCACTCTAGTTATATCTCTCCTATATGTTCGTGCTGTTAATATATTTCGCTTTATCTCTATATTCATGAAATCAATCGTTGTGAAGAAATTGTATTTAATTTTGACATCATCGGATATAGTGATACTCTGTTGTAGTGAACCCGAAACGTTAGTCCTCAGAAGTTCACTGTATCCGAAGTCGACTGTTTTGCTGTATTTCAGCTGTATTGCCACCCAGTGTTTTATCCTTTCTTAGGGTTGACGAAACTCTGTAATGGATAGTTTTCTTTCTTACGATTTTGCCGCTCGTTAGTTACTATTCATTTCGAGTACACATACTAAAAGGACGTTCGAAGTCTTAAATATATCCAATCCTGAAATCTTTGTGTTTTTCGCTGAACTAAATCCTTGGCTTTTTATTCTTTATTTCTCTTCTCTGTTGTACTTACCTTCAAAACATTTTATATTTCTGTGACTGTAATGAAGTGGGAAATAGAACTTATGTCACAAAAAAATTGACTATATAAAAATATGAATAACGCTTGGGAACAAAAAAAATTGTTTTCATACCCCCAGGATGAAAGTCTATCAGGCAAGGTACAAAAGATGTATTTAGTATATAATAATAATTAAGAAATGCGCACAAGTGTGCATGGAGTTTACAGTTCAGTCTTCGGAGCTGAGCTCCGTAATTGTTTTCTTGTTTTCCTTGCATGAAAGCACATGATACTTGGTACACTTTTCGTTGCACAGTTTGCACACGCATAGATCACTGGCGGTGTGATATGTGGTTGTCTTGCAGAGTTTATGGTGGAATCCATGCACCGCTAATCTGTTTACTACACTTCTCATTTCCTGGTTTGGTTTTGTCCAACTCCTGTCAATCATGGCACTCGTGCAGTAGAAAAGTTCTTCCACCTCTTCTCTCTTCTGTTGTCTTTCCGCTAGCAGTTTGTTGTATGCTGTGGTAGATGGTAGCAGTAGATTATATCTTAGGTCCTCAATTAGGAAGGGCTCTCTGGTTAGTAGATACACGTATCTGGATGGTGTGTATTTTGATACGCCTAGTACTTTCTTCAGGTACAGTGCCTTGATGTTTTCTAGTTCTTTTAGATCTCTTAGTTTCAGGTATTCTCCTATTGTGTGGATTCCATATGTTAATATAGGCATTATCTTTGTTTTGAAAATTTTCATTGCCGTTTCTAGGGATATTCTCGAATTTGTCTGATGTCTCTCATTGCAGCTATGGTGGCGATTGCTTTTTGTTTTACATGCTTGTTGAAGGTGGTTCCTGATGTTTGCATGGTAATTCCTAAATATTTGTAGTCATTAACTACTTCGAGTTTTTCGGATCCAATCTTAAGCTTTTCTTTCTCCGCTACCTTTCCCCCTCTTCTGAATATCATTAGTGCGCTTTTGCTGATGTTGATTTTCAGTCCGTTTTCCTCGGCCCATGTTGCGAGTTTGTTTAAGCTATTTTGTAGATCTTCGTGGTTTTTGGAGGATAAGGCCATGTCGTCGGCATAGAGGTATGCTTTGGTACTTTCTGTGGTTACCGCTTGTATTATATCAGCTGTTGCGATGTTGTACAATAGGGGGCTCAGGGGGTCTCCTTGTAGTACCCCGTTAGTTTGAGTGACTGCTTTAGATCTTTCAATGTTATTATCTATGGTTATGGTGTTGTGTTTTAGCATGTTTATTGTGGTGGTTGCGAGATAGTTTTCTGGTCCAAGCATTTCTTCCAGTTTTTCTTTTATATTTTCACGAACTATGGAGTCAAATGCCTTGCTGTAATCGATGAAAGCTGTATAAAGTTTTCCTTTGGGTGTCCTGAGGGCATCTTGTATGTCTGCTTGCAGAATGGAGATGGCTTGTAGTGTTGATCTTCCTTTCCGGAATCCAAATTGTTCATCTGGTATTAGGTGGTCAACTTCTTTAGTCATTCTTTTAGTGATTATTTTTGTGAAAACTTTGGCGATGGTGTTACTCAGGGCTATTACTCTGTACGAGTCAAGGGATTGAGCATTCCCTTTCCCTTTGTAAATTAATTTGATGATAGATGTTCTCCAGCTGCTGGGGATTTGATTTGTTTCTATGCATTTATTGAATAGTTCCCTCCACGTGTCAGCTAGTACGTGTATGGCTTCTTTTAGATGTTCGTTGTACGTTTCGTCTGGTCCGGCCGCTTTCCCGGTTTTTAATCCTTGTATTGTTTCTGTTACCTCGTCCTTTGTTATTGGGTAGAAGTTTTCTGGACTTTTTTCGATTGTGTTGTATGCTTGCTCTGTGTTTTCCGTGTTGAGAATGGCTTTGAAATGTTCTTCCCATTCCTTCATTTGAATTGCCTGAGTGAAAAACGTCTTCCGTGGCTGGAGAGCTGCGAATGGGTTGGTTTCCGCTAAATTTATGATTTTCTGAGCCTCTTGTTCTGTGTGATTTTCTTTTTTCCTTCTCAGAAGCGTTTTGTATTTCCGTCTTGCTTGAGTGTAGATACGAATGTCTAGAGCGGTTTCCATGTTTTGTAATCTGTGTAGATGTTGTAGGACCTTCTGCCTCTCCTTGTAACATTCGGCATCGAACCATGGTTTGGATCTTCTTTTCTTTTGTGTGTGTCGTACTTGGGCTGATTTCATTATTCGCTCTATCCGCGTTGTTGCTTCTTCGATTTTCCCTTCGTTAATTATTTCTTTTATATTCCTTATTTCCGTTTTGGAATTCTCTACTTTTGACATATCCAGTTGTCTTCTTATTTTCCCTTGTGGTTGTTTTGGGTTTGGCTTTGTGATAGTTTTTGTTTCTATCGTTGTGAGTACTGGTAGGTGTTTTCTGTACGGGAGTTGTATGATGGTTGATTGCATAGAGTTAGTCATTGCTTTCATTCTTGAGTTCAGGAATACTAGGTCTATTGTGCTGCTTCCGTTGTGGCATATGTACGTTGGGTGTTTAGGATTGTTTATTAGTTCAAAACCTTCGTCTTGTAAGTACTCTAATAGTAGCTCCGTTTTGTGTGATCTTTTATCGGTGCGGCAGTTATAATCTCCTGCAAGTAAAATTGGGTTGTCTTCTGCTTTCGCTAGAGCTTCGTTTAGTTCTTCTATTATATTTTCTATTTGAAATCCTGGTTGATAGTAGCTTGCTATCACTGTGAATAGTTTAGTTTGGACTTTTATGGTGTTTGTGGTCTTTTGTAGTATTCTTATTGGCGCTAATGTGGGCTTGAAGTAACAGGATACTCCACCGCTGGGTCTTCCTGCTTCTCCTTGCGTTGCTAGGCTGTGAGTACCATAGTATCCTTGTAAATCTATTTCTTTGGTGGCAAATGTTTCGGTTAGTATTAATATGTCGTGAGTTGGTATGTTGAGAGGTGAGTTTCTTTTTATGCTTTCCAAACCTTCTACATTCCATAGGAAGATGTTCCACGACTTTGTTCTTTTAGAGTCTTGAGCCTTCTCGTCCGAACCTACGAAAAATGTATTTCTTCACCAGAAAAATGTATTTAGTATATGAAATAAACAAAATCCTAAACTAATTTCCGCTTATCATTCCGGTTATATTACTACAAAATTTAATGAGCATGCTTCATATGAGGGAAGAACAAGTTTAAAATAGAATACGCATATTCGTGCAATAATATGCAGACATTAAAATGGTTTGTTGGCATTCTCCACAACATTGGTAGAGCGAATGACAATCATTTGAATTTTCCATACAACTAAAACCTAAGGTTCGCTATAAGGGTGACAACACTGGTGAGCAGCCCATGGTTTGTCCTGATCACAAACATGACAGCCAAAGTATAAAGAATACGCAAGTTTTGTAATTTCACATATTTTTCCTTTGAAGATTGGGTGTAAATTTTCTACATACGTAACAAAACTTATCGGGTTGATTAGTACACTTTCGATATAAAATGACGGTTTGCATTTTATCAAACCGATTCAATTCTACAGATCATGTGGCGAATTTCACTTCATAAAAAACCGAACTGTAATGTATTAATGTATTTGAGACACACGCAAATCAGACGTGAACTTCACGCTCACTGCGGGGACAGTTCCGTATGACACCGACTGACTCAGAATCTGCCACCTCAACAGTTGGATACTTGTATACTTGCGATAAAGTAAGAGATTAAATGGTTATTATAATTAAGCGGTGAGTGATGTCCAGTAGGAAATATGATGGTGCACGTCACTTGTTTTCAAAACATCCACTAAGACCACTAAGTGTAAGGCCTACTCGTAAGACCGCGACTACGAGAGGCGACAACAAAGAAGGCAATCTTCGAATACAGAAAGTAGAAAACTACACAAAATCCAAATTTTGTTGACATCTCATGAAAATGGCAAAGATGAACTCAACAAATACTTTATTTTTAAATAAATTTTATGCGCATTGATTCTATATATCTTTCAGATTCAATTTAAATGTATTTGCATTGCTAGCAAAATACGTTATGGTACGGTATAAAGATACCGTGTTTTTAAAAACTGTAACGTGATAAGACGTTTTCATTGTGAAATCTGTAATCTACTAATAAAATTTAGTATCTTCCTTCCTGGAGGTAAAAATCGTGTTTCCTAGTGTAATTTTTGTGTAGAATAGTTCTATTATCAAAAAGTAGTAGTTCTAAAAATAACTAATTCTCCAAAAATCAACTAAAATAGTTTATCCTTGGAGATTCACTTGTTAGACAAAATAACTGCCATTGGCTAACATGCGGCAACACTGTAGAAGTGTTAATTGCAGAAATAAACGGGGAGAGCCAGAGCCCTGAATCTTCGAAAGTTGTTGAGTGCTTCGAGTCGTTTCACCCATAGTAGTTTAGCGACTTTTTCACTCTTAATGTTCATAATTGTTTCTTCGTTTTCATTCCTCGAAAGGCCTTGGAGCGATCATCTTGAGCCTCGTTGTTAATCGAGTTGCTAATAAAATAAGGGGGCACTGATGCTGGCTGATTGCTTCATTATTTTACTGTATCTCAGAAAAATTGACCTTAGCCAAAAAGTGTTTCAGAGAACTAATATATTAAGTAAAATAAATTACATAGATACCTCAGGGTCCAACTGTATAATACGGTAATAAGACAGTAATATTGTATGGTGTCGAGAGTTGTATATTCACAAATAGACTTGAATGTGTGATGATTTCCTGGGTAAGGAAAATCTTAAGATGCATTTTTGTCCCCACATGTGAAATGGGCATTGGAGGATAAAAAATAATTTAGAACTCGCCAATAAATATAAAACAACATTGTTGCAGAAATTAAGGTCAGAAGACTACAATAGCTCGGATATCTATTACGCATGGAAGAAGAAAGAATCCCCAAAATTATCTTCTGTAAAGAATCCGAAGGAAGAAGAAAGACCCCGTTTCAGATGTCTGGATGATTTGGAGATGGATTTAAGATTAACGGGAGTGAGGGGGTGAGAAGAAGAAAGGCAAAAGAGAGAAGTGAATGGACATTGATCGTTCGAGACGCCACGGCTAAACTTCATGGGTTGTAGTGCGACAGAAGAAGATCTCAGAAAAATGTATGATTCAATACTAACTCCTAAACGAAACGTTCTAGGGCCTTAAATACTTAAGTTTTGAGGCCGACCTCAAAAGAACACCGTATTCTCACACCGTATTCTACAGGATGAGATCTTTTTTAACATTCTATTACATTTTTTCTGGTCCGGCGCTTCTCTATATTACCCCACCTTCTCAAAGACTTGCAGAATCTAAGTAAATAAAACAAGGTCGGGTTAATTAAACCATTTATAGATCAAGAACGACTGGACCAATTTTAATTATCTCCGATTTGTTGGATTCATTTCCGCCCCGAATAGCAGAATTATCATTAAAATATCGGAAAAAATCACGAAAAATAATTATACAGAAAATTAATCTAATATATAAAAATCAATGTTTGTTGGTTCGTGCTTAATGAGCTGCCGTATCATGCATTCAATTGCGATTAAAATGTGTCAACGTATTGCTTGCATTTGCGGGAAGAACATAAGTATAGTATAATTATTGTAACTGCACTAGATGGTGCTAGAGCACATATGGCGCTTTAGTTAAATTCAATTCCCAATGCACGTGAGCTTCATTGTTGCTGGACGTTGCCGTGTGCTGTGGGGCGAGGTCGAGGAGAACACGAGGAGCACAGGGCGCAAGTTGATGAGAGGAGAGGGAAAAAGGAAGAGGGGAAATGAGAAAGGGAAAGAGAGAGGGAAAATAGAGAGCAAATAGAAAAATAGAGAGAAAATAGAGAGGGGAAAGAGAGAAAGAGAGGGAAAATAGAGAGGGAGGGAAATCAGAGAGTGGAAAAAGAAGGAGAGAGGGAAAAAGTGTCAGAGAATTGGGGAAAAAAGACACAGAGGGAAGAAGAGGCACAGAGGGGAAGAAGAGACACAGAGATGGAGCAAAGAGACACAAAGGGAGAAAAGAGACACAAAGGGAGAAAAGAGAAACAAAGGGAGAAAAGAGACACAAAGGGAGAAAAGAGACACGAAGGGTGAAAAGAGACACAAAGGGTGAAAAGAGACACAGATGGAAAAGAGACACAGAGAGTGGGGAAAATGAGAGAGGAGGAAAAACACAGAGGGAGAGGAGACAAAAGAGAGCGGGGAAAAGAGAGTGGAGAAAGAGAGAGTGGGAGAGGAATATTTCCTCAATTATTTCTTCTGCTGCAGCAACGCGCCGGATACCAGCCAGTATTAGTGTAGATATAGATCTAGATATCCACTATTAATGATAAAAGCTTCAAAATTTACAGATCATACAGGTCTTATAATTCATTAAAGCTCGATTTACGAACTTCAATTTAACTTAATACTTAAACCTTCTTTATACTTTGATAACTTAAAATAACTTAATACATTGACGAATTATAAGAAAAAAAATATTAATTTAAAATAAATTATTAATTTGTATTTTGAAATGAATTTATTCTCTTGACGGAAGTACTGCATTACAGACGTGCAAAGATTGGAGGCCTTCAATATATAAAAAGGTGCCCGCTACTATTAATTTTTCTCGAGTTCCATAGATCGCTAAAGTTTGAAATTGTAAAATGCTTTCCACATTCATACGGAATACTGATTACTTGAAGATTTATATCTTAGATTCAATAAAATAGTTTAATAAGTGAATACTAATTTTCTCAGAGTGATAGTTTGCATTTAAACGGTCGGTTTCTTTTCAGAATTATTTCCTTAAAATTCCAAGGGAATGTTTATGGATATTACCACATTTCAAATTTTGTCAATAATAATTATCCATATATAATAATTGTCAGAATTGTATACTTTCCCTTACAGATATAGAAGTCTGAATTCAAATACGGTTTTCCTGGAGGACTATATTTCGCTCATTGAGGGTAGAAACACACCTGACCAGCCAGAACCGAAGCGCGTTGTCTGAGTTCCTGCCATCTGACACCAGATGTCGCTAGCTCCCGGTCTAGAGAAGTATTGTATAAGCACCAGCCTTAACTCCTACTCAATCAATAGTACATTTTTTATCAAAATAATAATATTATCTGCAATATGTAAATAATCAAAAAGAAAATGACATGCCAGATTGATATAAGGAATATTACCTCTGAAATAATGTGTGTTCTTTTCATTGGAATCCACCCATAATTTCCGAATATTTACCGCTGCTTATGAACAGTAGATATTAACTTGAAACCATAATATGGTCAATACGAACACCGAAACTTCGAATGCTTGATGGTTTTCATATACTATGTTTACAGTTTTCCTTTCTGTCGCATATGATCATTCGACGCTGTGAAGCGCAACACTGGGTTTTATGTGGAACGTTCTGCTCTTGATAATCCCTAAATAATAACTATAACTATGTAATGTTTGTAAATGAAAATCTTAGATTTAATTCAGTCACAATTTAGAAAACTTTTTGCTCACCACTTAATATGGTTATAATTTATTGTGCTAACACACGATGAAATTACTATAAGGAGTCTGCTATATAGTAATCACATAGGAAATGAATTACGTCATGACATATTTCGAATAAATGGCGTACCGTTTAGCTTTTAGCGATCCTATTGGTTGTCTCTATTGTTCTTTACATTTTACTTAGCAATTTTCATTATATTTTTACCCTTTGTTATATAAATAACTCCATTATTATCATTATTAATCTACTTCCTTTCACTATTAACACTATGAATTTCCCCCCAAATAGTGTACTGTAAACCTTCAAGAAATTAAATAAGGGCGGTTGCCAATGTATTGTCGCCTCAAGGAATCAGATTTCTCAATTTACTATCCTATGGTAATTAAATGGAAACTTTCTTAAATTATTTTTTAAATTACCTGCAAAACTATCATTTCTTAAAAAGTATACTTGTAACATGTTGAAGAACTCCTCAAACGCTTGAAATAATCTATTTGTTACTAAAAGATGTAGCTTTCACTATTATTGGAAAGAAAAATTCCAATTTTTCCACTGTGTAAATACGTGAACCTAAGGAGAATGCCATTAGAAATACGAGTATTCTACTCGTTAGCGCGGATAGGGCGACTGACAGGTATCACGGAAGCTAGTGGAAGAAATTTACCTTAGCCAGGGAAGGGCTTCTGTAGGCGTCAAAAGGTAAAAAGAAGTTCACACGAATTCTTACCTAGTAACACATTGACACTGTAAAGGGACTCTACGTAACAGGTAACGCATTTTCAGTCTTTGGCGTGCGATCGTTGCGCAAAATACGTAATATTTCCAAACGAGGCATCGTGGGGTTATAGTCCGAAATTTTGAAATTGGTATGCCAGTGCGGTACTTGTGTGCGAGTTGGGTACGTTATTTGTTTTAGAACAAGTTTGTGGAAACTTACAAGAATATACTTTATTGATTGATTTTATTTGTGTTTTCCGGCACTTCGACGGCTATGGTCACTAGTCCTGTAAATGTAGTGCATGCTTTTTATCACGGTATGTGACAGTGATCTTCCCTCGTTGAATAGTACTATACGTCGCCGACCTACAGGTAGGCATTCGTGTTTTCCCTCAACCAGGTATCTCCCACCAGCGGGAAACCGTCTCTGTCGAGACAAGCTCTAAGCTCCCGACTGGTCTCCCAGTATGTCTGGTAATGTAGTGCATCTAAGTGTGTGTGTGTGTGTGTGTGTAAGGGGTGAGGATACGACGAGGAAGAGATAGGAAGGATCTCGAGCGGTCCGTGGCCCGTTTGTTAGGGTACTGCACCGGCATTCGCTTGGTGTTGATCGGAGAAACCACGGAAAACTACCGATCAGAGCAGTCTACTGATAGAATTCTCCTCCAAACAGAGGCTGAATTCGACCTAGCTGACAAGCTTGTGTCGAAAATCCTGCCACGCCGTCGAGAATATAACACTAGGACATCCCGTGCAGAATCAATTCAGTGACATCAATTAATGCCCTGAGATACCTATTATAGTTCAGTATATTATATTGGCATCATTTACAATATGCCATGCGGCCAGGCTGCAGCCACATCGTCTCCTATATTATTTCAGTAGTATACATACTTTTTGCGTCTCTCACATGCAACCAATCTCTATAAATGAGGTCTCTAAAGAAAGAGGATTTCACTTCGACGTGAAATCCTGCGTCTGACGTCTTGACTTTAAAAATATGAAAGATTTTTGAAAAAAAGACTGCACTTAATTATTCACGTAAAATGCAATACGCAACACCCGGCCGCATAGTCAAAATCTATAAATAAATCCTAAATAACTCCTAAATAGAGAGCGTATTAAAATCTATTTTGAAATGTGCTAAAGAAATTCAAAACATTTCAGGAATCAGATTACATAGTTTCATTAATGTTAGATGGTATTTATATAATTTTTTTCTTAAACAGCTAAGGTGGTAATATAGTTGGAACAGAATACTATACTTCAGATACTGCTACTTCATCTCATGTTTTATAGTTTGTATTGTAAAAATTCCCCTCCTGTATTATTTTAGTGGTATAGATGAGTTTTGCGGCGCTCACACGAACCAATTTTTATAAATGGGGTCTGTAAAGAAAGAGAACTTTACGGAGACGTGACGAATTGCACTTTCACTTTAAAATATGATAGATTTGTTGAAAAAAAACGCATCTAAATATTCACGTCAAATGCAAATCCGCAACATTCGGACACCATTGTTAAAATTTATTTATTTAAATAACCACTAAGTGAAACGTTCTAGGCCAGGCCTGCACAACGCCTGCTCCCGCGGGCATTCTGCACTTGCGAGCCGATCGTCTGCCCCTGGCAGCGCCGAAAGTGCAAGTAGTGGGGAGTAGGAAGCTTTGCGGGGAGGGGAGAAGTCTGATGTCACGACGCGGCGAGTAGATTGAATGCCTGAGCGTGTAATACAATGATATATGCTGCAAAATTATATGCCCACTTGTTTAGCTGGATTATGTCTAGTATTGCAAGTCACAAGTCTAGTAATTCCCTGTTTACGTCCTGTGCACTGCTGTATATGCACCACTGTATGGATTTTCCTTTTTTAATTAAAAAAAATAACGACCTCATTGTGACTCTTAAGCAATATTTCCAAGAAGGGTAATGTTTAACAGCACATATGTTTGTGACCATTTCCCCCATTATGAAAATGAATAAAAGAGATAAACGAGCAGCCCTCAGTGACGATATGTTGCGGACACTCATTAGATTATCATGGGTATTGTTAAATAGAATGCAAAGGGCTTAATATTTTTATACGATGCTGTAAACGACTGCACTCTTATCAGAAATTAGAGCAGAAAATATTTTGTTTCAAGTATACTATGTTTTACTTTAATAGAACCGTCTTATTCAATTAAACATAGGTAATTAAAAATAGTTTATTGCTGTCATCATCAAATAAAAACAATTCAGTATGATAATTTTGTATTTAGCAAAACACTAAATTTGTCTTTACATCGTAACAAAGCGAATTACATCATCAGACCTACAAGCAATTATAATACTTGGTGTCCAAATCTAATATGTATAAATCGTAGTTTCATATTCATATTCACTGTCATATATCGACAACAAACATTTACAATATAATACAGAAGGCAATATTACTTGAACTGTATGTGACCAATGTTCTCGCCAATTGCTCTTTAAATGTACGCGCTATGGTTCGAATTGCGCATTCTAATTGGTGGTCCCCACTCCTAGAGTAGGTCTCATCCCCAACCTTCATTGATTTTCGCATTTGCCCCCGAGCTGCTCGCGCGCAGGTCCTGACGTCAGTGAATGCGAAAACTGCTGTGCAGTCTGTCCTAGGCCATTGCTGTGAAGTGTTCCAAGAAAATCTGTCAACAACACTGAATAATCCTTTATTCAATTTTTTTCAACCACCAATTTTCTATTTGTTATTTTTATTTGATGCTCTATAATTACATTGGAAGTTGACAGTTTTTTAAACAAAGAAATACGTATTGTTAACAACTTTCCCCTCTTAACATGGAAAAGGAAGAATAGAGAAGAGGGTGGAATTTAACACGAGAGTTCTCGCACGGGTACGCTAGTTGATTGATTATTTCGCGTACGGTAAAGTGAATCAGTAAACACTACAGAATCAATAAAGAGTGAAAAGATGTAATAGTTACATGCACGATTTTTAGACACGGTTCAGTTGCATTGTGGACCTCTAATATTAACGGGTTACAAGAGCCATTTTTGAGAAAATTTTGAAAATATCTCAGAGGATTCATGCTAAGCACCCCCAAAATTAATCTATGTTTTTGAAAATCGCAGGGCTTCGATTCAGGCGGAATCGATAGGGGTTTATTCAGTTGGGAGAAGCAACCAAAGTATTTCCTAATGGTAGATTCGAAATATTACTATTAAAATATTAAGTAAGAGTCAATCTTTGTCCTATTCGAAGTTTTCGTAGAAAAATCTGGAATAGTTTTTAAGAAAAAATCGTTGAAGCTCTAGTTGCTAGTCTACTATGGGAAATTTCGAGCTATTTTTTATAGGAATCTTTTGAGTTTTCGAAAAACTTCATTAGTAGTCATTTGAAGCACTTCCACTTAGAAATGAAATGGTGTATACAAATATCTGGAAATGTGCATATTAACGGCATGAGAGATATTACAAACAATACATTTGTGTAATTTGAGAAAAGCAGAAAATACAGCAAAATTAATTTTATGTAATTTTAAACAGTGCAATTTTCACTATCCGTTCGAAAAGTTTGAAGAATAAATTCGTAACCCTTTATGAGATAATGGCGTGTGAGCGTTTCTGAAAATGACGGTAACTCTTAATTTTCCAAAATTACTCCAAATTTTGAAAGAAAATTGTCATTTAGAACGAGGTTTTACTGATCTTTAATATTCTTAAAATAATATTTCCGTTCTTCTATTACGATACCGAAAAATTAAGAAAATGTTTTTTAAACAAAGTACTCTGGGCGGCGACAGATGGCAGCAAGAGTATGTGACAAGTCCGAATAACAAAGGAAATAGAAAAATAATTCGGGAAAATATGTGCCATTCTGTAGCACCACTAGTTTGAGTAATGGTCTACTTAATCTTTGTTTCGAATAATAAATTTCTCAAATGATCCTTCTTGTTGCGGTTATCTTCGGAACCGCCCTTGTGTTCACTCTCTGGAAAAGTGGTGGCCAATCGTTGCGCCCGGCCTCCGTGCTCTGGCCCGAGAGCCCCACAACTGCCCCACGCTCGCTCATTTCGTGGCGGTGGCGAGAGGTAATGTGTGAATTCCAAACGACGTGGAGAGGCTATTGGTGATTGTTCTTGGAGTGCCTTCTTGTCCGTGGTTAAATTCTTTTTCACGTAAATAGTTTCTGGATCAAATGCGTGTGGCGTGTAATTAGATCTAGCAAGGATATCCCGAGTGAATCAAAGCCGATTAATATTCGTGTAAAGTGCATGGAGGTGGTTTCAATAGAAAGTGATGTATTCAATAGTGAAGTGTTACGTGAAATGTTGGAGTAGCATTGAAGCAGATCTGTGATAGATTTTTTACGAATGAAGTGCTAGATAGAAATTATCCTGAAATGCGTTTAATAGGTTTAAAGTGTTGTGAAGTGAAATGTGAGCTCCAAAGAATAGCGAAAATATTTCGTAGTGCGCAATTGTTCACGCTCAAAATGGAGCGTGATGTGATTTGAAGAAATGGTTTGTGGAAAAAGTGCTTGTGAAAATTCAGAAGCGTAGGTGTTGTGGTGTGCTTTTTGTGCTACTCACATCGCTGCGGCGTTGCGGTCTTCACGACGCCGTGTCTTCTCGTCGTTCCTAAATTTTCCTTGTTCCCGCCAGGTGGTTAGAAAAACATAAAATGTGGAATGTGTAGTTGTAGTTTCACTCGTTCTAATATCGAATAGTCCTCAGCGAACGTAAAAAAAAATGCAGTTTTACTTGCAAATATTTCATAAGATTGCAGCAAAACAGATAGTAAGCTAATAAATAGGACCAGTATTATTTGTACATTAAAATTTCGTAATTGCCAAGCTTTTCAGAAACTTATACTACTCACAGGAAAAAGTTTGTCAGTTTAGTTGGAAATTAAGAAATAAGATTCTAATGATTATAGATTTGTGACTAAACGCACAGATGTGAGAATGTTAAAATAAGAATTGAAATTAAATAGTTCATTGAAGTTATTCAACCTGTCAGAATATTACAAAATAAAGGATATTACAAAATAATTTTGTAATAATATTACAAAATACAAAATAATTACGATATTTAATTATGAACATTTCGTATTTTAATCATATTTAATAACTATGAAGGGGGATTACGGTGAATAGTTCGTTGGTAGCATAGGTTAGAGCAGGTTCCAACCCACAGGGCAGGGTAGCGTAGCACCCCTGGCAGAAGAGGAGCAGCGCTTTGGCCTGACGCCGGTGGAGGCTGGATGCTGTGAGTGTTCTCTGGGTGGAGCCCTTTCCCTGTCCTCTCCTCAGCCCTGTGCCCTTCGCAGCGTCCGTGGCAGCCCTGAGGGAGGCCAGGCCGTTTGCGATCCTACTCCCGGCTGCACGACGGATGACACAGGTCTAGTCACACACGCAAACAACGAAACTGATACAGAAAGGAGTACAGTGAATACAAAGATGAAAGAAACGAACAGCATAGCATAAAAGCTGAGTAGAAACTACGGTTTCCCCACATGCACTCAATTGTAGGTTGGGAGGTGTAATTCTTCCTCGTGCAGTCATAGGCTCCGCTCAGGTAATTTTAAGATACTATTGGTCCGCCTTTAATTTATTTCTGGGTTCCTGCAGTCTTGTCTATTGAAATTAACTTTTTCATTAAAACGTAAGAGTAAATTTAAATGTTAGTTATTGGAGCTTAGCTAGATAATATAGTGATTATTTAATTTCAATTCCAATGTACATTAATGACAATAATTTAAATATCATTTAATGTTTGTCACGGATACTTGCATATTATTTACACTTAAGTGGAAAGGATTTATTTCAATGATAAATAAATGTCGCTTGGAATGTAGAATTATTGCCTTGTTAAAGATTAGGATGGGCAAATGTAGGAAGGAGACTGCAGAGCCCGACTAGCCAGTAATAGACGGTTTGTTTAGCCATATTAAGGGATCCACTCCTGTGTTGGACTACCGCTTTTGTACATGGCATGCATTCCGTCATAGAGGAAATTGAAAGGGGATCTTGACTGGGTGGGAAACTTTTTGAGCTGCGAGATGTTGCACCTCGCATTTTGCTTTGATGTGAATGGCAGGTGACCTCCCTCTGCATTGTAGGCTAGGTCGTCATTCGGCAGGGAAGGTCACAATGCCTACTGTCGATTTAGGAGGGACACGCCTGCAAGGCTCACAGGGCAGGGTGGGTAGGCTAAGTGCTAGGGAAGTGTTTCAATTCCACTTTGTTCAAATTGACCTTCAAATTTGTTTGGGTCATTCTAGTGAATATTTATTTGCAATGCAAAAGATTATTCAAAATACATAATCGAATGGAATACTTCTTCCTAACTGAAGGAAAACCGAAGGTTTGCCCATCGTTCAGTCTTCCTTCAGTGGGAAATTTCTTAGTTGGCGGACAGCACACTCAAAACAGGGTGGGACTTTTTCGAAACTGTTCCAAAGCTTTTTCCAATAGATTAAATATAAACAAATTAATTTTTTTCTTTACAGGATCATAAGTCCGCATCAGACGTGGCACATTGATTAAATATAAACAAATCGACATTTTTCTTACAGGATCATAAGTCCGCGTGAGACGTGGCAAACTACAAATTTTAAAGTCCATGTGTATGCGTGGCAAAATTACGTTACTTTAAAGAAGAGTAAATAGGCATCTTTTTTACGGGAAATAGTGATCAAACCTCCTAATAAATACTCCACACAAGCTACCAAACACGTCAATATATTGCATTATGACTGTTCTAATTCTGCTTTATTTCAGCTCTAATTCTGCTTTATTTCAGCTCTAATTCTGCTTTATTTCAGCTCTAATTCTGCTTTATTTCAAGTCTAATTCTGCTTTATTTCAGCTCTAATTCTGCTTTATTTCAGCTCTAATTCTGCTTTATTTCAGCTCTAATTCTGCTTTATTTCAGCTCTAATTCTGCTTTATTTCAGCTCTAATTCTGCTTTATTTCAGCTCTAATTCTGCTTTATTTCAGCTCTAATTCTGCTTTATTTCAGCTCTAATTCTGCTTTATTTCAGCTCTAATTCTGCTTTATTTCAGCTCTAATTCTGCTTTATTTCAGCTCTAATTCTGCTTTATTTCAGCTCTAATTCTGCTTTATTTCAGCTCTAATTCTGCTTTATTTCAGCTCTAATTCTGCTTTATTTCAGCTCTAATTCTGCTTTATTTCAGCTCTAATTCTGCTTTATTTCAGCTCTAATTCTGCTTTATTTCAGCTCTAATTCTGCTTTATTTCAGCTCTAATTCTGCTTTATTTCAGCTCTAATTCTGCTTTATTTCAGCTCTAATTCTGCTTTATTTCAGCTCTAATTCTGCTTTATTTCAGCTCTAATTCTGCTTTATTTCAGCTCTAATTCTGCTTTATTTCAGATCTAATTCTGCTTTATTTCATTTTTGAAAATTAGTGTAAAATAAGAAACGAGAAAAAATGCAATAAAGTAAAAAAGATTAAATTTACACCCCATTTATTTCCTTACTTCTGCGCTGGCGAATAGTTAATCAATACATGATTTTGTTATTTTCAACTCTGTAGAAGTATGTATTGATCCTGAGAAGAACAGATGTCTGCGTTCATATTTTTTTGTTTCAGGTACTCATTAACGTGATTGAAAGACGTAACAATCTTACAGGACGAATTATAAAGTATGCCTAAGTGCCTGTATTCAGATACGAAAGATAGGCTGGCAAGAAGTGAAATATATCTGATTTAGCTGTGTGAAATGTGAAGAAATAAAAGGTGTGAAGACAGCAGAATGTACTGTTTGGTAAAAATGTTGAGACATTATTTACATTATTTCTTTTATCAGATTCCATCTCGACCAGTTTTTTCGTGGTTTTCTTTGATCCATTGAGCAAATGCTAAAATGGTCTATTTGGTTCTGGAGTATGAATGAAACTTAATGGTAAGTGGCACGAGTGTAACTTAATTGCTGAGCTCTCCTTTTTACTTTCCCGTATGCGTACGTATACACGGAGTGATATTTTCTAATTGTGATAATACCAGAGAGAGAGTTTTGTTAGCAGTAATAATCAGATCTATAGATAATTTAGTTGCGAATATTTTTCTACTACGCAGGAGCAAACATTTCTAGTTTCCAAATGTTTAAAAGCAGTATATTTTGGCACAAAACTTTGTTGCGTTCAACTATGCATAGGTCAAGGTACGTATTCTGAAGTTGGAGAATACGTGTGCGAATTGTATTAACCCCGTACGTCCAACGTCCAAAACCTGCCTTCAAAAATGTTATTCACTCTCAAATTCTTGAAAGAAGTATAATTTCTCAAGCAAAAATTGAAATCTTATGAAAATGCAGAAAATTAAATCCTAAATAGTAGATATATTTTTCAAAAAATAGCTGAAGAGTGAACAAATTTAAGTGTACGTATTTTGTTTTTTGATTGCAGATCCTGAGTAGTAAGCAGTCACGTCGTCCCAGCACGAGGGTGAAAAAGTTCTGACTGATTTTGCTTTGCTTTTTCAATCTCAACGAACTTCACATTTTGGTCTGTCTTCATTTTACATTCTTTCGATCTTTTCTCACCCATTTCTTCTCATATTTGGACCTTCCAGATCAGAACTGGTCTGATCTATACACCTTGTGTCGGGTGTTCTATTTAAAATACGTTTTGGCACCCCCCTTCATCGAGTGAAAATGACTGTACCTAGTACCGTTTTCTAGTCTTCTGCTTGAATTTTGGAACCCCAGTTCATTCAACTACACTTATCTTGTCCAGTCTTACCTACAATGATCCGTCTGAGTCTGATAGTATTCCCTTCGCAACTTTGAAGGCCACATTTCGCTCCATAAATATTTTCCACTATACTGTGAAAGGTTTCCTTTGGTCTTGTGTAAATGATACTCCACAAAAGAACATGAAGAGCTTTTGAAAGATCAAGATCACAAATTTCTGTTAAGCTATTCTATTAGCTGTCTTGTGGAGAAAACATAAGTAGTTCCACAAGTTTTACAATTCATCGTTCAGAGGATTGTTTGTGAATCATTGGAATTTCAGAATTCTGAAACGATTCAAACTATAAATATTTCAATTATCAACCATTTTCTCAAGTTCATCAATTGTTCAAAAATATTTAAAATTTCAAGTTTTCAGTTGCCTGTTAAGCACTTTCCCGGATTATATAGTAAAAAACTGTTTAAATTTTATTAAACAGTTCATTGGTGAATCGAATACGTTAGTTCTCTAGAAGAATTGTTCATAAAATTCACCCCTATTCTAGATTGTCGAGAATTTGGAATGTTGCACCACTCATTTGTTCGGTTTGCTTTGAACAATGGAATCAAATCATGTTAAAATTCTGCTGAAATGAACCTAAAGATTTCTGGTGTAACTTTTTAAAATGTCATTTGTTTTATTAGCGATATATGATAACTATTATCTTCGATTTTGAATCTGGCTCATCTTTCATTTCGTCTCATTCTATAGTTGTTACTAATGTCTTCCGATTTCTTGAACTGTGTAGATATAGCAATTTTCACAGTTAATATTGGTTTTTAAACATAGTTCTACAAATCCTTATCACATGACACTTTTTTAGATTTCATTAACTGAAGTTAAACATTTTAACAAAGATTTTTCCCTGCTTCACTTCCAACCCCTGTGAAGCGTTCTAATTACTCCCATCCTGTCACTGTTCTAATTCCTTCCCACTCTACCTGAAAGATGGCTGCGAGATGGCTCAGTGCATCAACCTGATGTCACTGCACTCCCTCGGACCGGAAGGTCCTAGGTTAGTCCCGACTGCGGCAGGATTTTCGACACCTAACTTGTCAGCGAGGTCGAATTCAGTCGCTGTCCGGAGGAGAATTCTAGCGACCGGCTGCTCTGATCGGTAGTTTTCTGTAGTTTCTCCGATCAAAACCAGGCGAATGCCGGAGCAGTACCCTAACAAACGGGCCACGGACCGCGCGCGATCTTTCCTTCCTCTTCCTTGTCCTATCCTCTCCACTTACACACACACTTACATGCACTATACAACCACAATACCGTGAGACCGGTCGAGAGCTTACAGCTTGTCGCGACTGGGGCGGTGCCCCGCTGGTGGGAGATACCTGGTTGAGGGGAAAACCCGCTAGCCGACGGTAGGTCGGCGCCAGATCTCGCCATCCAGCGGGGAAAAAAATCATCGCCACTTCCCGAGAGAAAACGCGCACTACACTTACGGGACTAAAGTAAGTAGTGGGCGCGCCCGGAAACACGAATCAATCACTTCTCACCCACCCTACCGCGCTTCTAATTCCTTCCCAATTCTGACTGCTGGGTAGTGCCCCCGGAGCGCGTGTGAGATACGCGTACGCGGAGATGCTACTTGGCGATGCTCTTCACTCCCGACGCGACTCTCGGACTTCTACATATAAAGTATACTTTGAAGGAGGATTGCTCCAAAAACTCGTTCCACGCAAAGTTGACATTAAAGAGAACGTGGCCACAGAAATAATAGAATTGAAAAACAAATAGTAAAAATTGAAATAATTTGGGAAACTGCAACCGCGCAATGTAACTTTGTTCTTGTCTTTTTTCACGATTTACAAAACACTTAACATCTTCAATGTACTTAATTTTAAAATTTAATTTGCATGATGTACTTTTATTATAAAAACTGGTTTCATCTTTCAAAATCAAGAAGTCCTGCTGCAAAATCTTGCATACGGCCGTTGTGTCAAGATTTTTTTTGTTAGTTTCGTAAGTGGAAGCCACGGGAAAAAGAAACTTCCTACTTGTATTATTACTAAACAACGACTCATATTTTTTTAAGGGCATGGAGTCCTTTAAAGTTTTAAGAAATTGAGAGGTAAATTACGCAGAGAAAAAGGTTGTAAGGTGTAAGAGACGTTAAACTAAAATTTCAAAAAAAGTTTCAATTAATATCGGAAATACAGTAATTTACACACTTTCCTTTATGTTCGCAAAAAATTTAAAGAAAACGAATACGAACATTTTTCAGAAAATTTGAAAAGTCACATGAGCTTCTTGTCCTTATCTCCAAAAATTAACATATTAATGGTCCCCGGAACTGCCAAACTCTTAGCTTCATCTTCACGTGCTTACAAAATTTTTTCAAGCTTTTACGACAGTTTCGCGTAATACGGACGGGTATGCCGATTTTGGGGTACAAAATTGCATGCATATTCTCAAACCTACCTTAATTATTCCAAACAGCATTAATGGACATTAGTCATGGCATGCGAAAAGTTAAGATCAAAAAAATTTACTGTATTTACAACATTCCAGATTGATTCAAATACTTAACAGCCCTGTAATGCAATATCGGGAGAAAAAGTAAAAGTAGTTATTTGTTATATGCTAATAAATTATGCAAACAGAATTCTTGAAAACAGGATTGAAGTAAATTCAAAATCTAATTTCCAAATTTAAATGATCATAGTAAAATTAATTTAAATGAGAAGATTTTAGAATCAGAATGCATGATTTTATTAAGATTCCAAAGTGCAAGTTTTAAGGACGAGGAAGAGTGGGAAGGGGGAGTGGTTAAGGCGATTGGTTGGTGGTCTTATAGGCAGCGTGAAAACTAAAGGGTGAATAAAAGGAAGAATAATGAAGCGTTCAAATAAATACTTTATGTATTTTGAGGAATGTTTTATAAGAGTAAACTGAAATCGAAAACTATGGTGAAGTCGTAGGCTTCCGCGGCCGGAGTCATCTGGATGATCTTGCCTGTCCGGATGACGCCGCATCAAAGGCTGCGTAACAACACAGCCTACGACGCGGCGTCACCCGGACAGACAAGATCATCCACGAAAACTATGGTGTTCATAAAGTGTAAACTTCATTCAAAAGATGAAAATGTTGGAAACTTACCAACAGTCAGATTTATTTTTCAATAAAACTGATATGGGTCGGTAGAACAGAAAGCTAGTGAACTGGTATAGTTCAGTTTCAAGAGGTGTTTCAAATCGCACTTATTAAAAATTTACATTCTTTTGCAATAAAACTTTATACATTGGATACCAATAGCAAAATTAATCCCGAAAGCGTTGCTACTACTGTTCTCGAAAATGTTTGTGACGCAGATAACACCAAAGGAATGTGAAATTTAAATTTATATAATTTATTTATCAAGATAATGGTTTTAAATCTATACTAATTATTGTAGATATCTTTCCGTTTTGAAAATCGGAGTAAGCTTGTTCGTACTTAATAAAAAAAATATTGTCACTGTTGTATTTAACCAAAAGCTAGAAATGGTTTTCGAAAACTGTCTGGTAAATGCAGATAAACAAAATTAGATCGGAGGTTTCAATAGACATTTCGTATTTATAATCGGAGGAAAAGAAAAATAAAATTTAGGGATAATTAAAAATATTATGTAAAGCTGCTTGGTGCCAATATAATATTTTGCAGGTATAATTTACAATTAAACAATATTCCTGATTTTAAATATTAACTCTCTACATCCTTTGTTACAAAACAACAAATTCAGAGAGATTTTGAGCTCAAAACGCAAGTTTTTTAGGGCTATAAATTTGTCTTAATGTACTATTGACGCCGGAAAATTCGTCGGCGCAGTAATTAAATATTATAAAGGTCCTAAAATCAGTTCAATAGCTCTTTGAGAAGTGGCTAGATTTCTCGTAAAATTACTAACGAAATTTTGTCAAAATTTATCACAATTATCGAACTATTAATTTCATAGATGTTTTAGTTTTTTACGAAGGTTCAGGTTTTGATGTGACATTCCCCTTCTAAATTAGTACTCCCATCAACAATGTGCTGTCATTCAGGAGATGTTAACTTTAGATGTTATAAAGGTTAATTTATTTCTAAACTATAGTTAACAATTAAACATTAATTCCTTATTGCGGATACAAAACATGAATGTTAAAACATTTTAAAATTCGCATTGTGTAACAGTTGATGCATACCGTAGAATTTACGAATAAACTGTAAAATGTGAATTTGGATTGATTATTAATATTTTCTGATAAAAAAATTATTTAAATTTCATTAAACGATAGCTCACAATGCTATTATAATATTTTTTTCAAATAGATTATGATTGCAATTAATTTGTAATGTTCGAAAGATCGCTTTTTTCAGGTATGTGTAACTTTAAAAAAAATGGCCGTCTTCAAAGAATGTAATTCTAATTTTTTTCCACAGGCCTTCAGCCATTAAGATAAATAACCCAGAGATAGAGGACGCTGATAATATCTACCAATGTTCAGGTTTAGCCACACTCCTTTACGAAAGTTCAAAAAAGGCTGTAAGGAAAGTGAAATATTTAGAAGAAATTTACCAAGATTTACGAAGTTAGCAAGGCCCACAATTCTACAGAATAACCTTGACATAAAGTAAACCGCACGGTTAACACTTGCAGGATTTTTGATATAGTTTCATACCTGACGACCGAGAAGATTAAGAACATTTGGCTCAACTGAAATCAGGAAGCAAGTGAATGTTATTTACTTAAAACTTATTTTACAGAAGTATTTGTTATATAACTTCAGAGTCATCTTTTTTTGTTTGCATTTTTAACCAGGAAATGTCAGTAGCTTTTGAAAACAGTGAATTTGTATATTAAAACTTCAAGAACGAGAATCACAAAAATTTTAAGAAAATAACAATTCCCAACCAATAATACGCATCTTCAATAAAACCTAAAAGAAAAATCAAACAATTAAAGAGAACACAAGAAAGCTAAAACACTTGGAAACAGCATTATCAGTTCGAAATTAATAAAACAAGCCCTTGAAAGGTAGCATTTTGGTTGCAAGAATTTACAAGAATGTAAAAGTCTTCATTAAAATAAAGGAAGAAATCGGGATAAAATCGGAAATATGACACCTCCACAAAGATCATTACAAGAGTGAAATTTGTTCGCCATCTTCAGTCATTCGATCCTGTTACTCAATTTTTAGTTACATTGCCGGATACAATCTGAACGCTTTCTTCCACACTTCATGAAGTTACAAAATAAATTAAGGACTTTACTCGGTCTTTTTAAAGATATATTATTTTACTTTCGTTATATATACCTCCTATTTAAAACTCGCTTTGTGGAGTTGTGCTGTCGAAGCAAAAAATTGGGTAAAGTAGTACCTTGTGTGCAGTGCAGTGCGATGTGTTTATTAAAGCCGTCGATTAGCATTTATAACAATTATATACGAAAACGTAATAATAGGATTAGTTTTTATACGCTTCATTAGATAGGACGTTTATTTAATTCAATATACGAAAATGTGTTCTTTCACGAAGCTGTAAATAATCTGCAGTGCTAAACGTCTACTTAGCATCTCGTAGAATTTGGTATACAATGCTGATGGTCTTATACAGATTCTAAAAAGAAATTATCACATTTTAATGTAAATACGCTTTCTTTTTCAGAAATCTGGATGGAAGACAATGGTTGAAAATGGTTGTGTAACCCCAGGATCGTTAAACTTCAGATTGAATCTAAAATGCTTAACATTTTTTCAGGAATATGAACTTTCTGGTTTATTTTTAGGATTTTCAGGAAACCGAACTGTGTTCGTTCAAACAGATAGTGACACCCAAATTCCCTGGAGTATCCACTATACTGCATTGTGACCGTTCATTCTGGTCTTCTCGAGGGATATATCGAGGGTTTTGGGCTTTCTGTGAAATTTTGAAGAAAAACACGACAACATCAAGTGGAAAAACCATTCAACAATATAATTATGCACTTGTTAAACAAAAATACAAAAAATAAAGTTGCCAATACCATTGACTCTTACCACAAAACAACACACAAGCAAAAATAAATCAATGACAAAAAAAAATTGATTAGTGAGCAATTTGCGCAAATGCTTCTAGTACCCTCTATCAATTCTATATTTAAATTTAGTACTCAATATTCAATTTTATAAAGTTTATCTTCACTTTTGGTACCTTTACTCATATTTACTTTTAATTTTACTAGTCAATATTCAATGTTATAAAGTTCATCGTTATTTTCTCTCAGATTATAAAAAAAAATATTCTCAGTTTATTTGTAGGTAGTAGTCCCCTTTATTTGAAGACCATGCACTCGCGACGGGATCCCTTGATGCCTTATCAGTTGGCCTCCAAGAAAGACCTCGTCCCTCCCGTTGATGCTTGCAGCGTCCAGGCTGAGCGGCGCGGTGTAACGGTAGCGCAGCGGGTTTCGCCCGCCTGCGATGCTCCTTCGGTATGGCAAGGTTACTCCATTCCTCCCGGGAATGCATGTGGATTATCGGCAGAGTAGCGCGGCGCGGTGCAACTGCAGCACAGCAAACGCTCGTGACCTCCGCCAGCCTGTGGTGGTCCTTCGGTACAGCATCGTTAATCTCGTCCCTGCCGGGAACACATGTGGCGTACAGGAAGCGCAGCGCTGCCCGCTGTCAAGACCTTGCAGCGGCCTGTGGTTATGTGGCCTCCGCCGGCCTACGGCGCTCCTGCGGAACGTCTCTTGATTGCAAAACCAAAATAGTGGTCAAGCGGTCAACTACGGGTTGCGTAGAGATATCGGGCCAAGTAGCTCTACTTTCTCCGAAGAATGCTGGTGTAAACTCGAACAATGTTCTGTATAGAGTCTCTTACATGCGCCACGTAACTGTTCACAAGTTACCTATTGGTGTTTTGCACGAATAGTTTATCTCCGTTGCCTATTCAATCACTAGCACTGAGAAACATTTACTCTCAATCGCGCGACGTAATGGTCCGATAATCTCTCGTCCCATTGTAACAGGCACATGAAAGTTTCGCACTATTCGCGTCCGACTCCGACCGTTGACTCCGTTAGACTGCCTTCTTTTTTTCCTCGTAAGAGCCACAGCTACCCCTCCCCTCACCTCCCCGCCAGCGACAGTTGATAAGGGAACAGGGGGGGAGCTCGTAGGGCAGCGCAATCGCGCGGCTGATCTCGCCAACTTTTGGTATTTGAGCGGAATCGCTACATAGCCCCCTTCTCAAAGAAAAAAAAATCTGTTCTTCTTTTGAGAACGTTAAGATTTATTTTTTTTTATTCATGGAATGGCTTTAGGCTATAGAAATTAAATTTTCCTATTATTTGCTCATTATTAGTTAATTCGGCTACATCGGGTTCGATGATCCTGTTTATATTATATGGTCCTTGGAACAGTTGAAAGAATTTTGTATATTGTTTATGTTCTAAGTCAGATGGCTTAGGAACTCTTAACAATACTTTGTCTCCTGTCCTGAAGGTATACGGTTTACCTTTCCATTTCCTTCGCCTCCTTTCTGCAGCTTCTTGTAACTGGCTTAAGATTTCTTCTTGGGTTCTCCGATTCTGACTTATGTCTTCTCTTATTAAAATTTGAAGTGGGTGTGGTGGCTTCTCATTTAAATGGGCTTCATGAGGGGATAATCCGGAGGAGTCATGATAGATTTGGTTAAGAACTCGATTAATGATCGGAAGTATTAGATACCAATCTTGGTGTTGCTGATGAGCGTACAACCTGATGATTCTAGAGAGTTCTTTCATAAGACGTTCAGATGGATTACTCTGCGGGTGTCGAATACTAGTGAGCACATGAACTATCTCTAACTGGTTCATGGCTTCCATCCATTGTTCGCTAGTAAACTGTGGCCCATGATCTGAGAGTATGCGTTCATAATTGCCTGCCAATGAAAAAAACTTATTTAATTTATGTAGGCAATTTCTTGTATTCGCCCTATTTAGCGGATACACCTGGACGAATTTTGTAAACACGTCCACACATACAAAAATATATCGATACCCATACTTGGTCTTAGGTAAAGGGCCATAAATGTCGATGGCTGCCAATTCTTGGGGTTTACTGGGAATAATAGGTTGCGGAGCTCCTGCAAAATGCCTGTTAGGGTATTTTGTTTTCTGACAAGCCACACATTTTCGCAGTTCCGTTATTATTTGTTTTCTTCTACCCTTCCAGAAACATACTTCTCTAATGGTCTTGTCAATCTTGTCCGGTCCAAAATGCGCCAAGGTCGTATGCGTTAGCCAGATGATGCCTGTTGTTAAAACAGGTGGTATCCAAATCCTATAAACATCTGGATCTCTTGAAACTCTGGTTAACAAGACATCATCTATCAGTTTCCATCGTGCACGATCGAGGCTATATTGGATAGCGGTAGGCTCATTCTCTTCTAGTTCGCCTTTCAGGAATCTTCTTATTGGTTTCATTTGCTCGTCTTCATCTTGAAATTTGGCTACATTTGACCAACTTAACCCTGGCATATGCATAATACCGAGTTCAATTGGTGTGGCGAAGAAGGTATTCTTGGTTTGTATTGTAGAGGTAAGGACTTGATTTCTACTTAATAAATCTGGCAGAAAATTCTTTATACCTGGACAATGTTCTATTGCGAAAGAAAATTGTTGTAGCCATAGTATCCATCTATATAGACGGTCGTTGTTCGGGTGACATCGTTGGAGAAACGTCAAAGCTTTATGATCAGTTACAATCAAAAAATGACGTCCTACCAAGTATTCTCTCAGACGATGTAAAGCCCAGACAATCACACAAGCTTCTTTCTCAGTCACTGAAAACTTCTTCTCAGGATCTTTAAGGACACGACTTATCAATGCTACCACATTTTCTTCTCCAGGACGCCCCTGATATAGGATCGCTCCCATTCCACTATCGCTACAATCTGTTTGTAGGATAAATTTCTTTGAAAATCCGGGAAAGTAAGCATGCATGACTGATGAAATTCCGCAAGCAATTTGTAGAACGCTTTGTCATGTAGGTCCGTCCAATTCCATTTGCTATTTTTCTTTAAAAGGGGCAGAAATGGTGTGATGAACATTGCATAGTTATAGATAAACCTACTATAATAGTTCACGCATCCAATAAAACTTCTTAATTGCTTCTTATTTCTAGGTGGAATTATTTTATCAAGTTCTTTTATTTTATCAAGATTCATTGAAATTCCATTTCTGGTAAGATCATATCCTAAAAATTTTACTTTATGAGTACAAAAGTTTGACTTTTGAAAATTAAGTTGCAGATTATTATCTATTAATAATTGAAACAAATTTTGTAAATTCTTTAGGTGTTGTTCAAACGTTTCTGCATACACCAACACATCATCTATATACAGAATTGTGCAATCATTTAAATTGGTGGTAATTATTCTTTCCAGACATCTAATCAAAGCGGATGCACTGTTTTTTAACCCAAAAGGCATTCTGCAAAATACGTAGGTAATGCCTTTGTGCAGAAATCCCGTGTACTGCCTTGATTCTTCGTTGATCTCCACCTGCCAATATGAAGCTGTAAAATCCGTAGTTGATAGCCACGTAGGTTTCTTCAATTTACACATAATTTCCTCCATACAAATGGGTCGATCCCGATATGGTACAGTTACTGAATTTAATTTTCTTGCATCTAAGCATAGTCGTATTTCACCTGATGCTTTTCTGACAGTAACTATCGGATTAATGTATGGTGTCCTTTGCTTTTTGATTACACCCTCTGCTAACATTTTATCAATTAAAGACTCTACTTCTTGTTTATAAGCTTCAGGTATTCTATATTGATGGCCTACAAAAGGTTCTTGAGTGGTCAATTCAATTTCAAATTGGAAACTTCTAACAGGTTTTGTAGATTTTTCAAACACCTTCTTATACTTAAGCAGCATTGCTACTAATTGTTCTTTTTGATCAGATAGTAAATTTGAATTATCTTGTACTGTAGATTTTATTAAATCTTCCAGATTCTGTAGTTCGACACATTGTGATGTATAAATTTTTTCCCCAGGATCATTGCATTCTAGGTCTACCAAATCCTTCGGTGGAATAATCAACTTGTATTGTTGAACATCAATTATTACTGAATACTGTGACATGAAATCCATTCCTAGTATCAATGGATAGAGCAGATCCTTTGCTACTATACATACTACTTCACATTTGGTAGTACCTATAACTAAATCAAGCATTACTTGCTTATTTATTGGACATGACTTTTTCTTATTCACCCCAATAATATATGACTTAGTTAGTGGCAGCATTGGAATGTCTACACCATTGTCTAATAGATACTGCACTGTGTCTTCTGTGATAATTGAAGCTATACAACCGGTGTCTACCAGAGCTGACAAGATAATTTCATTACATTTGACTTGGATCATCGGACAACGTCGTTTATTTACATTTGTTTGAAGAATCTCTTCCCTTCCTGTTATTTCCTCAAAATCTGCTAATTCCCACGACAAGATAGTCACCTCGTTCCTGTTGTTGTTTGCTAGGTTCGACGCGGGATGACTAATCGCCCCAAACCTCAGAAGTTTGTTCCTTTCGATGTACTCGGCGTAGGTTTCCATTCTCCACACGCCCTTCCATCTGATGGATTCTTCTTATCTCTTGATCGGCTTCTGTGAATTTCCTTCTTGTTTTCCTCTTCGTTCCGGTTTTTCTGATTTTGATTCTTGGAATAATTTTGTTTTGTTTCAACTATTGTAGATGAAACTGTGGTGCCTGTCTTCGGTTTGCTTTGCTTCTCTATTCTTTGATAAGTAGCATCATAAGAACCTAATTGAGTAATAAGTTTTTCAGCCGTTAGAGGTAACAAGTTCTTCAATAGGTTTTGGAATTTGGCTGGGAAAGTGTCGGATAAGAAGACACACCATTTCTTCTTCTGGTATTGTTGGAGTGCATAATTTGAGTCCTGCCAATTTTTCTGTAGCATACTCTTGCATATTGCAGCCACCTCTCTTCCATGATCCACATAAAAGTTCTATCTTATAGTCCGTTTGTATTTCATGATTCCAATATCTGGAAAAGAATTTCTGCTTAAATTCCAGATATGTTGGGGGCAAAGGTTCTAGAGTATCTGCCCAAGTTTTTGCATTGGATTTTAACATCTGATAAATAATCCTGACCTTTTTATCTTCTTTCACCATATGTAATGAGAAATAATTTTCCACCGCTTTCAAAAAGGTGCATGGATTCTCAGTGTTCAATCCGCTAAAAGTCAAGTGGGGAGGCAAAGTCAATAACAAAGGAGTTATACTACCTGGCCCTAGACAAGTATGTCCTCCTTTGGTACTCAACTCTTCTACCTCATTCTTGCATTCTTTAATTTGTTTTTCTAACTGGTGGTCATATTCAGTCAAATCTTTAATAGCATTATTTAATTTAGTTGCTTGAGCCTGTGCTACATCTGACAATTCTTTCTGAAATTTATTTACTTCTTTCTCTAAAGATGACTGCTTATCAGAAATAGTTGCAACTATTGCTATCTGTGTATCAACCTTTTCTTCAATGCCATTTACTTTAGTGTCACATTGAAGTTGAATTTGTTGCCTAAGATTCTGCATTCTTTCTTCTAGTTGATCAGTAATGCTAGCTAATTCTGTCTGAATTTCTTCCTTCACTATAACCTTCCATTGCTCTGATAACCCTTTGAATTTATTCTCTAATTCTCCAAATCGCCCTTCTAATTTAGCATTGTTCCCTTTAATTTTTTCTTCTAATTTACTATTATTTTCTACATCTTTTCCTCTAATTTGTTATTATTTTCTACAATCTTTTCCTCTAATTTGTTATTATTTTCTACCATCTTTTCCTCTAATTTGTTATTATTCTCTATCATCTGACTAGTTATTGATTCTGTTTGAGAATGCATTTTGATGTCGATTTGTTGCATAAATTGTTGCATCAACCTAGCCATCATTCTATTTGCTCTCTCTATTTCTCCCTCTTGATCTTGAGATGTCGTAGGCGTTGATTCTCTTCCAGTTGGAGTGTCAGTAGATCTTGTTTCTTCTTCACCTTCCCTAGTTGTTACTGTTGAGAAACCTCCACTACCCTCTAGTAACACTTCTCTATCCTCACTCCTATCTGATTCCTCACTACTTTCCCCTACAGTTTCTATATTTCTTTGCCGATTAAACATCTCCGTCCTATCTGAATCTGCCATTTTTTTTTTCTAAACCTTTTGTAAGTGACAAACTAAACAATTTATGAACTCTATAATACACTTCACCCTATTATTGACCAATGATTGTTTCTTTTGAATTTAACAAACAATTCTGTAACAATATTCCGTTGAATACTATGAGTAAGTCTTTCATCCTACACTATTTACATACAGGAATACCATTAACCATCACTATACAATCTTGCCCAATATCAAAGTTGCAAGAAACACTGCTGTAGACAAAGTTAATTTCATCAATTGCGTAAATTTCTTCAAAATTTCGAGCCCACCACGTTAGGCGCCAATTATGTGACCGTTCATTCTGGTCTTCTCGAGGGATATATCGAGGGTTTTGGGCTTTCTGTGAAATTTTGAAGAAAAACACGACAACATCAAGTGGAAAAACCATTCAACAATATAATTATGCACTTGTTAAACAAAAATACAAAAAATAAAGTTGCCAATACCATTGACTCTTACCACAAAACAACACACAAGCAAAAATAAATCAATGACAAAAAAAAATTGATTAGTGAGCAATTTGCGCAAATGCTTCTAGTACCCTCTATCAATTCTATATTTAAATTTAGTACTCAATATTCAATTTTATAAAGTTTATCTTCACTTTTGGTACCTTTACTCATATTTACTTTTAATTTTACTAGTCAATATTCAATGTTATAAAGTTCATCGTTATTTTCTCTCAGATTATAAAAAAAAATATTCTCAGTTTATTTGTAGGTAGTAGTCCCCTTTATTTGAAGGACCATGCACTCGCGACGGGATCCCTTGATGCCTTATCAGTTGGCCTCCAAGAAAGACCTCGTCCCTCCCGTTGATGCTTGCAGCGTCCAGGCTGAGCGGCGCGGTGTAACGGTAGCGCAGCGGGTGCGCTAGACTTCCGCCCGCCTGCGATGCTCCTTCGGTATGGCAAGGTTACTCCATTCCTCCCGGGAATGCATGTGGATTATCGGCAGAGTAGCGCGGCGCGGTGCAACTGCAGCACAGCAAACGCTCGTGACCTCCGCCAGCCTGTGGTGGTCCTTCGGTACAGCATCGTTAATCTCGTCCCTGCCGGGAACACATGTGGCGTACAGGAAGCGCAGCGCTGCCCGCTGTCAAGACCTTGCAGCGGCCTGTGGTTATGTGGCCTCCGCCGGCCTACGGCGCTCCTGCGGAACGTCTCTTGATTGCAAAACCAAAATAGTGGTCAAGCGGTCAACTACGGGTTGCGTAGAGATATCGGGCCAAGTAGCTCTACTTTCTCCGAAGAATGCTGGTGTAAACTCGAACAATGTTCTGTATAGAGTCTCTTACATGCGCCACGTAACTGTTCACAAGTTACCTATTGGTGTTTTGCACGAATAGTTTATCTCCGTTGCCTATTCAATCACTAGCACTGAGAAACATTTACTCTCAATCGCGCGACGTAATGGTCCGATAATCTCTCGTCCCATTGTAACAGGCACATGAAAGTTTCGCACTATTCGCGTCCGACTCCGACCGTTGACTCCGTTAGACTCCCTTCTTTTTTCTCCTCGTAAGAGCCACAGCTACCCCTCCCCTCACCTCCCCGCCAGCGACAGTTGATAAGGGAACAGGGGGGGGAGCTCGTAGGGCAGCGCAATCGCGCGGCTGATCTCGCCAACTTTTGGTATTTGAGCGGAATCGCTACAGCATGTCAGGAAACAAGATCATGCGTGAAAACGCAGGGTCAAAAATGGTTTCGTAGCATGGAATGCGGTAGAACTAGAATGGTTAAAGTATATAGAATATCGTATTAGTTTTTCAGTAGCGGTGGTGGTGGTGGTGGTGACGTGCTGTAGTCATGGTGAGTAATATTACTTAGCGCATGTAAAATCATCAAAATAATCCTTTGAAGTGTATGCCGGCAAACTTGAAACTTTTTCAGTAGAACAGTAAATACGAAAAATGTAAACACAAAAAAAGGAATACTCCCTGATTAAGAAGTTAATATAGAACGAGGCTGCTGTATGAGAGGATGGAATTACTGTAAGACTAAAAGGTATATTGCAGTTGCAAAAGGTATATTGCATATACTCGGCTTCTGACGGCAGGTTTTTCCCATTTCAGGTTTTTTTCCTCAGCCGTATCTTATGGTCTCTTTTTTCGCAACTTTGATGCGATGGAGAGACCATTTGGGGTGAATATCAGAATTCGAAAGGTTAGATCGTGATAGAATGTTGGTATTGTAATGGCTTAAAGGCCTTCGGCCCAGCCACATTATTTCAAGTTATGTAATTTATACACGGAATAATTACTTATTAAATAAAATAAATATTGCAGTTTTATGAACGGTTTCTATACCATGTGGTAAAACCAGCACTTCGGTTCCAGGTTCGTTAGAAATGGAGACCGGCTGCACAAACTCCGAAGGGCATCGGCAGGGCAGGGCAGAGTAGAGAAGGGTTTCTATCGGCGGCAACAGCGTCCTCGCGCGGGACTGCAGTGCCGCCTCCCTTCATCGCACGACGAGAGGCTCTGACACCTCCCCTATACTGCAATTTTTCTAACTTTGCCCCCTCAACGCCCGTCCTCACGATGGAATATGTTTTTCGCGACGTTATCAGTCGTGCCGCCAGATATCGCATGATCGCGACCGTATCAAGCAGTGCTTGTGATCATGCGACCTCTAGCGGCGCGATGGAGGAAGAACGCGGAATGCCATGTGATACTCCATCGTGGCCGAGCTTGAGGGGCAGAGTTAGAAAAATCGCACTAGTTCAACCACAAAACGAGAAGAAAAGTGGAAGTGTCCGTGAGTTTGGAGTATATTGCCCCTTCAATCGTCTCGCTTTTCAAGAAATAGGGATAAGTCGTCTAAATGAAATGGTGAGTACTCTAAAACTTGTCATGGAAATTAAGAAGACACCTGAATTATAAAAAATCAAAATTGAAATTAGAAATCATACAGAAGGAAATTTACTAGAATCTAAGGGGTCTTTTAAATATGGTTTGATATACATAAAAACCTCTCCAAATAATTTAAGAAGTGCACTTTACCATGATTTAATGGTGACATGGTCTCATAAAGGATTTATCACGCATTAATATCGATATATCTTGGAAGTAAGGATAAAAAATATTCCAAGTCTTGAACATAGTTTTGTTTCTGTGAAATTTAAAAACGGTGGCAATAACATCCTTAAGATGTTGCAAGGGAATTTGTCAAATAAATCTTTGCGATTAAAATCGACCAATTCGTTCTAAATGTATTTTAAGAAAGTAGTTGTGACCATTTTAAGATAAGATTCCATGGTGTACGGAGATTAATTACATGTTTCAGAACTGCTGGGACTACAGTAGGCAGCTATACATAGTAAAATCCTGAAATGCGTTAATTAAGGTGGTGGTCATAAGAGACCTCAACAGCAGGTCAAAACCGAACTGGAGTTCTGCATGGGAGTTTAGCGCCACGCGTAAGGTAGCGGCGTTATGGACTAACGGTCACGTGACGGAGCTTGAAGTCATAACGTCTTACTTTATGAAGGTATGACCTTATACCTTCATAAATAGTGCACGCCTGTAGGAGTCTACGGTCACCTTACAAGAGGCAAATTGACCGCCTAAAAACGGGAAAGGCTGAATTTTTCCAACTTTGAAAAACAGATGCTCGTATGTGAGGCAGTTACAATTATTTCTTATAAACTCCGTAACGCTGGCAAGGATTAACGGAAAATATTGGAGAGGTTACAGTAAACAAATTCGCGAAAAAGAAATAATAAATCATATCTTCGGGTTAGGTTATGTATTATGCTCATAACGAATGCTTCCTACATTCTCAAGAAAAGAAGAAAAGCAGGTTAAAAATTCCAGGCTGTATACTCATGGCGGAGGGCCACAAAATCGAAAATTCCGTACACAATGTAGATTTGATACATTCTTGACTCGTATCGTGATTGAAATGTCTCAACACTCTCTACTCTTTCATAAATCAAGCAAAATCTTTGTTCAATGCTTGAAATGCTTCTTTTGTCATAATGCATAACGCAATGAAGCTATTGCTAAAACTCTTCTGAACGTTGTTCATTACGACCGTATAAAGTCGTTAGTCACGTGATTAATACAATGTCTCCTTATGCCTGGCGCTAAAACTTCTAATATGGACTGACCCAGTTCACCATGTGGTGCCAGCAGCATCTCCAGAACCTGTAGGATGGAAACGATGACGTCGTGGGAGTGTTCAGGCGTTTATCAGAAGAGTACCGATATAGCGCTGGAAGCGCTGAAGGTATGGCACTTGCAAATATGCTAAACTTGTAATCTTGTAAACCGAATACGAAGTCTATTAATTCTCTTCATGTGGTCATAATCACGTTAGAAACATTTTTACCTTAATCACTTTAGTAACTTTTAATTAGTCATTAAAAATAGTCCTTTTAAACATTTTCGGATTTATAAACTACGCCAAAAAAACTCAAATACAGAACTGCATTTACAGAAATGTTATGTATATGTGAAATATTAAGGAGTTTATTTGGCTTTGTGTAAGAAAATGGGACGGATATCAAAAACTAACTACTTCTAGCGTCCCAGAATTATTAATTGAATAAACAATATGAATATGGGTATTTAAGTCAATAATCATGTCAACGTAATTTGTTTTATACTATTAAGTTAATTAATTATCACGTGAATTGCGCGAACTGATTCTGTTGTAAAATACAGATAATTGACCTCTAATTTTGTTTCAGAAATTGTTCTCCGCAGGAGCTCGGTGTCAAGCTGTGAAGATGTGCTAAGGAGATGAAGTTAAAAAAGATTAAATATATATAAGTAAAATTTGTATTAAGCACACGTCTAACATATTTAAAAAGCTCGTTGCAAGCTTAAAGATGTTAATATGAACGTTTCAAGAAAGTGAACAATGTTGAAAATATTCCTAATTTCAGAATGTTAGAGAAATGTAGAAGCGTTAAGAAATCTGAGACTACTCTAAGCTAATATTTGTTGTACCTGGTGCATCAGTTGCATTCTTATATTTGAGAAAATCTTTCAAAATGCAAAAATTGTAACTAACGGTATTGAATGTTGTAATTTTTCAATTTTCAAAGCATTTGTACTCATTTGTCAGCTTGAATGGTTTAATTGTGTGAAACAGCTTTGTAAAATAGTGAATTAATTGTATGAACAATTATTTTTTTATATTAATATCTCCGTTAAGAAAAAATAAAGAATCTCAAACCGTATATAAACATGTATTCCTGGTCTCTGCAAAGAAATCCAAATTACGCTGACTTAAAAGTATACCAATGTTTGTCACCACCCAAAGAGTAAAATATAAAATAAAAATGTAAATCGTGTCTTCTGAATCTCAAAAAAAAAAACTTTCCATTACTTAAGTTTGTTAAAATTCAAATAATGTACATTAGTGTCCTATTAATATTCCCACTCTTGAATATTGTTTAATCTTCTAGTTCAGGGCTTATCAAAGACTATTCGGGAGCTAAGAGCCGTCGGCAGTGGCCGGAGGGAATGGCGGGGGCAGCAGCGGGTGCGAGCGAAGTCTGCTTGGCGAGGGGGGGGGTGCGAGGTTGAAACGATAAGGCGGACAGCTCAGCTTCACACGAAACGAAAATGTGTTGTCGTGGAAGAGGAAGTAAGTGGCTCTGGTAATAAGTCCGATAATTTTTTAAAATAATTGGGAAATATTTTTTCTCTCAAAAACTGGAGATAATATAAAACGTTTGGTTTGTCATAAAAATTTTAATCGTGTTAGATTGTAATCTAAAGAGTCATTACACGATGAATCATGCAATTAAGTACGACAAATACACCGATGAACGTATAATTTGAAAATAGATTTCATGAAATTTCTGGTATGGAATCAGATTTCAAAGTTTTTGCTTTACCAGTTTCAGTGTTGACCGTGTAAATCCGATTTACAGTTGGAAATATTAAATCTTCAAAATGATAGAGTTGGAAGACAAATTCCAGCATAAGGAAGATATACTTCATTTTTACAAAAACATTCCACAGAGACAGTTTTCTAAGTTCCACGTTCATGCTGCCCACTTTTAAGTATGTTTGGGTCTGTATATGTTTGTGAGAAATTTTTCTAGTACGAAAATTTATGCATCGAGACTGAGAAGCTCTCACAGATCACAACTTGACAAATGTCTTGAGGTTAAGTTGGGCTCAATCATTTGGGCCAAATAGTGAACGCAGTGCGAGAAAAAAGATTTTAAAAATGTAAGAATTCCTATGTAAAATCTCTTAAGAGTAATACTGAGTACTTTTTGGTAGTTAATGACATAACTCTTAGAAAAAATATTTACATATCAAGGGCGTTCATAAAGTTCGTACCTTTAATCAAAAATAATTTGAATATTGGAAAGGGTGTGCATGCATTGGAAGCGTAATTTCTTCTTCTGTTGTCTGCGCATTTGCTTCTATGTCGGGCCGCTTGATAGCGTCGCTGTAGCGCAAACAATCAAGATGGCTGCTTTGCTATGTAATGTCTCCGCGCGTGCCGTGATTAGTCATTTGCATTTGAAAGGTAAGTCGGGCAAGGAAATTCATGAGGAAATGGTGAAGGTGTACGGAGATAATGCTCCAGCAATAGGAGACAGTAAAGAAGTGGAAAAGGTTGTTTCGATGTGGGCACAAAGAGCTGAAAGACGCACCACGAAGCGGCAGACCTTCTTTGATGGAGGAACCACGGATTATCCACCTGGTGGAAAATTTCTTGCACGATATACTGCACATGACGAAAGTGTCGGCCAGATGGGTCCCTCGTTTGCTGACACCCATTCAAAGGGAACAGCGCGTGACATCCGCGGTAGCGATGTTGCAAATGTGCAAATACCAAGACGAGTTTTTCAGCCTTCTTATCACAATGGACGAATGCTGGGTTCACCATTACGACCCAGAAACAAAAGAAATGCGTAAGCAGTGGAAACGCGCAGAGTCGCTTCCACCAAGGAAAGCAAAGATGCAGTTCTCGTCTGGGAAGGTGATGTCTGTTTTTAGGGATTGTCGCGGTGTAATCCTAACAGATTGTGGCAGAAAAAGCCAGACAATTACTTCGGAGTATTAACAACAACTATTGACAAACTGCGTGAAGAGATCAAGCGGAAAAGGCGATGAATAATTGCATGTGCGACTCTTGCGTGACAACGCCCCTGCTCACACCACTCAAGCAACTGTCGTCCGTTGTTCGCATCTACGCTACGAAATTCTACCGCATCCGCCTCATTCGCCAGATTTGGCAACGAGCGATTTCTTTCTTTTTAAAAAATTGAAAGAGTCGCTGCGTGTTCAACGTTTTGCCAGTGATAATCATGTGATTGCTGCGGTGGAAAATTTTTCAGAGAGTCAAACGCAGGACTTCTATACTAATGGCATAAGTTATACATCGCGGGCAGTGGCGGCTCCTAAACTTCAGGCCAGGTAGGGCACAAAACAAAAAGCTAGAAAATAACTAATAAAAATTTTATTTTGAAGTTTAAGCGCTGTTAACTGAAAAACACTTGAAATTCCTCATTGGTTTCTCACGTTTTAACTAGGCTGAATGAGAAGAGAGAACAATTCAATTGAAACAACCAACGCTCACGCTCAAGAAAAAAAAACTCGCACAGAATTCACAGCTGCTGATATTATGAAGATTACGCGGGTCCTGAGCTAATCAGCATTTCATTTCTCAGACACTATGAGCGTTGTTTGTACATCTGTAAAGTGGCGCTTGCAGTGGCAGTCACAAGAAACTTGTGACCCTGAAGGGCCTTAAGGGAGCATTACCCCCTCCCTTTTTTCCTCGCACTATGAGGAAAAGCTTTGCTGAACGGGAGGGAGCTGGTCACAAGAAGCTTGCGGACTTCGCCCTGTTGCCACAACTACCTCGTTATCTGTGCTGTGAAATAGTATCGATATCGCCCGTGAAAACCTTAACGTAAATTCTCTAGAATTATTACTCGATAATATGACATGCATTTCAGTTCTCTATTAATATTTTCCTTTACAAGTGGGAGGGCACGTGACCATGTGACCTTATGGTAGAGCCGCCATTGATCGCGGGGAGAAATGTGTAAACCTGCAGGGATCTTCTGTTGAAAATGGCTAATACATTTGCAAAAGGTGATATTTCTATCTTTTTTCTTTCTACCCAAAGGTACGAATATTATGAACGCCCCTCGAAATTCTTGACAATCCAACATTCAGTAATTTTTACTGTCGCAAATTTTGTCAAGGGTATTTGCTGAAATTCTTTTCTTGCCCGAATTATTTCTTTAAGTATCGCTATCTCATGTTAGTGGAGGTGACAATAATTATTCGCAGACAATGGTAATGTCTGTTTTGGTTTTTGCGCTTGTAGACGGAACACGGGTGTCTATGGACAAAATCACGTCAATGTGGAGTGCTAAGCGCCGCCGTTGAATTTCTCAAACTCCTGCGTTTGGCACTTGAATTTCTCTTCGTGGTCCCGCTGGGCCCCGGCCGCCCGCTGAGGGCCGGGAGCAATCGGCAGTGGCTCTACGGAGCGAAAACGTGAGCCCTGTTCTAGTTCTTGCCAAAACCCGAAAAGAACTGAACCGGTCACAAAACATTGTAATGAACACGAGTAGTATTGGAGTAAATGTTCAGCCTCTTCCTACAATTACATTTGTGTAGATACAACTTGTTTTCTTAATGAAATATGTTCATCAAAAACAGATCTTCAAATAAGATTACGTTGAATTTTTCGAAAATATGAGTATTTGAGGACTAATTGGGCGTCAAAACTAGTCACCCGCTCTAAAAATCTTTCGCTTCCTGATCGTAATTTCAAAAGTGTTTTGAATAGGTGTATGCTACGTATGTCAGAATGCGTATATTATTTCATATTTCTATGTTCGTTTCTTACAATGGAGCTTTTGTCATACGTTTACAATTTCAAATAAATTATTTAAAACCTAACTGAAATAAATATGAAATAAAGATTGCTAACTTCTAGTCGCCCTCTCCTAAATTACGCAGTTGGATGCACTTAGAATTTGTATATTGTTTCTTATATTATTTTTATTATTATTTATTATATTTATATTTATGTTATTTTAAATTGCATCCTTTATTTGTGTTAAATGTGAAAACGAATAGATGAGCGGTCATTGTCGGTTGTTGTAACCCATTGTAATGGCGCACTGATAAGGCGACAATGACGGCTGTGTTTTGTTCGCAGTAATATAAACGAATACTTTTATATATTTGTAGAATATTCCAATACCGTAGTGTTTAATAATAACTATTATGTTACTACTACATGTTCGTGCATACACTGCATACCTCATACAATGAATTCAATGAGAGAAATTTATTTTTACTTCGTCGTGCATTTTCATTTAAAGTTTTAAATTGAAAAAATGATAACTGAGATGTGTTAATACGGAGAGAAACTGTGGAATAAATAGTATTACATAATTAGGGGAGAGTTAGGTTAACTGGACCAGTTAGGTTTAGTGGTCCAAGCTTTTAAATGTTGGTGGGAAGTGTTTATTGCCTTTTCCAGTGGATGGCATTCGTAGGATGACAGGGCTGATAATTAAGCTACAATCATAAGTTTCAGGCCTTGAATTGTTCAGTACAGTAAGGAATTTTTTTCTGAAAGGTCAGAGGTTTTTTCTACCACTCATCTGCTTTGCATTTTTATTGCGATTGAATAACAACCACAAGAAGAATATTCATAGGAAATTAATTGTAAGTATTTCTGCTCCATAATAGGTTTTTTGTTTTTAATAAGTCGCGGCTTGTGTGTTTTGGGCATACAAAGAAAATGCGTGCTGTGGGGTTAACTGGACCGCCGGGCGGTTAGGTTAAAAGAACCGGTCCATTTATCCCCTTTTTTATTTTTCGGAAGTCGAATTTGTAGATTTGCAATTATTAAATGTGGAATGTTATGTAATTTATTAGCCTTTCACTATTGTATTAATTTAATTCATTACCACTGTTATTTCCGAGTTTAAATTTTAAATGCCACGTTTTGGGAAACAGCGCGCGGTCCGTGGCCCGTTTTCTCATTTACGTGTGAAAAGGGTTATGGCAATGTCTATTAAACGTCAATTTTATTTTCACAGCTTATTTCAATTTCCGGTCCACTTAACCTTATCGGTAAGGTTAACTAGTCCTATTGCAAATGTATAAAACGTCCCGTATTTGACAATAACTGTAAGCACAATGGAGTTGTTTGGTCTCCGAATATAAGGAGAAAACCTCACTCAAATATGCGAAAAGTCACGTGTATACGTCAAGTAAATAACACTTTAGAACTAGTTAAAAAAAGTGGACCAGTTAACCTAATGCTCCTCCACTAATGGCGAGAAAGTACGCGCTGTTTAAACACCGCTAGTTTAAGATATTAAAAACCCAAATACCGTCGCCGAACAAGAAAAATGACACATGAAAAATAGTCATTTTTTATTTAAAATAAGTACATTTCATACTTAATGTGTTTAAGAATGATTTGGTACATTAGTGAAAAGTTTATAAGGACGTTTCACAATGCATGCGGTATATAGAGAAAAACATTTCGTGCACTTCCAGTTGCTCCATCGTAAACTTACCATTCGGTAAGATTAAATACGTTCTACCGCTCAAAGACAATTTTTGAATGTATCATTTTTCTTGGGCTCCGACCATTTTCTAAAAGATTGGGTAAATGTGTTTGTTACAAAATCTTTATTAAAATATTTTAGGTATTACAACAGATGTATTTGTAACAAAACTAGTGAGATTACAAAATTGGTGCTTTACGTGCTTTAATCTTTTTCAAATATTAAATTGCAATCAAATGATTACATACGTAGGCACAGACTTTCCAACGGCTGATGTGAATGGTTTTGTGCGAACGCAGAAGCGTGTACACACGTCGACGAGTTGTGATGAATGGTGACATGCGCCAAGCGCTCTCCGTGAAATGAGATGACTTATGGCAAGTGGTTCCTGAACAACCGGAAATTTCCATCCACTTCTAAAATGACATGACTGATTGCGTGGAGGTATAATATAAGGAAAAACTTAACATATTACACATGGAAAATTTTGACGTTTCATGTAATTACTCGTGAGAGCTGATTTTCGACCTGAACGGATTCGAGAGTAGTGTGTTCACAGCCTTCAGCACGCTGATGGGGATCTGTAATCAGAAAAAAGAATCAGAAGAATGCACAATAATTATATATTTTCAATTAAATTATATTTTATAGGCATATCGCGTTACATTATCATTAACATTAAAATATTTTACATCCGTACTACTTCTGTGATCGTATAAAATTATTTAACTAATTTGTAAAATATTAAATATTGAGACGTCAATTATTATACAATACCAGAATTATATTTCAATAAATAGAAAAAACAATAATATTTCTTTCGTGCAGAATTCGGAGGTCTCTGTTTCCGATTGAACAAAACAATTGATAATTTAAATATTTGATGACCTTTGGGTACCAGGTAAAAATTAGAAACCTCATTTTTGGTGGGAAATTTCCCATTACTAGGTGGTTAAAGCTATCATAAATCAGTGATTACGCTTCTGCAGTTCGGAATGTTGGCAATCCTGATGCAAGTACATATGATTATTGTATCACATTATGTTCGGGTTTGGCAATATTTTATTACACACTGCCCAACGAAATGGAAGAGAGGTCTTTTTTATTTTTGTAAAAGGTTGGTATAAGGAATGCGACTTTTATGAGCATGTTTGTGCACTTATGATACTCGAAGGAAAGGGAATAAATTATTTGTAAACTGGTATAATGTGTAATGGCTATATTGTGTAAAATGGAAGTTATTTCATTATCCACGTTGATATCTAAAGTCGAATTTGACGAAACTGAGATAAGAGTACGAGTTATTACGAAACAAGTGTACTTGGGCCACTATAGTCAGTTTCGTTGCGTAATATTAGAGCTACCTATATGGCCAAGTAATACCTACTTTTCTACAAGAGTCCGTCACCTTTCGCAGGCGCCTTTTCTTCGAAATGTTTAATCTTTAAACATTGTATCCATTAAAAAAAATTCTTTAAAATGTTTTCTCTTTAAAATACTTTTTTCATTAAAATGTTTTCCCTTTAAAATATTTTTTTCTGAAAAATATTTTCTATAACGTAAATTGTTTCCAAGCTACGATAATTATTTTCCGATTCTGTCAAATATAAAAACATTGTAAGTAGAAATGTATCGGGATCAATGATCATGACGGCTGCCTTTTTGGTGAAAAGTGAATTTCCATAATTCCAAAGGATGATAAATTAAACAATTTTTGTAGTCTAAAGATTTTTATATATGTTTTATATTCTCAAGATAAAATTTTTCTGTCTCTTTAGTGTTTTTAATATTTTGCGGCTAAATTTTTCAGGAATTTTTATTTGATTGACTTTCTGAAAACTTTTATATAAATAACTACTAGAACGTGGAATAAGGCGCTAACTTTTCCGTTACCTGATTACTTTTGTATATCGTCGTCAGGAAGTTCCTCACCCACCCCTTACAAGCCAACTGTGTATCGCTGAGAATATTGTTTAAGAAACCCAGTGAGCAAGCAACTGTTTAAGAAACCTCGATTTAGTACATTTCTAACGGTCTTTTAAATTTGTCTATTGGACTGCGTAAAATTTACAATATTTACTATTGTAGGTGTGTGTACTTGTTCAGCTAAGGTAGATACCATAGCGAATAAGGTTTTTCATCAAACAGGGTCAATCGTGCATAGTAGTGTGCGGTAGTACCTGGGATATGTCGAAAAGGCTGAAGTCGTTATTGTCAGTAGGAGGTCCGGTTACGGGGAAATGTATTTTGTATCGGTGTATAACACAAACTTAATTTTACTCATAAACAGGGTCAGTGATTGGGTTGAGTCTGAGTGGGGGGTCAGTAGGAGGTCCGGTTACGGGGAAATGTATTTTGTATCGGTGTATAACACAAACTTAATTTTACTCATAAACAGGGTCAGTGATTGGGTTGAGTCTGAGTGGGGGGTCAGTAGGAGGTCCGGTTACGGGGAAATGTATTTTGTATCGGTGTATAATACAAACTTAATTTTACTCATAAACAGGGTCAGTGATTGGGTTGAGTCTGAGTGGGGGGTCAGTAGGAGGTCCGGTTACGGGGAAATGTATTTTGTATCGGTGTATAATACAAACTTAATTTTACTCATAAACAGGGTCAGTGATTGGGTTGAGTCTGAGTGGGGGGTCAGTAGGAGGTCCGGTTACGGGGAAATGTATTTTGTATCGGTGTATAATACAAACTTAATTTTACTCATAAACAGGGTCAGTGATTGGGTTGAGTCTGAGTGGGGGGTCAGTAGGAGGTCCGGTTACGGGGAAATGTATTTTGTATCGGTGTATAATACAAACTTAATTTTACTCATAAACAGGGTCAGTGATTGGGTTGAGTCTGAGTGGGGGGTCAGTAGGAGGTCCGGTTACGGGGAAATGTATTTTGTATCGGTGTATAATACAAACTTAATTTTACTCATAAACAGGGTCAGTGATTGGGTTGAGTCTGAGTGGGGGGTCAGTAGGAGGTCCGGTTACGGGGAAATGTATTTTGTATCGGTGTATAATACAAACTTAATTTTACTCATAAACAGGGTCAGTGATTGGGTTGAGTCTGAGTGGGGGGTCAGTAGGAGGTCCGGTTACGGGGAAATGTATTTTGTATCGGTGTATAATACAAACTTAATTTTACTCATAAACAGGGTCAGTGATTGGGTTGAGTCTGAGTGGGGGGTCAGTAGGAGGTCCGGTTACGGGGAAATGTATTTTGTATCGGTGTATAACACAAACTTAATTTTACTCATAAACAGGGTCAGTGATTGGGTTGAGTCTGAGTGGGGGGTCAGTAGGAGGTCCGGTTACGGGGAAATGTATTTTGTATCGGTGTATAATACAAACTTAATTTTACTCATAAACAGGGTCAGTGATTGGGTTGAGTCTGAGTGGGGGGTCAGTAGGAGGTCCGGTTACGGGGAAATGTATTTTGTATCGGTGTATAATACAAACTTAATTTTACTCATAAACAGGGTCAGTGATTGGGTTGAGTCTGAGTGGGGGGTCAGTAGGAGGTCCGGTTACGGGGAAATGTATTTTGTATCGGTGTATAATACAAACTTAATTTTACTCATAAACAGGGTCAGTGATTAGGTTGAGTCTGAGTGGGGGGTTAACCCGGGTAGGAGTCCACCCTCCCCCTCCATCTCCCACCAAACATGCGATACACCCCAACGATGCGCATCTCCCACCATATGGAGCGAAAAATATTTTTTTTTCAAATTGTCATGTTTATCATTAAATTGTCATCACATTTATTTTACGTAACTTGAGCAGTGTTCATTTTTGCGGTGAAAAACAGCTCTACGCTTGGCATTTTTTTATATTAACTCATTTAAGAATTTTTGGGAATCGACTTTGTCGGTTCCTTTTTCGATATACACATGTAAAAGCGCAATAGTGTTGAGCCGATCTTGCAACATTGTTGATCGCACATGCGTTTTGAGTCGACGCAATACAGAGAAACTTCGTTCATTTCTGGAATTTGACGTTTATGGAATATTTCTTTCAACCCAAATTCCGTGTGGATATTTTACCCCCTCGGAATTTTTCGTGCTACCCAACAAACTTACATTATACGCCGGACCTGCTCAATGAGTTTACGATTTAGGGTAGCTAAGATTTTGGATAGCCCATTGGCCCATTTGTGCCTTGTAGTTGTTATGTCTAAATAATAATTATTTTACATTTACGAATACAAACAACATACAACTACCACACAACGGCACGTAATTTTTTTGCATTATTTGTAACGGTTTCGTAGTATAATATTACAACATGAATCCTACAAATACCGACGAATGAACTAATGGACGTTAAACAAACTTTTCTCATACATGCATTTCCGTTCAAATTTCGACATCGATTTATGCAGCATTGCGTACCTTTCTATTGTCTGCGCGAATTATAAAATAACTAGTGGTGCTACAGAATGGCACAGACTTTCCCGTATTAGTTTTCTATTTCCTTGGGTCTTCGCTAGCTATTCAGAATTGCCACAAACTCTTTCTTGACAGCTGTCATCTATCACCGCCAAAAGTACATTTTTTGTCATTTTCTTAATTTTTCGGTTTCCTATTGGTAGAACGGAAACATTAATTTTATAATATTAAAGAACACAAAATCCTAGTCATAAATGGCAATTTTCTTTTAAAAATTATGTGCCGTTTAAGAGAAAATGGCATTTTAGCGCTACTAAAAATGCTAAATTTGAAGCTCATTTTCACAGAAAATTTTTGAGTTTTCAAAATACTTTATTTGAAGTTATTGGAAGCACTTACACTCACAAATATAATAATCTTTACAAATTGCGGATAAAGTGCATATTAAAGACGTGAGAGATCGTTCAAAAAATTTACATTTATATAATTTTTAAAAAAATAAGTAAAAAAAACTTTACGTCATATTAAAGAGTGTAATTATAACTATCTGTTACATAATTTTCAAAAAGAAAATTGCAGCCATATATGAGAAAATGGCGTTTGAGCATTTCTGAAAATGCCGAAATTTGAGTTACTTTTCACAGAAAACGGTAGTGTTTTCGAGAAACTTTACTTGACATTATTTACAGCATATATACTCATAAATATAATAATGTGAAAAAATCGCCGATAATGTAAATATTAACGACGTGAGAGACAAGTAAAAAAATTTACATTTTTGTAATTTTTGAAAAAAAACAACCGATAGACCAATATGGCTTTTATGTCATCTGATAGAGTACATTTACCACTATCCCTACCAAAAGTTTAAAGAAAAAAATTGGAGCCGGTTTTGAGAAAATCTTGTTTTTGTAATTTTTTAATGTTGCACATATTGAACGCAATATTGCACGAAAACTACTAAAATTTTGAGAAACATTTACGCGACCTTTATGAAATAACTCAATATGCAGAACAAATTTTATTTGAAGAAAAAATCTCTATCTTCAATTTTGTAGTTGGAGAAAGACGCCGAAAAAAATTCAAACTTTCAAAATTTTCGAAAATTCAGAGTTATCCGTGAAAATCGGACCGATGCCATGTTAATAAGTGTATATCACTCTATTCATACAAGGAATTTAAAGAACAAATTTGGAGCTGTTTTTGAGAAAATTTTGAAAATCCCCGGGGGGCTTCATATAAAGTACCCCCAAATTTTGAAGAATCTTTTTCAAAATCTCAAACCTTTGACTAAAATCAGATCGACTAGGGAATATCCATTTTGGAAGAAATCGTGCGTATGGTTTAGGCGCTAGCAGTGTTCACAGACGGACAGACGGACGTTTTCCTTTCAATTGGGTTTTCGGTATCAAGGACCTAGAAAACAGGGTTTCTGACTACACCACGTGTTAGGGGATTTTTTTTCTTAATTTAGCAACTGGTTTTATCCACTTATTCGTTTTCACGGCCCGGCAATTAATTTTTTTCCGCCGAAAAGTGGCCATTTTTTCGCGCAGCATTACATAACTTTCCCTACACTACTACGTATATCACTCCGTGTATACGTACGTATACGGGAACGTAAAAACAGTTAATCGATAACGTCTTGATAAATATATAAACAATTGAACGAATTCGTAACTAGTGCAACTCCCATGGGAGCGCAGGGGTTTATGTAATAACGTTTTACGCAAAGCTATGAAGATGCTCTTGTCCGTCCCGCATGGGGGGTGTAGTACCTGGAAGATGTCGTCGATGAGGCGGGAGAAGTTGTTGGCGGCGGACGGCGGCCGGTGCGTGGTGGAGGCGGGGGCGGGCGCGTGGTCCTTGGCGGGCGACGCGGCGGTGCTGGAGGGCGCTGCCTCGGAGGCCACGCCCACGGTGAGGGTGGTGGGCGGGGGCGGCGACGTCACTCCGCTCGCCTCGCCCTCCTCGCCCGCCTTGCTCACCACGGCACCCTCGGCGTCGTCCGTCTGCCAAAGCCAGAGAGAGCGCGCTGCGTGAGACCACGTTGCGGCGACAAGGGGAGGTTTTAATTTTTATTTATTTATTTATTCTTGCTTGGCCTGTGGCCCTCAGCAGCCGTGAACGACTGACACAGTAGTTGATTTTATTTTATACAACAAGTTTACAAGATATTTCCTTTTATCGTGATTATTTCATTTTCAGAAGCACTTTATATTACACGGAAAGGCGAATCGCTTCCAGTCTGCTTAAGGAGGGTCAAAAAATTCTCTGGGTAATTTCCTTTTCAATCGTTTACGATGAGGGTTCTGTTTGCCAAGTTTGAAATGGGTAGCTGAAGGTATTCGAGAAATTTTATTATAGAATTTTGCGGATAGAAGGGAGATATGTACAGAGATAGGGGTGATACCGAGTTCTTGATGGATTTGAGAGTTTGGGATAAACCAGGGTGCTTTTGTGATTATTCTTAGGAATTTATTTTGAGGAGATTTTAATGTAAACCCTTCGACTACCGAGGTATTTTGCACACGTTGAATACCAAGGGGGATAACTAAGTTACCCCACGGAAATTTCAATATAGTTTTAATGTTTTTCCATAAAGTGCCGTAGTATTGTTTTAGTTATAGATATTAAACATTATTTTGTTATATTAATAAAATATTTAGCGATTTTAACAATATATTTTACATACAGGTCTTCGTCCACGGCGAAGAGGTCTCGATTGCCAAATAATGCCACTTTTAGAATACGTTCTACTATTCGTACTGTTAATTTCACCTGATACTCTTCAAAAGCTTTTGAACTGATGAATGCGACATCATTTACGTTTTCCTCGTCTTCAGCACAAATAATATCCACTTTATCTAGCCCCTCAACATTATCTTCATCACTCTCATAAAACAATCTGCACATTTGTGTAGCACAATCTGTATACTTCATAAAGTTTTAAGTACTTCAAGAGTGTAACCCTTCGAAATGTTCAAATACTAACGTAAAAGTACTCTAATAACACTTCGTAGACATGTCCCCTACACCATGTCCCATCTCCCGCCCGCTGATAACATAACCTCAAAACACGTTATTAAATCCCGAACGTCCAATACTAACGAGGGTAAGGCAATAAACCCAGGTAAAAATTAGAGCTGTGAAATGAAAATACGCCGAAAAAACAGGTTTTTACGACAAGATATTTCAGATAGATAAGTAAAAAAACAAATACACAAGATATCAAAATTGAAAAAAATAAGACAATAAAAAATAATAAAATATGCGTTGGAGTAACTCAGTTACACCCCTTGGTAGCAGAAGGGTTAACAAGTATTTCACAAAAGAACAAATGACTGCTCTGGGCTTTAGACCTTATCATTAACTACAAATATAAAATGGTGTAGAAAGGGAGCAGTAATGTAAATATAAAGTAAGAAATACACCAGAAAGATCTTGTGTTGTGGTATTAACGTAGAATATTAATGACACATTTGTGTATATATTGCTTCCATGTGTCATCATACACGTTAAGTTACTACTACCGAGATATTTACATTGAAGATTTCTCTTTTCAACGTTGAATGTCACGCTTCTTAAACATAACATTGAGACATAATATTGCGTAAACTCGTAGGACTCTTTACCGAAGAGTTAATGAGCCATAAGCAACGTAGAATGACTCCTGGAATCTTTTAAGATGACATGCGTCTCATATCTCTTGTTTGTGGCAATGGTTAGTTAACCTTATTCGTTACCTTGAAAGTTGTCAATATTGACATGGCCTTAATTGTGAAATTTGAAAACATGCATCCAATATTCTAATCATGCTTCCTTCTCTATAAAAGGAATCTTATCTGATTAAAAATAAAACTGCCAACGTAAGTTGTATGCTTACTGTCCTGACCATTCCCCTGAACCAAAAACCTGTATAATGACACCCAACTTAAATGGAAACATCATATAAACTTATACATGCAAAAATTAAACTACACCAGCTTAAACCAATATTCAGCATATCTGATAAATAACCATATAAAACCCCTTTTAATAGTTTATAAAACTAAAAAAGACCACTTATTTTTAAGCATGCTTAGTACGGATTATCGCTGTCAAATCGAATACCTACAAACTTCAAGTAGTCTTACATTTATATTACTTGTTAAGTTCTAGCAAAAGTACGTAAATCAACTCCTCCTCACCATCACGAACGCATCATTTCTCTCCAAAGCACAACCTCACAAAGAATTTCAGTTACATCCTTTAACCAACCACATTTTTTATCCACCCACTTCAACCAAAATATGCAACACCTACCAAAAAATTTAATCTCTCTAAGGCTTTGCTAAGATCGAATACTCAAACCCGTATTAAGAATAAATTCCCAGATCCCGATCCAAAGTAGTAGAGGTATCATGTTAAGATACCTCTATCACCCTTGTAGTAAGTTTGTTCTATGTAAATTTTAAGTAAATTTTAGCAATTATCTCAAATGGGAAGTGTTTTTACTCACTGAACTTTGTGTAAATCAAAGAAAATAAATAATAAAAGAATAACCATTACTGCTCATTTAGAAGAGAAATTCTCAGTGTTGCTTTAAAATATCTCACGTGTGCAAGCACAGTGCGATATGGTGGGGCTGGTGCTCTTCCCCTGTTCTTTTTGTGTATTCTTACATAATATTATTCAAACGTTAAGATACTAATTTATAATAATCACGACACTACGTCCTAAGATACCAATTTAGGTTCGTTTGCGTTTCAGTGATATTATTTTTCTTGTTCTGATGTTAACTCGAGTGTTTCACGCAAGTATAACTTTAAAGTGGTCTCACAATAAAAGGAGTGCTGAACCGACTCCACTACCCACCAGGGAGCCGGTTGGTTCGTACCGTTCTGTGCAGTGTTTTTGTATCAAAATTATGAACTTGTTTCCAGTTGTGATACTCTTGGAATGAATTCTATTCAATAAATTAAAATTATGAAATAAATAATTATTTAATGAGATATTATTTACTTATATAATAATAAATAATTAATTAATGATAAGGAACATGCCAAAACATGACAGTGATGAGAATGATGACAAAAACTGCTGTTTTGTTTCTTGGCTTACATCAGAACGCGCAACTCACCTCCGAAATCACATTGTCCAGTTCGTTTTTCTTATCGTCTTGTGGAAACGCAAATCCTTGAGTTGCGATCACAGCAATACACAGAGCAGCGAAAGCGAATCTCGACAGCATTCTGGAGGCGACGAAAACTTTGGGCTTCATACACACAGGCTACGAAATATTCAGAGCTGCAACAAAAGTAAAGATACGTCTGAGGCAGATTCACAGAGAACGTGAGGTAGAGGACGTAAAGGATAAGGATTTTCGGAAATGTGATAGCTGAAATATGTTATGTGTAATCTGACTTTTTCAACGTTGAAAATTTGCTTTTATTCACGCCTATTGATTACATGAACATTGATTGCTTTTAAATTTAATTTTTGTGTAAATTCGTAAATGTTGAATCAATGCCTGCAAAGTTATATCTTCGGAGAGGAGGAAACTTCTGACACGTTCTAAGACTCCTCGTGTCCTTCTTCCAATGCCAGCAGGGCAAGGCCAGATACGCAGGCAAAACTTACTTTAAACTATTTCTGAAAGTGGAAGAAAAGTTTACTTGACACGGCAATCTTGTAAAGTGGCTTTTCAAATTAACGTGACCATTTGATCGTCAGACTAGTGATGTCGAGGCCGAAGCCACCAGCGAGAGTCCGTGGCGTGAGTAGCACTGCAAAATCACCGCTATCACCTCATCACAGAGAGAGCAGTAGGCAGTCAAAATCACTGTAAACGAGTTTACGCTTTACACACAAAATACGATTAGGCGAGATTTATATAAATACATTTAAGAACGGTTGTTGTTTATTTTTTATTTATAGTTTTACTTTTATTTTTTCCTCTAGAATCCTCCTAGAATCCTCTTTTTTACGCGCGATTCCACCAAGTTGGAAAACGGCGGTGTTACTGTTGATAGTTTCCTTTCCCGACGCTAGTCGCGCTGAGAAGCTCGTGGCATGCCACGGTGCCACGAAGAGTGCCACTGCCACCAGTAGTTGACATCACTAGAGCTTCCGAGCTGCTGATAAATTTTAGAGTGAAAAAATCAACATTTATTTGCGGCGAGGATAACCGAAGCTGTAAGACACTTCTGTCGCCAACTCAGCGCCTCATTCAACAAATTTCTTGGGTTCGAATCCCTTCGTGGACATGAATGTTTGCTTTCAGTATTTGTATCAAGGGCTCCGGTACAGGAAGAGACCGGGAGGTAGCAAGTACCTTGGCTGTCGGAAGAATTACTCATAGGGAATCTATGAATATTGGGCACGGCCACGCAAAGATACCATTTTTTTTAAAAAAATACTCTTACTTTACCCCATTGTCCTTTGTGAATGGAAATGCAAATAGTGATGTCAAGGACTCCTCATGCCTTAAAAAAATGTTTGTTTTCACACCCACGCGGGATTTCATCCGGTTGAGAACCTTGGAATTAGCCTCGCGATGACGGACTAGCAACCGAAAGTGACGCGGACATTAGAAAGCTTCCCAGCGACTCTCGTAACAATTCCCGCAACTGAAGATCGAACAGCCACTCCTGGTTTGAAGTACAAGATCTTTTTTAGCTACGCGTCCAGTTACGCCTAATCAACTCCGACATTTTTGGCAAAGAGCACTGAGCAATTTCGTAGCCCTTTGGCAACCGAGCTTCGTTAGCAACGTGCGCCTTGCGAAAAACTAGGAGAAACCGACGACGACGACGACGACGACGACGATGACAACGGCGGCGGCGGCGGCGAGGGAAACTGCTGCTCGCTGGGGCCACGCACCGAGGGTTACGTCAGCCGCGCTTTCCTTCTGCGGATCGACGCTTGGAAGTGTACGCAGGGTTGCCATATAAATAAACGTATATCCCAGTACCAACCTTCAAAAATTATTCCGGGTACCAGTGAAAATTGATTTCTTTTTTTCAGCCTAGCCGAAGGCTAGGCTTGTGTATGTGTATGTGTCTGTGCTTGTGGTTGTGTATGTGTGGTTGCAGTTCGTACGCATTTCGAGTTTTACTTCTATGTGTAAATGGCTGGTGTGGGTTAGTGTCGGACCGTGTGGTCAGTAGCGAAATCGGCTTTTGTGTTGAGTCATGTTAATGAATGTTGTGTTGTGGTATGTGTTGCACTATGCCCTCAAAATATCCGAGGGAAGTGCTTGTCTTCTGAAATTGTTAATATTATAACTCTATTACCCGCGAGCACAGAAGTGCGTTAAACTTACCTCCATATCGATTCATTTTATATCAATAAACTCAACGAAAGCATGGTGGAAAGAAAAATCTTTCATTGTGTTCATTTTCATTGTTTTCACAGTCATTTGCAATATTGGTATTCGTTTTAAATTATTGAATAAAAAAGTGTGATGCTAATCATAAAAGCGTATGTCGTCAATTACCGTAGACCTAAAATCGTGGTATTTAAGCCTCAGGGTAAGTTAAAATCCTGGTATTTAAGCGTAAGATGTCCTCATCCACGTACACGGTATCTTCATTAAAATCCTGGTAAAAAGACCAGGCTCCTGGCACATCTGGCAACACTGAGCGTACGCTCCCACCCCTGTCGTCTCCTGACGTGCATTTGGGAGAGCCCGGTGACGCGGCGCTGCCTCCGTCCTGCGTCAGCCATCTCCCGCTATAGATGTTAAGAGTTCAATAAAAGGAAAAACAGCGGAAAATACGGTATGTTGGGGGATGCCGATCCGGGTCGCCGAGATCGCTAAAGCCACGGCGCCTGACAGTCTCGGACTAAAAGATCGTGGTTTCGAATCCCGTCTCGGGCATGGTTGTATGTGCTTTGTGATGGTGTGTGTGTTGTCTACGTGTAATGTGCTTGTGTGTTCCCTGTGGTTGGCGCCAGGAAGGGCATCCGATTGTAAAATACATACATGTAATAATAGTGTAATACGAAATAATGGTATAAAAATGGAGTGTGCGGAAAATTAATAAAAATGAATCCGCCCCCACTAGCGCCGACTGAGTAGAAACGGGAAAAGACAAGGATGAAAAAAACGGTATGTTGGAGGATAGAGAGGAGAATGGGGAAATAGCGAAGGGTCTGAAGAGTGGAGGTCAGTTATACGTTCGCATGGCCAGACTCAAGTGTTAGCTCGTGACGGAGTACTTCTTCAGGGCAATTTATCGTGTCTGCATTTGTGTGCGTGTTAGATACCATCGTACCTATCTTAATTAGTGAAGAGCTGAGTTTAGACTCTAATCTGTTGGTATTCTAACGGCAAATTTTCTCCAAGGATTTTTCTCTTGCATACCAGAGTAGGCTGCTCTCAATTCGATATCTTTTTGGGGGGCTTTGATGCGTTTATTAATTCCTGTGGGGATAAATATCAGGAACAATTGACAAATTTATCTCGCAAAAAGCTCTCATTCAAAATCTAGACTTCAAGGGCCTTCGTTCTAATCCGTATATGAAAATATATAATTTTTGTAATAAATGGGCAAGTAAATGAAATATTAGAGATTCCCTACCGGCAATTAGAGAGTGGCCGGGCTTTTAATTAAATAATATTTAATAAAGTCTATTGCTTTTCTTGAGTGAATTATGAGTAATTCGTCGAACAATTATTAATCCACTGTACACTGTCGATCTCTTTTAAACTACACCTGTTTTCAAACTGTTGACATACTTACATGTGTACGGCTGAAATTAGGCTATTTATTGTTGTAATGTTAACAGTGCTTGTCATGAAACCTGTCTTACTTGTGTGTCAACTCGCCTTACCTTAATCTTAACATAGTTAAGTACCGACATGGATCTTTGCAAGAGTGAAGAGTTACCACTCATGTGTTTTCTGTATACACAGAATTGATGTGTCACGGTTATACAAAGCATAAAACTACTGCATTCTCTTGAAGGACAGCCAACAGGGTAGAAAGGTGGTGAGATACGATTCAGTAAGTGTATCTTATTACAGCGACTAGTATGGTATGAACGAAAAAAGTTAATTGAAGAGTCCAGTGAGAGAGGGAGTTAACCCACTAAATTCAAAATATTTATTTATGAACGTATTCGATTACGATCACATTGAATATGTCAATAAATCGATGTTTTAAATTTTGTGAGTTAGTTCCCTCCTTCACTGGATGCCTCAATTCACTATGGTGGGAAAGGTAATTCTAAATAGCATGATTACATTTTTTGTGATTGAATGTAACACAGTTGTTTACTAGTATTCAACTGCGTTAATAAGTTCATTTATTTTATGAACTAGTTTTTACTTCAACTTTCTTGAATGAAGTTCAAAATATATATATTACAATCTGAAGCACTTTATTATACATTAGGTTAGTCAAACTGTCTTCCATGGTAGAATGTGTTTTGATGAACTTAATTTAAAAGAAATATAAGTGAAATATTTAGAACAAGGAGAAGAAAATGAGGTGTGAGAATGATAATCTCAAACTCGAATAAACAAAAGAACTTTCACGAATTCTACTTCACCTGCTAGCTTTCTCTGTTTGTAAAGTGATGCTAGATCTCACTTTAAATAAATCTTTAATACAAAAAAGAAAAGAAAGATGTATCCGTAGTATACGTGCAATGCCCTTTTGTTTTCATTCTGCAAATTAATATTGATTTTCTTTTACCATGATTGTTAATACGTGTAGTATGTACGCACGACTATGCGGAAATGTATTGATATGAGTTTAAATTAGTATTTAATTTTTAAAAATCGACATGAAATTATCTTAGGTGGACTGCTATCCCCGCAAAACATTATTCAATTTCATTAGATGTTGTTATTTTTAAAACTTTTCGAATTGCAGGTATCGAATCAGCAGTGACTATGCAAAGTTCTTCCACTGTCGAATACGGACAACTGGGATCGAACCATTCAATTACATCGCCCGTTTCACACTTATTCTTTCTTTTCCCACTGATTCCACAAACCACGCCCCCATCTGCAGGGATTTGCTTTGTCACGAGTCCTTTGGAGGTTGTTGACCTTGCGCCGAGAGGATTGCAGAAGCGTGCACGTTGACTTCCTCGCTTCCGTTACAAGGTGGAACTTCCCCGCCTTCCGGGACAGGCGGAGTGACGCAGCCGTTCTAACAACTCGAGGCGAGGTGTCGGTCGAGCGGAACTTCTCTCGGACGCCGCGCCGTGCCGCTGGGACAGCCTTTCTCCGGCCACCAGCGGCCGCATCCGGCACCGAAGGCGCCCACCCGGGTAGGTGAAACGTCACGCCCACCGCCGGGGACCGAACTCCGGACGCGCGCAGCGCAGCGCAGCTCGTGTTGTGAGCTGACAACAGCGAACCTTGAGGGTCCCCGTCGCGTTTCTCGCGCGGTAAAATCGGCTTAGGAGCTGCAGGACACCAGTTAATGTCGCAGCATTGCCTGTGATGTGACCGGGAGAGATGGCTCAATGCATCAACCTGATGTCACTGCAGTCCCTCCGACCGGAAGGTCCTAGGTTCGAGTCCCGACGGCGGCAGGATTTTTCGACACAAGCTTGTCAGCTAGGTCGAATTCAGTCGCTGTCTGGAGGAGAATTCTAGCGGCCGGTTGCTCTGGTTGGTAGTTTTCCGTGGTTTCTCCGATCAACTCCAGGCGAATGCCGGGGCAGTACCCTTACAAACGGGGCAAGGACCGCGCGCGATCTTTCCTTCCTCTTCCTTGTCCTATCCTCTTCACGTACACACACACTTACACTAATGTGCACTATACTACCACAATACCGGGAGACCGGTCGGGAGCTTACAGCTTATCCCGGCTGGGGCGGTGCCCCGCTGGTGGGAGATGGCAAAACGCCGCTAGTCGACGGTAGGTCGGCGCCAGATCTCGCCATCCAGCGGGGAAAAGATCATCGCCACCGCCCGAGAAAAACACGCACTACACTTACGGGACTAATGAACTAAGTAGTTGACGCGCCCGGAAACACGAATCAATCAACCCGACAATCAAAACCTGTGATATGCAGGTCGTATACTGCGATTTTTCTAACTTTGCCCCTGAAGGCCCCGTCTTAAAGATGGAATATGTCACGGTATTTCGCGACTTTCTCAGCCGTGCACCCAGGTATCGCATGATTGCGACCGTATCAAGCAGGGCTTGTGGTCATGCGACTTCTAGCGGCACAACGGAGAAAGACGCGAAATGCCGTGAGATATTCCATCGTGACCATAGGGGCTTGAGGGGCAGCGTTAGAAAAATCGCACTATAGTTCGAGTCCTGACGGTGACAGTGTCGGCACTAGCTACATTCAGTTAGTAACTGTCTTGTTTGTACAGTCCATAATTTGCTTGAATAACATTAATTTTAAATGGAAAATCAATAGTAATGAAAAATATATTACAAGATAATTGAATAAATCCAGTTAAATAAAATGTAATGTTGTACACCTAGAAGAAATGGTCTTGAATTTGAAATTCACCAGCACATTTAGTCGCTCGGGAACTAGCCGCTAGGAAGGTTTCCAAGCAAGAAAATGTGCTGGTGAACTTCAAATTCAAGGCCGTTTCGTCTAGGTGTACAAAGTTACATTTTATTTAACTGGAATTATTCAATTATCTTGTAATATATTTTTCATTAGTACTAATTTTCGACTTAAAATTAATGTTTTTCGAGCAAATTATGGACTTCACAAACAAGATTGTTACTAACTGTAGCTCGGTCGAGTTCATCTGTTTTCTGGAGGAGAATTCTAGCGTCTGATATGTACTTTTCCTTGGTTTCTCCGATCAACACCTTAGACGAATGCCGCAGCAGTATCCTAACAAACGGGCCACGGACCGCGCGATCTTTCCTTCCTCTTCTCTGCACTATATACCTTTTACTTACACACACGTACATGCACAACACTACCACACATGCCGAGAAACCAGTCGGGGGCTTAGAGTTTGTCGCGGCTGGGTCGGTGCCCTGCTATTGGGAGATACCTGATTGGAGAAAACCCCACAAGCCTAGATCTCGCCATCTATCGAGGAAGTATCACTGTCACCTCCCGCGATAAAACATGCCATACACGTACGGAACTAATGACCTTAGCAGTAGACGCGCCCGGAATCACTAATCCATCAATCGCACGGTAAATGTTTGGGTTCATTAGTTTAACTTAAAAAAGTGGTGCACCGTTTAATGGGAGAAGAGTCATATTGAATCAACTGACAAGGTGCTGCCGGTGATTTTTGCATCCTTGACTTAAAAATTCACAGAGGGCCACAGTGTGATCCTGTCTGAGAAAAATTCGAGGTTGTAACGGAATAGTGTATGAGATTCCAAACTTCTTCTCCAGGCTTCTTGTAGATCGCTGCGGGAACACCTCTTTTCCGTCCACGAGTGGCCGCATGCAGCACCGAAGCCGTTCGATTGTGAATCGTCGTGCCAAGCCACGCCGCACCCCGTTGCGGCCACCGGTCATCGAACTCTGGTCGCCGGCATCGCAGCTGTTCTTGCGAAGCACAGTGTCAGTTGCTCGCGGCGCAAATGTTTGTGTTTATTTATTTACTGAGCCAAGAGTTTCAAATACAGTGAACACTTTGCGTCGTTTTCATGAGAGAAAAGTTATATTTAGTTCTTCAGAGCCTGCAGTTCCTCTGACCGGGACGTCCTGGGTTCGAGTCCTGACGGCGGCAGGATTTTTCGACACTAGCTTGTCAGCTAGGTCGAATTCAGTCGCTGTCTGGAGGAGAATTCTAGCGGCCGGCTGCTCTGATCGGTAGTTTTCCGTGGTTTCTCCGATCAACACCAGGCGACTGCCGGAGCAGTACCGGGCCACGATCTTTCCTTCCTCTTCCTTGTCATCTCTCCTCTTACACACACATACACTAACATGCACTACGATATCAACCATGCCGGGAGACCGGTCGGGAGCTTACAGCTTGTCCCGCCTGGGGCGGTTCCCCGCTGGTGGGAGATAACTGGTTGAGGGGTAAACCCTGCTAGTCGACGGTGGGTCGGCGCCAAATCTCGCCATCCAACGGGGAAAAGATAATCGCCACCTCCCGAGCAAAACATGCACTACACTTACGGGACTAATGACCTACGTAGTTGACGCGCTCGGAAACACGAATCAATCAATCAATCTTCAGAGCCCAACTGACAAGATTCATATTGCGAGTAATTCGTATTGCTGTACTTCGTAATTTAGGAATGACGAGAGGATCTTGGCGCTTGTCTCGTGACTCGAAGCAAGGTGACGGTCGAGCGGAACGCCTTTCGGTCGCTGCAGGGACGCCGTTGCTACGCTCACGAGCGAACGTATCCGGAACCTGGGCCGGTGAAACGCAACGCCCCGCCACGTTGCGGCCGCCGGGAATCGAACCGCAGTCACCGGCACCGCAACGTTTTTTGCGTCAAGTGGATAGTGGGACGCAGAGGCCTTTGTCGCGATCGCTGCACAAGTTCTTCCGGGGTCAACCGACGAGGTGCAATTCTTCGCGCTTTGTTTAGGTATATATAAAGGATTGGTGCCGATCCCCGTTGGCCGAGATCGGTAAGCCAGTAGTGTCGTTGCGATCTTGGACCGAAGGGTCGCGTGTTCAAGTCCCGCCTCGGACATGGTTGTTTTTGTGTTTGTCCTTTCATCACCGTATCATGTCATCTTCACAGTTACCATAACGTTAAACCCGATAATGGGCGCTAAAGGTCTAGATGTTGATGCGACCTTAACTAACAAAAAAAAATAATAAAAGATTGGTATTGGTTTAGTTTAATAATGCTGAACTGTGTCGTGAGTCTAGAGTAAAAAATGTCTTTACTATACAGAGAGCATGAATATGCGTATAATGTAGAGAATCGTGAGGGTAGGTCAATAAAAAGTCGTTTTTTTCAGTGACAGCATTTCGCTCATTTATTTGGCCTGCTTCAGGGCTGTAGTTATGGGTATGTTAATAGGCATACGTTATATTTTTTTTGTAATTTCATATAGTTTTGTTTCTCCCACAAATGGGATCAACGGTGTCTTTGTTCATGACAATACGACGTCAAGATCAACAGAATAAATGTGTCGCGTTTCTCGTGGTACAAAAATTATTTCAGGCTCAACAGACGTTTGGCGCATTTCCTGATTTGTGCTCCGTTTTGGGATCCTTAGGGAATCATGTCATATGTCCTAAGGTATTTAACATTCAAAATGTATAATAAAAGTATATAATACATATAATTTCCAGTCGAAAACTCAGTCCACCCATTTCTTCTAGGGAGATCTATGGAGATCCCGTGATTAACGATTGTAACAGACGTTCTGAATCTTGTAATTCGTGATGGTATACACAACGAAACTTGTCGAAGCTGGCTGAATATAATTATTTTTAACGCCGTAATTGAATACACATTAGATAACGAAGGCTATCCATTCTATCTATACATAAATTATTCTAATTAAGTTCGGACCTCGGTGTATCAAACTCGATATCGACATTGAACTCCGGACCCAGGGTTCCCAGATTAGGGAATTTGGCTCCAAAATGGGGATTTTGTTTCATGTGTCCCATTTTTTCATTTCAGTTAATAATAAAAAAGGAACAATAGACGTCATTCTCTTATTTTTATGTATCAAAAAGAGAAAAATAAACGACAGGCATAGAGAAAAAACACACAAAAAAAACAAAGATAATTCAGGGCTTCGAGCTTCTCAATGATTGGGTTTGAAATATTTGAATTTAAGGAAACAAGTAATGGAATCGACAGCTCATACCGTTATGAAATGGCAGCTCATGTCGTTTGTCATAATTTGGAGAATATTTTTCACTTTAAAGTCGGGGATATATTTGTTTCATTGAAGAGATTATTCGGGGAAATTCCGTCCTAGTGATGGGGAAAGAGCTCGCAACTCATCTGGCAACCCTGTCGGAACTCTTCGGGACATCACAACTGTTCTTAATGCATGCAGAAAACGGATAACATTTGACAGTGAAACGCATCCCAAACGGTAAATGATTGTGTTTATTCATTTCTTAATTTAATATTCATAAACAGTAAAAGTATGTATGTGTCGAGAAAATATAAATTTTATTCGGATTCATTTAATAAAATTTAGTTCATGCTGTTTTTCAATTGCAAGTGCACAGAGGACTACGGCGGGTATCTGATTCGGCGAAGTTTCGTTCAAGTTAAACGTGAATACAAGATTCCAAACTTCTTTGGATCTTCGTTCAGCAGATACGAATATCGTGAACGAGTCACAAACTTATTTCTACAAGATACGTTTTTAGATTATTTAACATAAATACTTGAGATATTTTAACAGATATTTATTAATTAAATAATAAATAATTATTGTCAACGAACGATTAGCATCCAAAAAATAGAGATGCTACATTCGCCGATCAAATTAGTGCGGAAATAATGCCAAGGTTATTCTTGGAGACTTCTTCAAAGGATGAGAAAATTGTACGTTGAATAGGTTGCATGAATTATATAGAGATATTTTGCTTCCTTGAAAACAATGAAAGACAGTTTGTCCTATTCGAATGAGTATTCAGTCCAGGTAACGTTGCTTTCACCCAGGTCGCTGAAGACAATGAGTCATAGTCAATGACGTGAGAAGGGCCTGTTAATGGTTCGTCATTCAAGCAAGGAAACTGGGTAGCATGTGTTTGACTTCTTTTTTCATCTTTGCGGGGACAATCACTTCCTTATGTTTTGTACATAACCGTTCTCCGCAAGAGGCGGTAGACAAGCACATTATACTTTTGAGAGTCGAGAATACCGGTTCAGTGAACTTAAGAGTGGAGTAACCGAACAGAACTCTACTTTGCATCGGACTTATTATAATGCTCTATTATAAATCCTGCTTTGTACTAGACTTATTATAAATCCTATACTTCTCACGTGAACGTATTCTTAAGAATCCCACTTGGTCCTGACATTTTTTATGATGTTCCTAGGATAATACATTTTAGAACGGACGTTTTTTTATAAAACAGATCGCCATTTTCGGCGATGAAATAGTAGGCTCCTCTCTTGTTTTCCGTCAATTTAATCGTTTTTCGCAAAAAATCCCATTTTGAAACAAAGTATGTGGAAAATACTAATCAAGAGGGAGATAACAATGCAAAGTCAATATGATTGTTGGCATTTTAAGAGAGTAATGTTCTAATGTAATCTTTCAAATTCCCGCCAGTTTTGATCGAAAATTAAAAACAGATATAATTATACACTTAAATGCATTCCGCAACTTATGCAAATGAGATTGGATGAGTAACTATTCCTAAACATGACTATTTACGTCCATTAAAAATCAGTAAACATTTTTTTAGTTGTGCCCATATACCTAGCTAAAATCCTAAATCCGATAGAAGAAATATCATGCTATAATTTCAGTTCATATGAATGTCTAAATCTTCAATTTTCGTTTAAAATATACTATATAAATTTCCATGTACTGATAAAACGCTTACTCGTGGTAACACATTCACTAACTCGAGTGAAAGAGATACTGATAACATCAAAAACATTCCCTTTACCGTTCTCCTATACTTTCCAGTCAGTCATTTTCAGAAAAGGAAAAGGTCACGAATTAGGGGAAGTGTGTTTCCCGGAAAACCGCTAAATAAAGCATGTTCACCGCCCTCGAAATCTATTGTTAGTTGAACTACATACGTGTTGCATCCTTGAAGGAACTACCTATGATAATGAAAATGACATGTCGATGAATTAGGCACCACTAAAAGTGATAAAAGAAACACATTAAATGTATGAAGTGTAAATAAAATTATTTAAGCATTTTAAAGTTTTACCTCAGTTAAAACTTTGTTTTGGTTATGGTAACTTGTGTTAATATTTGATCAATCTTAATGAATGTGAGTGCAAATCCGAAATCAGTACTATTAGCTATCCGTATTAATACGATTATGTGGAAACACACGGAGTCTGTTAATGTCTTATGATTCCGCTTAGAGTGTAATATTTGCTTTTATTTTTAAGTGATACAAAATCAGATTTTACACCTCCAGTAACTGCATGAGTAGCATCAATTAGTAAGTAATTTTTGTTACAACTTTTAACTTCTCCTCTGTTGGAGATCAAGTACTAATACATTATTCTAGAGATGTGCCAATCCTTCTCGGAGATACGAAATGTCAAAACAGAACACGTGAGTTGTAATAAAAGTAATTTTCTTCTCCTCTTTTCCTTTCTTCTACAATTTGCCTGACTAAAACCACAATTATCCGAAATTTATAGTCGGTGTATTCTACGCAGAAGTTAGAGAATACAATGAGGAATGAAAACTGAGAAGCATGACGCATTTCACTCTTTATTGATAATATTGTCTCATGCGTAGCCCGTAATAGGCATGGGCCTGAGTTGTCCATGACTTTATTGTACCTGTTTAACGCATGGCTTCATTGGAACAGAGTATGACAAAATTGCAGCATATTCATAGGTTACTATGCAACAGAATATTGAACTATCTCTTTCAAGACTATTTCTAATGATCTTCACGAATAAACTTTATGGAAATCAAACAAATGAAGATTACTTTGGTGGTTATTTCAAAAGACAAAAAATAGATCTGACTTCAATTTTTCAGATCAAACATTTTTGTGCAACACCTATTGTACTCGGATACCTCCTCAAATGACCTGAACACTTCTCGAATGCTGAAGGTAAATCTTTTAAAATAAAAGTGACAGCGCCTCACGTTCGGCATTAAACCTCAGTTTAGTGAACCTTTAGGAAGCGCGTAATCACGGCTGAAACTCAAAGACTTCGAATATATTATAAAGTGTACTAATTCTTCACTTATTGTGCCAATTTATTACTTTCGACAACTTATTTTATGTTAAATAGATTGCCTCTGATTTCATGGTGATTAATAGGCCAGCCACTAAATGGATGATTGAAGTTCCAGAAGAAAAGTCATTATAGACAAGTGAATATTTGCATATTATGGGAATATTTCTCAATTTACACTATTATATCATTAAACAATATTAATATTGGACGTATCAGTAACTCTTTAGTACCTGAACAACTGTTATCTAACTTGATAATTTAATTTCTTTTATGAAAAGAAAGTTAGGAATGTAATAAACGTATGAAAGTATTGTGGGAATGCTGATGTAAGTAGTCAATACCCTTTTAGAAAATTCTATTGCGAAACTCAACATACAAGAGAAATATTTATTGATGGACTATTTGTACTTTTGAACTCCAGGATGTTCACAAATCTTTATACAAAATGCATTTGCAGAAGCTTCCAGCGGGACTCCTCAACATCATTCCAAAAATTAAATATTTTTTCTTCCGTACAAATAAAAATTTCTCTTTAATAAAAAATATGAATATTCAACTTCATCAACTTACTTTTCAAAGAAGTTTTGATCATGAAATGAAAAATTAAGATTACAATAATTCAGGAAGAAGATAGCAACGTATTTTTTGACTCGGAGGCATCTCTTACCACACAAGTGGAATTGTTTCCGCGATACTCCATGAAAATATCCTTTCGAAAAGACGTTTCTTCACGCCCGCGTATTTCATTATTGTAAATTTTCTTTACTTTTCCGGTTCTTTTTTAAACCCACGAAAACAGCTGGGTGGACTATTCGCTCTGCCATGTCATTTGCGTTTACGTCAACGACAAACAAGGACGGAAGTCAAAGAAGCACGCACTGAGTATTACATGATGTGTTTGAAGTGAACGACCTACTACAGGCTCACGTGGAGCCGTCGTTACTAGGGCAGAGAAAGTCTCCACTCCTCACTTTGTCTAATTTTCCTTAGACATTGCCTCAAAATATTTTGTTGCATGTAGCAGTCATAGTCCATTAGGCTTGGTCTATTTAAGATTAATATACCAGAAAAGGCGCACGACCTACGGTAAGTTGTTACAGCACGCACTAACTACAAATTAATATAATTGCAATTGATTAACTCAGCTAATATTCGCCAAGGAAGTATTATTAGCAATTTTTTTGGTTTCCGACGCAATAATGACTCCATATTTAATTTTTATTGCCTTCTGAATCGACGATTGAACAGATGTTTCTTGAAGAAAAGTCTCGATAATTGGAAGTATTATTGTATTTATTTCTAGTGCAAGGATATTGATTTCACTTTCTAACGTGCTCTACATTTGCTGTTCCACTTTTCAGTAAACGCTAATTGCACGTGTTTTTGTGGCATGATTGGAGAAGTACGAGAGAATTCTGTAGTAAATTAAGAGTTTCTAAGTAGTTCTTGTGATAAAAATAGAAACAGAATATCGTTATCAATTCATTGAAAAATTAAACAATATTTTATGTATTATAACGATAGGGAAAACAGATAAAACTGCAAATACAATAGGCTTGTTTCAAGGGAATCTCAAAAGGAAATTGCGATATTGAATTCGTAACCTCACATTTCTTGGATTTAAAATAAGTTATAATGATTATTTCATCAGATTGACATGATGATAATGAAGATTCAATCTGAATAATTTTTTTAATTCTCTTAATTTTGTGTTTGAAAACTATTTAGGTATGCCACCCTTACTGACAGTACTGAGAACTTCGTGGTGAAAATCTTTTCCATCATTAAACATAATTTAAAATTAAAATTCAGAATTAATTGAATTAATGAGCTTTTATAGTTGTATTCTTGTCGGAAATGCTGCAGTGTAGTTTATCCATTTATGCTTCCAGTGTAAATGATTATTTAGAATTTTTGATCTAAAAGATGGTTGTTCAAGAGATGACCAGTTTCGAGAAATTGTAAATGAAAATGAAATTCAATTAGAAATATTACAAATTATTTCTGAAAAACAAAAGGATATTCTTAGTGCTCCTGATATGTTTATCCACTTTGGAAGCGACAGAACCCCATTCAGTATATTACTAGAAAATAATTGGCAAGGTGGAGCTTCTTAATTTAGCTATTTGGGCAACAAACTGTACCAGATTTAAGTGAATCTGTACAATTTGTTTAAGAATATCCATGACATTTAGCTTCCTTCGAAGCCAGAGAAAGTATTTAGAAAACAGCATGACACAGAAACGATTGAATAATATTATCTGAACGTGCAGTGGATTCACGAATAACCGCGCAAAGTCACAATTTTGAAGTTAACACCTACAACTTGTTTACTCTTGTAAATCAGTAGACCATTACAAAATTAAGAACGAAACTAACACTCCATGGAAGTTCTGGCAATTTTCTATTTTCCTTTGAGGAATAAATAGATTCACAACCAAGAGTTAGAACGCCATCAAGCGTAACTGTAAAATCCCCAACTCTATTCGTTTCTTCACAAAAAAGGGGACGTTGCAAATATTACTTAAACATCAGAACGCGAATGCAATCATAAGTTCGAAAATATATCTTAATGAATGTTGTCAAGCAACAAACAGTCTTTCTTTATATTTATCACTCAAAATGAAGCGTAATCAACAATTTCACGAATGTTGCCGGAAAAATTAATAATGAATTGTATAGGGTTCCAAATAACATTTTAAATAACTGTATGCTACAATATTTGCATTCTTTCAACAACTCAAAAGCGAAAGAGTATTTTGTAACCGTTCAAAGTATCGAGTTGTGATAGAGAAATTTTAAACTATAATTCAAAATAAAATACAGGCGATTGGGATTACACTGTGGGAAGCCACTCAACAACAAAATTAAGATATTTACCTTTTTCGTTTTTGGTAGAGGTTGACAAGTCACTGGCGAAGTAGTGTAATACATTACAGTAGTGAACGCAGTAGATTTCAATGCTTGTTATTTTTGTTGATTATGAATTCTAATGAATTCTTAGAGTTTTCAATTGTCTGTGCTGTAAAATTCTCTAAGGATGTATTGGTATTATCTAATCCCAAAAGCCCTAATTTTACTCAAACAGTTAGTAAGTGATTTCTAGTGGTTAATTTTAATATCCTTTTTACTTTCCCGTATACGTACGTATACACGGAGTGATAAACGTAGTATAGGGAAAGTTATGTAATGCTGCGCGAAGAAATGGCCAATTTTCGGCGGAAAAAATTCATTGCCGGGCCGTGAAAATGAATAAGTGGATAAAACCAGTTGCTAAACTAAGAAAAAAAATCCCCTAACACGGGGTGTAGCCAGAAACCCTGTTTTCTAGGTCCTTGATACCGAAAACCCAATTGAAAGGAAAACGTCCGTCTGTCCGTCTGTCTGTCCGTCTGTGAACACTGCTAGCGCCTAAACCATACGCACGATTTCTTCCAAAATGGATATTCCCTAGTCGATCTGATTTTAGTCAAAGCTTTGAGATTTTGAAAAAGATTCTTCAAAATTTGGGGGTACTTTATATGAAGCCCCCCGGGGATTTTCAACATTTTCTCAAAAACGGCTCCAAATTTTTTCTTTAAATTTCTTGTATGAATAGAGGAAAATACACTTTTTAACATGGCATAGGTCCGATTTTCACGTACAGCTCTGAATTTTCGAAAATTGTGAAAGTTTGAATTTTTTTCGGCGTCTTTCTCCAACTACAAAATTGAATATAGAGATTTTTTCTTCAAATAAAATTTGTTCTGCATATTGAGTTCTTTAATAAAGGTCATGTAAATGTTTTTTCACAATTTTGGTAGTTTTCGTGCAATATTGCGTGCAATATGTGCAATTTTAAAAAATTACAAAAACAAAATTTTCCCAAAAACGGCTCCAAATGTTTTCTTTAAACTTTTGGTAGGGATAGTGGTAAATGTACTCTATCAATGACATAAAAGGCATTTTGGTCTATAGGTTGGTTTTTTCAAAAATTATCAAAATGTAAATTTTTTTACTTGTCTCTCACGTCGTTAATATTTACATTATCGGCGATTTTTTTACATTATTATATTTACGAGTATATATGCTTTAAATAATGTCAAGTAAAGTTTCTCGAAAACACTACCGTTTTCTGTGAAAAGTAGCTCAAATTTCGGCATTTTCACAAATGCTCAAACGTCATTTTCTCGTATATGGCTGCAATTTTTTTCTTGAAACTTTTGTAACGGATAGTGCTAATTACACTCATTAGTATAGCGTGAAGTTTATTTTGAGTTTTTTTTTGTTTTTTTCAAAAATTATATAAATGTAAATTTTTTGAAAGATCTCTCACATCTTTAATATGCACATTATCCGCAATTTGTAAAGATGATTATATTAGTGAGTGTAAGTGCTTCAAATAACTTCAAATAAAGTATTTTGAAAACTCAATCATTTTCTGTGAAAATGAGCTTCAAATTTCGCATTTTTAGTAGTGCTAAAACGCTATTTTCTCTTAAACGGCGCATCTTTTTTAAAAGAAAATTGCCATTTACGGCTAGGTTTTTGTGTTCTTTAATATTCTAAAATTAATATTTTCGTTCTACCAATAGGAAACTGAAAAATTAAAAAAATGACAAAAAAAAACGTACTTTTGGCGGCGATAGATGGTAGCTGGCAAGAAAGAATATGTGGCAATTCCGAATAGCTAGCGAAGACCCAAGAAAATAGAAAACTAATACGGGAAAGTCTGTGCCATTCTGTAGCACCACTAGTTTAATCTTTTAAAAATGTAGTGAATTTAATTTCTTTATCTTATCCGATCGCTTTGATATGCTTTTCATACTTCGCTATGATGTGATTTTCTTACATGTTCAAAGTAGTTAAAATGGAGTGTTATTATTTCTAACTTAAGACTGCGGGAATGAACATAATACCATTAATCATACAGGGCTATATGTAGAAAATGCCCTGAAAGAAACTCCTTATGTTACTAATAATGAACTCACGCTCCAACGCTTGTGTATAATGAAGTATCTGTTACAGAAAGGCCTCCTTTAGCCGCAAATTAGATAAATAACACAGACACAAACTAATAAAAGTTGTCAGACCCAAAGACTTGTGACAGGTTTCTCTGTGTTTGTCGACGTGCTGAATCCGAAACTGAAGCCAGAATTGTATCACCACCTTCCAGTTGTTTGTTTGTTTGTTTTGTTTTGTTTTGTTGCGAAAAACACATATCGATTCTAGATTTTGTATTACACTCTACACAAGCAAAACTTGTCAGATCGAAGACTTGACTCATGTTTCTCTATGTATGTCAACGCGCTGAATTCGAAGCCAGAATTGCGCCACAACCTTGCAGACTTTTTAAATCGCGAAAACCCACCATGATTTTTCGCGATAAAAAAACTGGAGGGTGATGGCGCAATTCTAGCTTCAGATTTAGATTCAGTTCATCGACATACATAAAGAAACGTGTATCAAGTCTTTGAGACTGACTACTTTCTAAACTCCGACACCGTTAGAGCAATCTCTAGGAAAGTTGGCGCTTCTAAGGCTTTTCCACCTAGAAGATTTATGTGCTGTTAATTCTGTCGCAACTCCACTACATAGCGCCGTAGAACAAAACTAAACATTCACGTAGGATGCAACCCGCAACACACTCGGCTGCTCTTTGAATAAATATCGTTAAATAACTCCTAAACGAGGCGTTCTAGTGCCTTAAAAACTGAAATTGTGAGGCGAAAGGGCTCAAAGAAACGTTTCTGACACCCTAATCTATAGAATGCACTCTTCCTGAACATTCTATTACATTTTGCTGGTCCGGCGCTTCCCGATATTACCTCACCTGCTCAGAGACGTGCAGAATCTGCAAGGAAATGTGAATGAGAGAGACACACAGACAGGGACAGGATGAGGGAAGGAGGGAGAGACAGTGAGAAACGGAGATTGTAGGAGAAAGAGGGAGATAAACAAGAGGGAGAACAACGTCTGCCAGGTTTTCCTAGTTAGAAATTATACTGCGATTTTTCTAACTTTGCCCCTCAAGGCAACTCAAGGAACATCTTCGCGAAGCAATATCACACGGCATTTCGCGTCTTTCTCGGTCTTGCCGGTAGAAGTCGCATGATCGCAAGCACCGCTTGATACCGTGCGAAATACAGCAGAACGTCTGCGAAAGATGCGAAATAACGTGACATATTCCATCACGAAGATAGGATTTGGGTGGGCTTGAGGGGCAAAGTGAGAAAAATCGCAGAATAAAGCTCGGCAGCTCCTACCGCCACCGATCAGCATGCCGGCGCGGCGCGGCGCGGCGCGGCGCGGGGCTTACCTGTCGGCGCACGGCTCAGGTGGTAGAGGGCGTGGCGGGCGCGGGAGCGGAGACCTGTCTGCGCGGCGGGTGGCTGGCGACTGCTCGGGGCCGCTCTCTTCCGCGTGGCGCTGCCCCGGCCCCCGCCCCGCTCCCGGCTTTCCCCCGCCCCCAACTCCGCCCCCGCCCCCGGCCGGCCGGGCGGCCAGCGCGCGGCAGCGGCGCCGAGTGGGGGGAGCGCGAGGGATGCAGCCGCCGCACGCTGCTTGCAGAGGCGCGAAACGAGGACAGGGATTGATTGATTGCGGTTCCGGGCGCGTCAGCTACAGAGAACATTAGCCCCCCAAGTGGTAGTGCACGGTCTGGAGAAGAATTCTAGCGGCCGGCTGCTCTGATCGGTAGTTTTCCGTGGTTTCTCCCATTAACAACAGGCGAATGCCGGAGCGGTACCCTAACAAACGGGCCACGGACCACGCGCGATCTTTCCTTCCTCTTCCTTGTCCTATCCTCACCCCTTATACACACACACACACACACTAAAATGCACTACACTACCAGATGTGCCGGGAGACCAGTCGGGAGCTTAGATCTTGTCCCGGCTGAGGCGTTGCCCTGGTGGTGGGAGATACCTGGTTGAGGGAGAAAATCCCGCTAGTCGACGTCCCGTAGGTTGCCGCTGGATCGCTATCCGGCGGGTAAAAAATCACCGCTACTTTCCGAGAAAAAGCACGCACTTTACTTACGGGACTAATGACATAAGTAGTTTTCGCGCCCGGAATTATGAACAATCAATCAATCAATCGTAGTGCATGTTTTTTTCCATCGGGAGGTGGTGGTCTTCCTCCGCTGAGTGGCGAAATCAGGCGCCGACCTACTTTCGGCTAGCGTGTTTTTCCCAACCAGGAATCTCCTTCCAGCGGGGCACCGCCCAGCCGGGACGAACGGAGAGAGACACCGACATAACCAAGCCCGAGGCGGGACTCGAACCCGCGATCCTTCGTACCAAGATACTACTGTCAGGGCAGTACTGGTTTAGCGATCTCGTCTACCCGGATCGGCTATTATTATTATTATTATTATTATTCCACTACATCACGACTAAAGATCTTATGAGTCGGCTGAATATAAAATCTACTCCAGGTTGCAACCAGCTACCTAAGGGGCAGATTCGGTGACTATCAGTGCCTCTACAATACTTTACGCAAAATGTGGGCTGTTCCAAATAAAGCAATTTCTTGCACTTCCCAGTCTTTTGAATTACCTGGGAGTTTAGACAAGTTCTTACTCAAATTTTGCGGAACAAATCCCAGAGCTCCGATAACTATCGGGACGACCTGTGCTTTTACGCCCCACATTCGGCTGATCTCGATTTCCAAACTCTTGTATTTAAGACGTTTCTCTGCCTCCTTGGTAACGACGTTTTGATCGCAAGGTACAGCAACATCGATAAGTAAACACGATTTTTTCGCCAAATCCCGGACAACTATATCCGGTTTGTTTGCCGCTATCGTGCGATCAGTTTGAATTTGTTGGTCGTACAATATCGTACACAATCCAACAGACGTCACCGGTTTCGGTGAGTGTTCGTACCACTTGGGGCATGTGTTTGGAACGTCGAGGGCGGTACAGATCTGCCAGTGGAGGTAGCTACACACCCTATCATGTCTTTTAAGGTATTCGGTCTTTGCTAGGATTGGACAAGCTGAGACAATATGATCAATGGTTTCTACTTGCTCCAGGCAAATGCGGCATTTGTCATCTTGGGAAATTTTGAGAACCGCTTTATCATAATGTCGTGTTCTCAAGGCCTGATCTTGGGCAGCTATTACAAGTGCTTCCGATTCTGGCTTCATCCTTCCCCTTTTAAGCCACATAAATGATTGATCTTTATTGATCTGCACTTTGTCCATTCTTTTTAGGTATTGTCCGTGGAGTGGTTTGTCTCTCCACGATTTCTTTAACATTTTTTGTGTCTCACACTTCATGTTTAGCAGCATCAGAAGTTCAGTGTCTGTGTTATTCGACGTGTCTTGCCTAGTTTTCTTCGCAATGTTTCTTGCTACACTAACAATGCCTCTGTTTCCCATTCTTCGGTCAGATTTCATGACCTGCCTCATTAGAGGGTCGTCTTGATGGCTGACTACATACTTCCCCAACCCGACTATTGCGTTGTGCCAGGAGGCCTCAATTTGTCTCAGGCCTCTTCCTCCTTCCTTACGTGCCACATAAAGTCTATGTACATCAGCTCGAGGGTGGGAAACATGATGCATTGTTAGCAGTTTTCTGGTTTTTCGATCCATGGTGCGAATTTCTTGCTCAGTCCAGTCCACTAGTCCAAAACTGTATTCGGCTACAGGTACCGCCAAACTACCTATTGCAGATATTTTATTCCTGGAATTCAGAGCGGACTGCAGGACCAGTCTCACTCTCCTATAATACTCCCTACGAATTCTCTCTTTCATTCTGTCATTCGAGATGGTTTCACATTCTTCAATGCCCAGATATTTGTAAGTTTTACCTGGCTCAAGATCTTGAATCACAGTATGCGTATCAATTTCAATGTTCTCAGACGTTGTGAGTTTCCCTCTTTTTAAAGTGATTTTTGCACACTTGTCAAGACCAAACTTCATGCAGATGTCATTGCTAAAGTCATTCACGACAGACAGCATTTGGGAGAGAATCGCTTCATTCTTGGCAAACACTTTCAGATCATCCATGTAAAACAAATGTGATACTGGCCTTTCATCACCATGGAGCTTAAAACCAAAGTCAGCTTGCGACAACTGTCTCGATAGTGGGATCAAACTAATGCAAAACAGCAGAGGGGATAGTGAATCTCCTTGAAAAATACCCCTGTTAATCTGAATACTTCTGGTTTCTACTGCTTCCTTTCCGCTGTGGATTAGTAACCTGGTACTCCACGACTTCATACTAGACTTGCAAAATTCAATAAGTCTAGGATGAAATCGATAGATCTCCAGGGTCTTCAAAATCCAATCGTGTGGTACACTATCAAAGGCCTTTTGGTAGTCAATCCAAGCCATGCTCAAATTACGTTTGCGTTTCTTTACATCATTCAAGATGACTTTATTCAGTAGCAAGATTTCCTTACAGCCATAAGAGCCTTTACGACATCCTTTTTGTTCAGCTGGCATTAGATGATTCTTATCTAGATGTCTATACATTTTGTCAGCTATGGCTGAAGTTATAACTTTGTACAGTACTGGCAGACAAGTAATTGGCCTGTAGTTCTTCGCCAAAGAGCTGTCTCCCGCTTTGGGTAGCAAATACGTGATGCCGCGTGTGAGCCATTCCGGGATTTCCTTTGGGTTTTCAAAAATTTTATTAACAGCCTTTGCTAGATGAGAATGTATTGCTGTTAATTTCTTAATCCAATAAATCTGGATCTTATCAATCCCGGGGGACTTCCAGTTTCCCATGTTCTTAATTGCTTGGAAGAGGTCCTCTTCCGAGAATTGGTGAACATCTTCCACTGTTTCTACAAGTTCATCGGCAGCATCAACTTCAGATTGAAGCCAAGATGCGTCTTTGTTGTAGGATCTGCTCTCTTCCCAGATTCCTGCCCAAAATGCTTCGACGTCATCTTTTGAAGGAGTAACAGCTTTGCCATTCGGTTTTTGAGTCAGATTGCGATAGAATCTCTTCGCGTCTGTTTCAAACAACCGGTTCTGTACACGGAAATCTATTCTATGTTTGTACCTTCTTATTCGTTGAGCCCATGCTTGAATTTTCTCTTTTAGATTCTCAACTACCATTAGCCTGCTGGTGTCATTTTCAATTTGGTATTTTTGTTCAACATTGAATATTTTTCGTTGAACTTTGGAGGTGTGCGTTGATTTAGAAGATGCCTCAGCTAAGAGTGATATTTCACGCCGGGTGTCGGCTATCCGTTTCATAATTCTGTTCATCCATGGGGGTACAGAGCTGTTTACTCTGTTTTGCTGTCGGCCGTCGGTGTTCTTGGCTGGCCCCAAAATTATCTGAGATACTAGATATCCAGTTGCGTATATGATGTGATTGATTTCAGTAATATCTAGATCTCTGCCTGGGGTCTCCACCACCTCATTTAAGACAGAATTCACTGATTCTATCACTCTTTTAGCTTTGGCATTTTCGTATATTCTCCTCAACGGTTCGCGAGATTCAAACGGAAGTTGACTAACTCTTTCTATCTCGCGCCGAAGGAGATTTCGCATCATGTCCTTATCGTGTAAATCATTGCCAGATGAGTTTTCACCACTGACGTGTGTTTCACTGGAAAGCGATGAACCTTCCACGGGATCATCATTTTCAAGTTCTACGTGTTCGTCATGTGGATTGTTCGAGCGAAGTACATACTCCGCATTTCTCTCAATGTCAGCAAGTTGTTCTGCTGTGAATTTTCCACTGCTGAGTATGTATCGTCGTTGACTGGCAAGCTTCTTTGAGTCTAGGGTAGGTCTCATATCTGGGTTCCGCTCTCTCCATACCTTGAAAACTTCTATTTCTGAGCCCCCATTTTTCGCTTTTGCATAGTAAAAGCACCACATCACCTCCTTTAATTCATCCCGGGTCCATCTCTGACGATGGCTTCGAGCTACTGCCGGCTCTGGGTCCCTGGGGCTAACACCCGTGGGATGGCCAGACGTCGACAAGGTGACATTAGCTCGGTTTCTGAGCAGGTATGGGACATTGGTAGAACAAGGCACGTTAAGATTCATTATATTGCTTGTTCTATCCATTTTGCTCATTGGTTTGAATTGAGGATTCGCAGGACGCAAGTTCGAGTTCACAGATCACACTTAACCCTCGGATTGTTTCCTGCCATCCGTTACTGCGACCCACAGTGGCCTCGGGGCATCCCCCCGCAGGGCCCAGCAAGGGGTCCCTCCGATCGCCAGTCGGCATTACTAAACCCTACGGGATTTTCACTGACTGCTGAAGGCAGCCTCCTTCGCTGGCTAATGCAAGGTTCGGGCCTCCACCCGAACCCTCGGATTGTTTCCTGCCATTATTATTATTATTATTATTATTATTATTATCCGAATTTTTCACTCTCTGCACAATGTGCAGCAACATTCACCTGACCATTGCTGGTCTAGGCTCGGTCGGTCTCGCAGAGACAAGACACGAACGACTTACTCTTGACATTTCAATCAATCGTGTCCCAATCAGTCGTACATCCCAGGAATTCACTTACTATTCTGCAGCTATCCAGTATTACTGCTTTCTGCATTTGTTCCACGCATGAGAATGGTAATTCCAACACTTGAATTGCATGCATTGTATGTTTTGGTACTAATCCTGTGGTGGACATTATTATCGGTTGTATGCCGATATTCTCAAGTTTCCATTGGTGACGAAGCTCTTGAGTCAACGGTACATATTTCTGAATTTGCAAGTTACGAACAGATTCTAGATTGTTATTGTTGACGACTGCAAAATCGATGATCACGGCTGTTTTCTTGAGCTTGTTCAGAACTATCATATCTGGCCTATTGTTCGAAATTGTGGTATCTGTAATAATGCTTCTGTCCCAGTACAGCTTCCATTCTTCATTTTCCAAGATTGTAGAAGGATGATATTTGTAATATGGGACATCACAGGACTCAAGTCCGTATTTTCCTACTAGTCGTCCGTGAATTATTTTCCCCACATTATCGTGCCTAACTTTATAGGCAGTGGGAGCCAACACACTACAACCGGCAAGGATGTGCTGGATGTTTTCATGCTGTGCACCGCATCTTCTACATTCATCACTTACTATGGAGGGCTCTCTTATTATATATCGTAAGTAATTTCTTGTTGCGATAACCTGGTCTTGAATGGCTATCATAAAGCCTTCTGTCTCTGGGTACAGTAAACCACGTGCCAACCACCTGTTGGAAACTCTAAAATTAATGTTCTCGCCTGATAGTTCATTGGGATGTCTACCATGTAGCTCTTTTCGACACCACTGTTGCATCAGACTTTCATGGCTCGTGTGCTCTGGTTGAAACTGAGCATTTGCAAGATTTAAAGGGGTGACACTGAAATCAGCCTCTACTATAGCCTTATGCAGTGCCGATGTTTCTGCTCTCTCAAGAAAATACTTTCTCATAAGAGAGATTTGGTTGGCATTACTGTCGGTTATATTTGCAATGCCTCGACCTCCTTTTTCTCGAGGTAGATTGGTTCTCTCAATAGCAGATTTAGAATGATATCGATATTGGGTCATTTGGGTTCTTACATATCTATCCATTGCTTCAAAATCAGTCTGACTCCATTTTATTAAGCCCATTGAGTAGACGATCACAGGAATAGCGTATGTATTTATTGCAGTGGCAAGATTTCGCGAATTCAAAGATGTTTGGAGAACCTTTGTGAGTCGGTCCTCGGTTATTATTATCGTCGGTCCTCGGTTGTTATTATTATTATTATTATTATGTTTTTTAAACGAAGAGATCGTTTAGAAATAAATTTCAGCTATCTACTGAATCTGATTTCCCGATTTTTGCGTTAAGTGAATGATAATAGGCCCCAAATCACTCTCTGTTATCAACCGGTTTTATACAATAGACACACTAAATTTTAATAAAATCGTAATATTAATACAGCGGACGCTTATCTGCCGTCGTTTGTTAATTACGTAGTCTGGCTTTGTCAAGACGTTCTCCAAGAAGACCTTGGTCAAGTGCGAGCGAGCGTGTTTGTGTGACATTATAGTTAGGAAAGCTAGTTTTTTCAGTTCGAGTATGACTGTTTTTACATGCAAAAAATTCTCCTTCATCTTGACGTGCTTCCTAGCACCTCCGTGTTCATTTTGAAATCTTCATCCTTTCTCTATCAACTAAGTTAACTTTAACATTTTCAATCCATGACGCCGTTTCAAGAAATGGCTGTTACGTTACCTTGATCTGATCAAAATTTGCTCCAGTATTTCATTATTTCTTCTCTTCGGAAGTACTTCTTTCTGAAAGCAATTTTACATTCAAACAATAAAAGTTATCTCATGACTATTTTTTGCAAATCTAGTGGCGTGTCTAGATCTTTTTTAAAGGGAAGAAAGTCAAGTGAATGAGGTAATCTACATGAAACAAAAACATAGAGTACATGCGTCGACTGGCAGTGGGATGAGAGAGAGAGAAAGAAAGAAAGAAAGAAAGAAAGAAAGAAAGAAAGACACACACACACACAGACAGCAGGCAGACAGGGACATATACTGCGATTTTTCTAACTTTGCCCCTCAATGCCCATTTTTGCGATAGAATATGTCATGGTATTTCGCATCTTTCTCAGATGTGCCGCTAGATTTCGCATGATCGCAACCGTGCTCGCGATCAAGCAGTGCTTGCGATCATGCGGCTTCTACCGGCAAAACCGAGAAAGACGCGAAATGACGTGTGATATTCCATCGTGGCCATAGGTGCTTGAGGGGCAGAGTGGAAAGTAGAAAAATCGCACTACATGCGTTCGGATTACCGAAGTCTGTGTCTTGCAAATGGGCGAAGAGGGGCGCCTAGTTAGGAGTTTGTTTAGTTAAAAGAGACATCACTATATGGAAGTTCAAGCGAGCAGCTTCACCTCCGTGGCCGTGGGGCTCAATTAAAATTCTTTTCTTCTGACCGCGGGAGTGCTGTGAGATATGAGAGATTAGAGGAGGGGAAACGCTGACTTTCTCAGAGAAATTTCGATCGTTTTCACTTCGCTTAAATGCGTGCATAGTTTAACACTTGAAGTCGTATCCCTCACATCTATAAACTAAAAATGCAAATTTATTTTTTTATTTCTCGCTACGGAGTAGAGATAATTATGTAATGCTATGCAAAAAACGGCGAATTTTCGGCAGAAAAACACTTATTACAGAGCCTGGTAATGAAAAAGTGGGTAAATCTTGTTGCTAAATTTAGAACAAAAACCCTTCTAACTCGTGGTGTAGTCAGTGTTAGTTATATATTGTCTTAGAATGTATGTAATGCAGGTGGCATTGACAGTTGCCAAGACATTGTTTTGTAGATACGACAAATGGCTCAATAAATGACACGTATTGTGAAAGTCAACCTTCATTTATTAACATGAACATTTCCCGCGATTTGTAAACACTATTGTATTTGTAAGTTAAAATACTTTAAATTACTTCAAATAAAGTTTTCCGAAAACTCAAAAAGTTTCTGTAGAAATGTTTGATGAAAATTGTCATTTAGGACGAGGTCTACTCGTCCTTTAATATTCGTAAAGTAATATTTTGGTTCTACTATTAGGAAACCGAAGAATTAAGAAAATGAAAAAAAATGTACTTGAGCGACGATAGATGACAGCTGGCAAAAGTATGTGGCACATCAGAATAGCTAGCCGAGACCAAAGGAAATAGAAAACTAAAATGAGAAAGTCTGTGCTTCCTGTAGCACTTCTAGTTATGTATTTATAATTCTTTACCTTTTTATCTCCATTTTTTATTCATGTTTGCTTACGTGCGATATTAATATTTGCCTTTATTAAGCAAATGTCCCCTCGGGTTATGTATGTTTTTCATAGTTACACACACCAAATATAACGAGTAAAACGGAAATGAAAGACACCACCACCACCGTTCACCGTACAACAAATGCCGGGTCGTACAGCAGTTTACACACTTTCAATGCGGCGACCATGCGCATCATATTGGCGCACGGATTGAGGGTTGCTTTCCTTTCCGTATAGTATCTATTCTGTGCCCTGATGGTCTTTATAGGAAATACAACGGAAGATGGTTCATAATTTCCGAGGGTGTTAACGGCACCGCACCAATGATAATAGTTCCCGTCTGTGCAGCGGCCTGTTTCATGCCTTTCGTTGCTATAACCTTTGCAGGAGATTGTACAGTAGTGACTGTTGTTTCGTCCACACATGCATGTTTGCCATGGGAACTAGTTTCTCTTATATACAATATTACGGTTATTGAAATGTGTACTTACATTTTATCTGTTAAAACTAGTTGCTTTACTTACACTCGTAGCTTGTGGTGTGCGGGATAGACAGGATAGTTGTTCTTTCCAGTCAACCAGAAGAAGCATGATCTGTGTCACACCTACTACTGCGAAATTTCACATTATTTTATACGGCATACTGATACCTTAAACATCTCACATCTCTTGTTTACAGAACAGACATATATCATGAACAATTCTCCATATATACTTGCTCCTGCTTCCTACCTCTATCTCCTAAGCATCTGAGAAGACTAAAAGAGGTCGTTTAAAACCAATACTTGGTACAACTGACATATCCACATTTTTTTTCAGTTCTTTTACAGAACTTTTGCAACGTCAAAAATTTGTATTCCATTTTTGTGCCAATTTGCGAAGCGAAGAAGGGCTGTCCTTCTGTAGCACTAGCATACGTTTCCTTTGGCCTCCTTCGTTTTTCTTTAAATGATCTGTCATTACACTTGAGATCAGAAACATAATAGAATAGTGTTATGAGCTAACTTGGTACATTATAACGACATTCCCCTTCGATTTTGTGACAACTAATACACGAACCCAACGTTGTATTTTGTTGTTGTGAAAAATAACCTCAAACAACAGAGGCATCCTATAAAAGAGGGAACTGACACTCAAAATTCAAAATATCGATTTATAAACATATTCGATTACGAAGAAATTGAATTTGTCTATAAATTATTTTTTCATTTTTGTGCGTTAGCACCATCTCTCACTGGAGGGACTGTATTCGACCTGTATTTTACCAGTTTCTAAAATTTTCCGAATGGAACCTACTTATATCCTATCTTTCACGCCAATTTCAATGAGACTGAAAAGGATTGTTCCAGGAGATCACGAATTTCATCCGGAATGCTCTGTCTGTTGCACCCTAAAAATAAAAAAATAAAAAATACCCTGTGTAGCATCGTCAAGTAATTCGTAACTTGCAATGTAGACACTACAATAAAGCTGGAAAAGTTGCGAAACACAAACCTAAAATAATAAATTTCCGTGCGCCCGCGGTACAGTGTGACTACCGCCTAAAAATTTCTTCTTAGCGTGACATATGCAACTGACAAAAAGTTGAAAACGCCTCTTACATGTCTCTTGTTTGAGTGAAATATGTTCCAAAGATAATAAGCGAGATATCTGCCGGAAACGAGTGTCAGAAAATGTTTTTGCACCATAAGCAAATATGCGGCACAAAGTGCTCCCATTTCAGCATGACTCATAGATCCGGCATTATTCCTGCACAAAACATAAAGTCGATTTAAATGGAAGGTGAGGTAACCAATTTGCAGAAGAGCTGTAATATTATCTGTAAATAACCTGAATTAATCTACAATCTTATGAACAAAAAATTAAAAATGCATGGAAAAAAGGTAGAAAAAGTTGTATCAGAAAAGTTATCACTCTGGGAAGATAATCCAGGAAGAATTATTTGTTGAGTTATTAAATTGTGATGACTGATCACGCCTCTCTCACAACTTAGAGATAAGAAGATTACATGAAAAGTCTAAGCACTAATAATGATGAAGCAATGCAATAAAGGTAGAATGAATGACAGAGGAAACAAAAGAACGAGAACATTTGTGGGTTTTGTGGGGGATGGGTTTTCCTCGACTAGCGGGTTTTTCTGCAGAGTCGAGAGGCAGGTGTGTTTCTGTTTTAATATTGTAGATTACAGTCGCTCGGGGTGAATACTAGGCTGCCGCGCAGTGCGCAGATATATAGAGCTCATAATGTTATTCAATTCAAATATTGTTTTCAATTTCCACCTCGGAATTAAACATTTTTTCAAATACATTTTGAAACATTCCGTATCTGTTTAACTTCTGTTATATTTTATATGTTGCTTTAAATTATGTTTGTTTTCGACTGCTGACCCCTTACAGACAATTCTACATTTACTATTGTAGATTATATTATTGTACTAATTTGTAAATATCTGGCATGTGGTTATGCGGAAGAGCGGGCCTGATGGCTCGAGCCTCACCATATCAATAAAGACGTATTATTATTATTATTATTATTATTCCATTACATCACGACTAAAGATCTTATGAGTCGGCTGAATATAAAATCTACTCCAGGTTGCAACCAGCTACCTAAGGAGCAGATTCGGTGACTATCAGTGCCTCTACAATACTTTACGCAAAATGTGGGCTGTTCCAAATAAAGCAATTTCTTGCACTTCCCAGTCTTTTGAATTACCTGGGAGTTTAGACAAGTTCTTACTCAAATTTTGCGGAACAAATCCCAGAGCTCCGATAACTATCGGGACGACCTGTGCTTTTACGCCCCACATTCGGCTGATCTCGATTTCCAAACTCTTGTATTTAAGACGTTTCTCTGCCTCCTTGGTAACGACGTTTTGATCGCAAGGTACAGCAACATCGATAAGTAAACACGATTTTTTGGCCAAATCCCGGATAACTATATCCGGTTTGTTTGCCGCTATCGTGCGATCAGTTTGAATTTGTTGGTCGTACAATATCGTACACAATCCAACAGACGTCACCGGTTTCGGTGAGTGTTCGTACCACTTGGGGCATGTGTTTGGAACTTCGAGGGCGGTACAGATCTGCCAGTGGAGGTAGCTACACACCCTGTCATGTCTTTTAAGGTATTCGGTCTTTGCTAGGATTGGACAAGCTGAGACAATATGATCAATGGTTTCTACTTGCTCCAGGCAAATGCGGCATTTGTCATCTTGGGAAATTTTGAGAACCGCTTTATCATAATGTCGTGTTCTCAAGGCCTGATCTTGGGCAGCTATTACAAGTGCTTCCGATTCTGGCTTCATCCTTCCCATTTTAAGCCACATAAATGATTGATCTTTATTGATCTGCACCTTGTCCATTCTTTTCAGGTATTGACCGTGGAGTGGTTTGTCTCTCCACGATTTCTTTAACATTTTTTGTGTCTCACACTTCATGTTTAGCAGCATCAGAAGTTCAGTGTCTGTGTTATTCGACGTGTCTTGCCTAGTTTTCTTCGCAATGTTTCTTGCTACACTAACAATGCCTCTGTTTCCCATTCTTCGGTCAGATTTCATGACCTGCCTCATTAGAGGGTCGTCTTGCTGGCTGACTACATACTTACCCAACCTGACTATTGCGTTGTGCCAGGAGGCCTCAATTTGTCTGAGGCCTCTTCCTCCTTCCTTACGTGACACATAAAGTCTATGTATATCAGCTCGAGGGTGGGAAACATGATGCATTGTCAGCAGTTTTCTGGTTTTTCGATCCATGGTGCGAATTTCTTGCTCAGTCCAGTCCACTAGTCCAAAACTGTATTCGGCTACAGGTACCGCCAAACTACCTATTGCAGATATTTTATTCCTGGAATTCAGAGCGGACTGCAGGACCAGTCTCACTCTTCTATAATACTCCCTACGAATTCTCTCTTTCATTCTGTCATTCGAGATGGTTTCACATTCTTCAATGCCCAGATATTTGTAAGTTTTACCTGGCTCAAGATCTTGAATCACAGTGTGCGTATCAATTTCAATGTTCTCAGACGTTGTGAGTTTCCCTCTTTTTAAATTGATTTTTGCACACTTGTCAAGACCAAACTTCATGCAGATGTCATTGCTAAAGTCATTCACGACAGACAGCATTTGGGAGAGAATCGCTTCATTCTTGGCAAACACTTTCAGATCATCCATGTAAAACAAATGTGATACTGGCCTTTCATCACCATGGAGCTTAAAACCAAAGTCAGCTTGCGACAACTGTCTCGATAGTGGGATCAAACTAATGCAAAACAGCAGAGGGGATAGTGAATCTCCTTGAAAAATACCCCTGTTAATCTGAATACTTCTGGTTTCTACTGCTTCCTTTCCGCTGTGGATTAGTAACCTGGTACTCCACGACTTCATACTAGCCTTGCAAAACTCAACAAGTCTAGGATGAAATCGATAGATCTCCAGGGTCTTCAAAATCCAATCGTGTGGTACACTATCAAAGGCCTTTTGGTAGTCAATCCAAGCCATGCTCAAATTACGTTTGCGTTTCCTTACATCATTCAAGATGACTTTATTCAGTAGCAAGATTTCCTTACACCCATAAGAGCCTTTACGACATCCTTTTTGTTCAGCTGGCATTAGATGATTCTTATCTAGATGTCTATACATTTTGTCAGCTATAGCTGAAGTTATAACTTTGTACAGTACTGGCAGACAAGTAATTGGCCTGTAGTTCTTCGCCAAAGAGCTGTCTCCCGCTTTGGGTAGCAAATACGTGATGCCGCGTGTGAGCCATTCCGGGATTTCCTTTGGGTTTTCAAAAATTTTATTAACAGCCTTTGCTAGATGAGAATGTATTGCTGTTAATTTCTTAATCCAATAAATCTGGATCTTATCAATCCCGGGGGACTTCCAGTTTCCCATGTTCTTAATTGCTTGCAAGAGGTCCTCTTCCGAGAATTGGTGAACATCTTCCACTGTTTCTACAAGTTCATCGGCAGCATCAACTTCAGATTGAAGCCAAGATGCGTCTTTGTTGTAGGATCTGCTCTCTTCCCAGATTCCTGCCCAAAATGCTTCGACGTCATCTTTTGAAGGAGTAACAGCTTTGCCATTCGGTTTTTGAGTCAGGTTGCGATAGAATCTCTTCGCGTCTGTTTCAAACAACCGGTTCTGTACACGGAAATCTATTCTACGTTTGTACCTTCTTATTCGTTGAGCCCATGCTTGAATTTTCTCTTTTAGCTTCTCAACTACCATTAGCCTGCTGGTGTCATTTTCAATTTGGTATTTTTGTTCAACATTGAATATTTTTCGTTGAACTTTAGAGGTGTGCGTTGATTTAGAAGATGCCTCAGCTAAGAATGATATTTCACGCCGGGTGTCGGCTATCCGTTTCATAATTCTGTTCATCCATGGGGGTACAGAGCTGTTTACTCTGTTTTGGTGTCGGCCGTCGGTGTTCTTGGCTGGCCCCAAAATTATCTGAGATACTAGATATCCAGTTGCATATATGATGTGATTGATTTCAGTAATATCTAGATCTCTGCCTGGGGTCTCCACCACCTCATTTAAGACAGAATTAACTGTTTCTATCACTCTTTTAGCTTTGGCATTTTCGTATATTCTCCTCAACGGTTCGCGAGATTCAAACGGAAGTTGACTAACTCTTTCTATCTCGCGCCGAAGGAGATTTCGCATCATGTCCTTATCGTGTAATTCATTGCCAGATGAGTTTTCACCACTGACGTGTGTTTCACTGGAAAGCGATGAACCTTCCACGGGATCATCATTTTCAAGTTCTACATGTTCGTCATGTGGATTGTTCGAGCGAAGTACATATTCCGCATTTCTCTCAATGTCAGCAAGTTGATCTGCTGTGAATTTTCCACTGCTGAGTATGTATCGTCGTTGACTGGCAAGCTTCTTTGAGTCTAGGGTAGGTCTCATATCTGGGTTCCGCTCTCTCCATACCTTGAAAACTTCTATTTCAGAGCCCCCATTTTTCGCTTTTGCGTAGTAAAAGCACCACATCACCTCCTTTAATTCATCCCGGGTCCATCTCTGACGATGGCTTCGAGCTACTGCCGGCTCTGGGTCCCTGGGACTAGCATCCGTGGGATGGCCAGACGTCGACAAGGTGACATTAGCTCGGTTTCTGAGCAGGTATGGGACATTGGTAGAACAAGGCACGTTAAGATTCATTACATTGCTTGTTCTATCCATTTTGCTCATTGGTTTGAATTGAAGATTCGCAGGACGCAAGTTCGAGTTCACAGATCACACTTAACCCTCGGGTTGTTTCCTGCCATCCGTTACTGCGACCCACAGTGGCCTCGGGGCATCCCCCCGCAGGGCCCAGCAAGGTGTCCCTCCGATCGCCAGTCGGCATTACTAAACCCTACGGGATTTTCACTGACTGCTGAAGGCAGCCTCCTTCGCTGGCTAATGCAAGGTTCGGGCCTCCACTCTAATCAGTGGCCTGGTGTGCCAAACTAGTTTCTCTCCTGTACCCTCTATGGGCCGACAACAGGAAGTCCAAAGGTTCATGACTCTTCCCTCTCTACTTACTTCCCACTCTCCTCAAAATGGAGTACTTCTTCGTCTGACCCCTCACCTTCAACCCATTCAGCAAGGGAGGCCCCACCGGTAGCTAGGCTACCACTGACATAGCTTTAAGGCTCATGGGGGTACTCAAGCTCCACCACCAACTGCAAGGTCGTGTACTCCCTAGGTGGAGTTATTATTATTATTATTATTATTATTATTATTATTATTATTATTATTATTATTATTATTATTCCTCTAAATCACGACTTAAGATGTTATGTGTCGGCTGAATATAAAATCTACTCCAGGTTGCAACCAGCTACCTAAGGAGCAGATCTAGGGACTGTCGGTGCCTCTACAATATTTTGCGCAAAATGTGGGCTGTTCCAAATAAAGCTATTTCTTGCACTTCCCAGTCTTTTGGATTACCTGGGAGTTTAGACAAGTTCTTACACAAATTTTGCGGAACAAATCTCAGAGCACCGATAACTATCGGTACGACCTGTGCTTTTACGCCCCACATTCGGCTGATCTCGATTTCCAAACTCTTGTATTTAAGACGTTTCTCTGCCTCCTTGGTAACGACGTTTTGATCGCAAGGTACAGCAACATCGATAAATAAACACGATTTTTTCGCCAAATCCCGGATAACTATATCCGGTTTGTTTGCAGATATCGTGCGATCAGTTTGAATTTGTTGGTCGTACAATATCGTACACAGTCCAACAGACGTCACCGGTTTCGGTGAGTGTTCGTACCACTTGGGGCATGTGTTCGGAACTTCGAGGGCGGTACAGATCTGCCAGTGGAGGTAGCTACACACCCTGTCGTGTCTTTTCAATTATTCGGTCTTTGCTAGGATTGGACAAGCTGAGACAATATGATCGATGGTTTCTACGTGTTCCTGACAAATGCGGCATTTATCATCTTGGGTAATTTTGAGAACCGCTTTATCATAATGTCGTGTTCTCAAGGCCTGATCTTGGGCAGCTATTACAAGTGCTTCCGATTCTGGCTTCATTCTTCCCCTTTTAAGCCACATAAATGATTGATCTTTATTGATCTGCACCTTGTCCATTCTTTTTAGATATTGTCCGTGGAGTGGTTTGTCCCTCCACGATTTCTTTAACATTTTCTGTGTCTCAAATTTTATGTTAAGTAGCAGCAGAAGTTCAGTGTCTCTGTCATTCTGGTTGACTTGCATAGTCTTGTTCGCAATGCTTCTTGCTACACTTACAATACCTCTGTTTCCCATTCTTCGGTCAGATTTCATGACCTGCCTCATTAGTGGCCTGCCTCATTAGGGTCTTGATGGCTGACTACATACTTTCCCATCCCAGTTATTGCATTGTGCCAGGAGGCTTCAATTTGTCTGAGGCCTCTTCCTCCTTCCTTACGTGACACATAAAGTCTATGTACATCAGCTCGGGGGTGGGCAACATGATGCATTGTAAGCAATTTTCTGGTTTTTCGATCCATGATGGGAATTTCCTGTTCAGTCCAGTCTACTAGTTCGAAACTGTATTCGGCTACAGGCACCGCCAAACTACCTATTGCTGATATTTTATTCCTTGAGTTCAGAGCGGACTGCAGGACAAGTCTCACTCGTCTATAATACTCCCTGCGAATTCTCTCTTTCATTGTGTCGTTCGAGATGGTCTCACATTCTTCAATGCCCAGATATTTGTAAGTTTTACCTGGCTCAAGATCTTGAATCACAGAGTGTCTATCAACTTCAATGTTCTCGGACGTGGTCATTTTGTCTTTTTAAGTTGGCTTTTGCACACTTGTTAAGACCAAACTTCATGCAGATGTCATTGCTAAAATCATTGATGACAGACAGCATTTGGGAGAGAATCGCTTCATTCTTAGCAAAAACTTTAAGATCATCCATGTAAAATAAATGTGATACAGGCATTTCATCACCATGGAGCTTGTAACCAAAGTCAGTGTGCGACAGCTGTCTTGATAGAGGAATCAAACTAATGCAAAACAGCAGTGGGGATAGTGAATCTCCTTGAGAAATTCCCCTGTTAATCTGAATACTTCTGGTTTCTACTAGTCGCGTTCCGCTGTGGATTAGTAACCTGGTGATCCACGACTTCATACTAACCTTGCAAAACTCAACACGTCTAGGATGAAATCGATAGATCTCCAGGGTCTTCAAAATACAATCGTGTGGTACACTGTCAAAGGCCTTCTGGTAGTCAATTCAAGCCATGCTTAAATTACGTTTTCGTTTCTTTACATCATTCAAAATTATTTTATTGAGAAGCAAGATTTCCTTACAGCCATAGGAACCTTTACGACATCCTTTCTGTTCAACTGGCAACAGATGGTTCTTCTCTAGGTGCCTATACATTTTGTCAGCAATGGCTGCAGTTATAAGTTTGTACATTTCTGGCAAGCAAGTAATTGGCCTGTAGTTCTTCGCCAAAGAGCTGTCTCCTCCTTTGGGTAGCAAATACGTAATGCCGCGAGTGAGCCATTCGGGGAGTTCGTTAGGGTTTTCTAAAATTTTATTAACAGCCTTTGCAAGATGAGAATGTAGTGCTGTTAATTTCTTAATCCAATAAATCTGGATCTTATCAACCCCAGGGGATTTCCAGTTTCCCATATTCTTAATTGTTTGGCATAGGTCCTCTTTCGAGAATCCTTGAACATGTTCCACTGTTTCCACGAGTCCATTGGCAGCATCAACTTCAGATTGGAGCCACGATGCGTCTTTGTTGTAGAATCTGGTTTCCTCCCAGATTCCTGACCAAAATGTTTCGATGTCATCTTTTGAAGGAGGGGCAGCATTGCCATTGGGTTTTTCAGTCAGACTGCGATAGAATCTCTTCGCGTCTGTTTCAAACAACCGGTTCTGTACACGGAAATCGATTCTACGTTTGTACCGTCTTATTCGTTGAGCCCATGCTTGGATTTTTTCTTTTAGCTTTTCAGCTACCATTAGCCTTGTTGTGTCATTGTCAATTAGGTATTTTTGTTCAACATGGAGTATTTTTTGTTGAACTTTATACGTGTGGTTTGACTTAGAAGATGCCTCGGCTAGGAGTGATATTTCACGCCGTGTGTCGGCAATCCGTTTCATAATTCTTTTCATCCACGGAGGTACGGAGCTTTTTACTCTGGCTGTCGGCCATCGGTGTTCTTGGCTGGTCCCAAGATTATCTGAGATACTAGATATCCAGTTGCATACACGATGTGATTGATTTCAGTAATATCTAGATCTCTACTTGAGGTCTGTACAACCTCATTTAAGACAGAATTCGCTGTTTCTATCATTCTCTTAGCTTTAGCATTTTCGTAAATTCTCCTCAACGGTGCACGAGATTCGAATGGAAGTAGACGAACTCCTTCTATCTCGCGTCGGAGGAGGTCCCGCATCATGTCCTTATCATGTGACTCATGGCCAGATGAATTTTCACCACTGACGGATGTTTCATTAGGAAGAGATGAACCTTGAAGTGGATCATCGTTTTCAGGGATATTAGATGGTTCTAAATGTTCGTCATGTGGATGGTTTGATTGATGAACATACTCTGCGTTTCTCTGGATCTCTGCAAGTTGTTCTGCTGTGAATTTTCTACTGCTGAGTATGTGTCGTCGTTCACTGGCAAGCTTCTTTGAGTCTAGGGTAGGTCTCATATCTGGGTTCCGCTCTCTCCATATCTTAAAAACTTCTATTTCTGAGCCCCCATTTTTCGCTTTTGCATAGTAAAAGCACCACATCATCATTATTATTATTATTATTATTATTCCATTACAACACGACTAAAGATCGGCTGAATATAAAATCTACTTCAGGTTGCAACCAGCTATTATTATTATCATTATTATTATTATCATTATTATCATCATTATTATTATTATTATTTGTCTTGAACTCGCGTGGTCGATCATTAATTCCACTTAAACCTGGAGCCAGGAATTGATCCTTGGTCTCAGAGACTGAATGCGCGATAGCTGAACGACAACTGAACTCTGCGGGTCGCCCCGGTTGCATGGCAAAGATTTTGACTCAAAATGTTTGCTGACCACCCATCAGCATTTGCCGTGGTCAAGGACAGTGATTCCTATACGGAAAAACGCGGCTCTCTGAGGGGTCTGCGAAATAAAAATTATTTGAATATCTGCCGGCAAAAACGTTGTAACCCTCAAGATGCAAATTTAGCGACATACGACTTTCCTCCTCCATTGTTACAACGTTTATGCACCCGTACGACTCGTGGCAAAATTAAAACAGAAGAAAAAGGCGCTTAATGTTAATGTTTGCCAACATGGATTCCTACACGCCTCACTCAGACCACATATGACCTTAATGGAAACCCAGCAATCCAGGAAAATGAGGGTCACAACGTTTTTGCCGGCAAGCATTCACTTATTGCATGGGGTAATTTGCAGTAAAGGGTCCATGCCGTAGTTCCGCAGCCACATTCTCCAACGGAAAAGCTCCGGCGAGCCCACGTCTAGGTTTTCGAGCAGGCACGTCTCGTGGGCATCCCTTGCAACGCCTGGATGTGACTTTCATCGCCACACGATAACCAGACCCGAACTGACTGGTTGGCAAAACGTAACATCTCGTTAGGACGGGATATTGACGGATTTCAATTCGCTAGGTACTACCGGTGCTGTATTTAATGTCTCAAGCATGACGTAGCACAATTGAGAATTTTACTCAAACACGTGCTACAAAATAGATGAGACCTTCTCGTGCTAGTTAGCAAATTGTCATTTATCGGCGCCTAAGAGACCGAACACGACCTCCCGCGAATATCCGATCCACCGCTCTCTTGGAGGCAACTCCCGGTTACGAACTCTCGTTCTCCCAGAGACAGCCTTTGGGCCTGGAAGAATATTGTTTTACTTTCAATTCAGTGTGAATGTTATCGCGTGAATGGTTTTATTTTATCAAGAGCTATATTATCAGTGTATATATTGGTGTGATCAAGTTAAATATTGATGGCTATCTATCAGTTGACGAAAAAATGCGCGAGAAAACTTTTTAACGAAGTTATAGAAAATTGAAGGGCGAAACGGAGTAGTTGTTCCAAAAGTAATATTTTCAAGAAATTTCCCAGTTTTAGAAAACAGAGAATATGTGTAGGCCAGGGCTTTCCAACGGGCGGTCCATCGGATCTTTGTGTGCGGCCCGCGACTGATTTGAAAAATTTTATTACACCAACCAAATGCAATACAATTGCACAATTCACCTTATTTTTATTCAATGGTATTTTAATTTTCTCGTTGTATGTACATTAATAATTGTGTTGAATAAAAGTCATATCTAATATATATATTTGTTTCAGTATAATCTCAGAAGCTATGGTAAAAACTTAAATGACGGTGCGGCGTGCTGCTTAACTAGAATTCGATATGTGGAAGCCCATTTAAACTGACCAACCCTGGTATAGGCGGTCATTAAGGCCCACCAATTATAAATGTTTTCAATTTTTGCATTTATCCTCGGAATTTTAATTGTGGAGATAGATAGAATCAAGAGCCTCGTAGAATGGGAGGATGGAAATACAAAGGTTGAGGACGAAGTTTTCCGGAATGTGCCAAAAACGTTCGAGTTATCGGTCGGTTTTACTGACGATTTTAGTTCATGGGATAGAGAGAAGATTAGTTATAATGCTACGTCTCCTCCACTTAAAAGAAAAGCTTTCTCATTCCACTGTCTTAAGTTGTGTTCTCTACGAATGTACGGTCGATCCGCGTGCTACCCATGTTATCCCCTAGGAACCATTTCTTCTTATCTTCAGGAGTTATAGGAGGTTTTGTGGAGAGAAGTACTAAAGATAGGGGGAAAGACTTTCGGCAATACGTCACTGCTGAAGACAGCATTGTGCGTTCCAATAGTGTCGGTGATTTCAGTGGAGGATTGTAGTTCAAGTTATGGAATACAGGTAATGGGAAAATATTAGTTTCGAGTGATGAGTGTAATATGTACCTGAGGCCAGGGCCGTCTTTGGGTTTGAAAGTACCCGAGGCACTCAGAGATTTCGGGGCCCCTAATTCTTAGTTCAACAAATTACGTTCTGGCGATCATAAGTTATTAAAAATTGAATATTACACAGTTAATAAGCATTTTGATTCCTCTTTTTAAGGTAAGGAAGGATTTGTAAAAAAAAATAGATAAACGGAATTAAATAGTATCTTTAATCTCTGTATTTCCTATAGTAATATTTTACTAATAACTCTAACAATAGTAACATAATAAAATATGATTGAGAAACAACACAAGCAATATTTACATAATAAGATCTAAGTAAAAAACAATCTAAGCATTTGTCAATGCTACTTTACGTAGTTTCGCACGCACGAAGTCGTCAATTAGATCGTCAAAGATCAATTCGTTCAAAATATCGTACTCAATCCTCACTCCTGGAAAACATTGCCTTTGATATTGACCAGCCATTCAGCAATACTGAAATTTGATGGATATAATTGTTTGTCCAATATGAATGAAAAACACAATAGCTAAGATGTTAATAGCGCAGAAAATGCAATATCTTAATATTGCGTAGCTGCTTTTATAATTCGGGAAAGTACGTGCTGTTCTAGCACCACTAGTTCAGTTTTGTTATATATTTTTTATTATCTGAGGGGGCCCTTTGATCATGGGGGCCCTGAGGCACGAGCCTCGTCTGCCTGTGCCTAAAGATGGCCCTGCCTGAGGCTATATTTGTAATTGGTCTTTCACCCTAAAAGTAGTTCAGGCGTTAGATATAACTGGTTTGCAGTAGACTGTTGACACTGACACTATTGTCTGTCAATATCAACATCAACTGTGAAGATTTTTATTCATACATCGTGTATTGCAAATATAGATATCTTCATTACATATAAACTTCGGAAAATCTGTTTTGACAAAACATTTTCACAAATGAAGAGCCAAGGCAAAGATCAATGTATTCCAAGGTCAATAGAGAAAAAAGAAGTGTGTGGATAACATTTTCTTATTATTCTTATGATGCATGAGTTGATATATTAGTGAATCAGATATCGTAGAAAGAATATTGTGGACAATGCACCCTTCCCGATATGAGAGATCTTGTGAAAACCACCTTTAAAATGTCTTGTTATTCGATAATATTTTCAAAATCTGTTTCCACTTCGTTCTTTAACCTCCGTAATATTGTGAAATCATTCAGAAACTTGCTTCGGAAAACAATTCCTCGTCACACAAACACGGAAACGCGAGAATCAAACATGTCTTCATCTGAATTGTTCAGTGAACTCTAATTTTCTCTTGTGGCAAATTATAATTATTATCCTCAATTATCCAATTGCTTTAGTTATAATAATAAGTGCTATAAGAAGGAAAGGCAGGAGCTTGTCCTCAAATATATTTGTATGCTGAATATAAGATACTGAATTTTCTGGAAGAAAAATTACTAAACTATATAAACATAAAAAAACGGTGTCGGCCCTTTCAGAAGATATTGTCGAAAAAAAGCGAATGACGTTGCAGATGTAAGACATAACCGCGATCCTTTTATTTCAAAGGTGAGATTCTCAAACAATTAAGTCAATTATTAAACAAAAATTTCTATGAAATGTGGAAAATGCAGAAAGTGTTCACGTCCAGACACGAAAATATCGTCAAAACTCTAATCTTCCACAGTAAAATTTTATCTGTCGATTATTTCAGAATTTGTCAAGTCAAATTCAAGTTTCCGTGTTAATTCACTACATTTATTTTGTGGCGTTGAGGAGATAGAATTAAAATTTTAATGGTAATTAACTTGACTAAAAAATGAATAGGCTTTGTATTTAAAAAAATATTCAATAAGGTTGTGTTAAAGAATCTACTAGTATTTATATCACTCTGAACAATGACTATTATGGTTCGATGTGAAATACCTCCTGTTCCGTAAATTCTATACAGAACAGAATTACGAAAAATATTTTAATGTTATTATTTTTATACATTGTAAATGTTATCTTGAATACATAAGTTTAATATTTTTAAAATACAGTTCAGTTATACCGACTTAATTCAGAGGAACGAGAAGCCTCTCTTAACGGCCTAAGTTCGTTAAGGAATTTACCGTCCAAGAACAATCGAAATAAATGAGTTGTATCTAAATAAACATATGAGTAAATCGGCCCCGTTGCCGAGATCGCTAAAGCAGTAGTGCCGTGGCGATCGCGGATCGAGGGGTCGCGGATTCGACTCCCGTTTCGGGCAGGGTTGTATGTGTTCGTCCTTTCACCCCCTATCATCACCATATCATGTCATCTTCACAGTTACCTTAACGTTAAACCCAATAGTGGTCGCAAATGACATAGTAGTTGATGCGACCTAAAATAAGAAAAAAAACATATGAGTACACTTATTGCAAAAATATATATTTATTGTTTATAAGATGTTTTCATGTAAAATGATGTTATTAGGAAATGAACCGAATGTTCTGACCGATAACACAAATAACAGACACGATTGGTTATTTTCTGTTTGTCGACCCGAAGACGTTAATAACTTTAAGGTCCTAATTTGGGGATACTTAGAGCCCCCTCAAATATCATTCCGCCTCTGTCTATGTGTGTTCTAGCCGGCTGCTTTGAACGGTAATTTTTCGTGGTTTCTCTGACCAACCCTAGGCGAACGCCGGAGTAGTACCCTACCAAACGAGTCACGGTCCTCAGACGTTCTTTTCTTCCCCTTCCTTGTCCTATTCTCACCCCTTACTTACACACTCACATGCACTACATTAGCACACACGCCGGGAAACCAGTCGGGAGCTTAGAGCTTGTCTCGGCTGGGACGGTGCCCCGCTGATGGGAGATACCTGGTTGGGGAGAACCCCGGTGGCCGACGTGTCAGTTGGCGTCGGATCTCGCCATCCAGTGGGATAAGTTCCCCGCCATATCCTGCGGTAGAACATGCACAACGCTTACGGGATAATAACCTTGTCAGTTGTTGCGCCCGGAATCACTAATCAATGAATGAATCAGTGTGTGTTCTACGCCATGTAAGTGGCGTCAATAGTGTAACAGCGTAACTGTTATCCCAAGTTCGCGGTTTCAAACCCGATCGAAGCCATGGATTTTTAAGGGCGAAAAAATCATTCGTTCGCCTTCCTGCGGAGGGGAAGAAAAGCCGGCTGTCCCAAGTTAGTACATTTACTGCATGTAAAAGGGCCTCAAGCCTAAATGAAGCCTCTGGGCTAAATTCAAATTGCCTCTTTCGTCGCACCTTCTTTCTCCCCTAGTAGGTGAAACGAGCGTGATCAGCGAAATTTGCGAGGTCAGACGGAAGGGCCTGATTACCCGAGTCTCGCCACGTAAAATGCGGCATCAATTCAATTCAATTCTACCGAGGGACCAACACGCTCGCCCGGCCACCGAGTCTTGCCACGTAAAATAGGTCATCAATTCAATTCTACCGGGAGACCCAGCGCGCTCGCCCGGCCGCCGAGTCTTGCCACGTATACTGCAATGTTGTAACTTTGCCTCTGGCAGAAATCAGCTGTTTTGCTGCCATCCAATCAGGAGTTTATATTTCGCTACAGTGACGTCACTATGGTGACGTTCAAGCTCCCGATTGGATGGGTTATTTATTTTTATTTTATTTACGTCAAAAACAGTTAAAAACTGCGTATGACGAGCTATGGGGAGAAGTGAATTTTGTGCACGTTTTCATAATTCTGTGGTCTCTATCCTAAACCATATTCTAGTCGAATTTTGAATACAGGAAAGAGCGTTTTTTTTCGAGTTTTGTTGACAAAATATTCGCTCCTATATAATAAAATATATTTTCAAAGGTAAATTAGCTATAAATTCCTGCCCTGAACCCTCATGTTCTTCATGAAAGAATAATACTTTTTGCCGCGATAATATGAGAAACGATAATTTGAATAACTATATTTCCCACTGAAATTCAGAAGACGTGCACAAATAATGAAGTTACATTTATGTCCAGAAGCAAAACAAGGGACCATCTCAGCATTTGCTCAAGGATCAGGGAAACTGGACGAAAAACCTGATCGAGATGGGGGCCATCAACCCAGAAACTGTGGTACAATACTTACGGATGAAACCGTCAACAGCTGATTCCTGTCAGAGGCAAAGTTACGAAAATCGTAGTATAAAATATAGTATCAATTCAAATAAATTCTACCGGGAGACTCAACGCACTGTCCTGGCCGCCGAGTGCCACTCGTGGCTCCGGAGGTCTCTTGGCGCCGGCGTCGGACGCGTTCAGTCGCTCGTGAAGGCTGCGCGGGGACATCGACGTTTCCCCGCCGCTTCACGCCGCTTCGCGCCTTGACGTCCCGACACAATAATCGGCTACACCGGTTGCCTCAGATGTTCTCCGATGGCGTCATAAGAATTTCGTCGCCGCCGTCACCGTTGCGACAGGAAAGGAATATATTTTAATTGGGACAGCTGCTCGTTGTGGTTTGTGGATTGGGACAGTTTGGGCGTGAAGCGACCGAGTGTTTGCTGGTGATCGGAATTACAAATCTGTCTATTGGTATGGCGTAAAGTTTTGCCATGAAGTTTTATTGTGACAACTCTTAATTTTTATCTTAACCTACCAGATTTTCTACACGGGCTCGACAACCTTTTATGGAACTTTTATGAACATTGGTTCATTTGATCCGGTATTTCAAAGAGTAAAATTGAATTAACTTTTCTGGTGTTACGACCATTCAAAGCTCTGCTTGCGTGACTGAAACAATATCACGTCAATGCAAATCCTAGTGGCCTGATTTGAGACGAATCGTTTAGTTCTTTGTAATTGTGCAGTAAAGTGTTTGTTGGACGTCATAAAAGAATGGGTAATGGTAATCGATATCTTTAAGGTTCTTTTCATACCTTGTTTTATTACATTATTGTTCGTAGATACCCGTGAACGTGTGAAACTAGAACATGATCTATCGTTTGGCCATGTTGAGACATCCGCGTAAAATTAAAAAATAATTAATAGTGAATAGTTCTAGAGGTTTGAAAATAACTACTTTTCTACTCTACCCTTGAATGAGAATAACTATTTCGTCCTTTGCAATTTACCTTTCCGTTTATACTCGTACGTCAAATTGTCATCGAGTTTTATTACTCACTGCCTACGTAGAAATTTGATATGCTTGTCCTGGTGCAAATACGTAGCATATCTTCAACATATGTGTGTTTAAATGAGTGTTGCAAAAGAGAGATAATGCTGAAACTAATGTTGACGTGCGTGACCTATATTTGACGCGTCTCTTACAAAAAATTACTCCTCCCTACGAAATGTATTTTCGGCCCCCGAAAACTACAATTTACACTACAATATTGAATTAAGGATAAAACAAAATGTAAATCTATTTTCACATTAATTTTTATTCTTCTTTTGGATTTTCTGGACTAATATGTGATGGATGGTGTCGCAGTGCTGAAGGATTATACGCGATGGTGTTGGTCACTCATGAAAACAGGACTGCTTGCGCGAGGCACTTCAATACTCAAGGACCTCCAGCTCCACGTAAAATCTATGTGATTATTCCGAGTTTTTATTGTTATATATATTTAGTTGCTGTACATTTATTTAAAACATATGGAAATCTAATTCGTACACGAAGTAAACTCATGAAAATCTTTTCGGAGGAAAGATCTCTCAGTGTTCCAATAATACAGACGGCCGGCGTTAAATGGTTTGGGTAATCTGTTTTGTTGTTAAAAATGTCATACACAGTTTTCAAATATATTTAATTGCCTTATTTTTAAGTTGTTTTGAACTGTTGTACGACACTAAAAAGATTTCCTGAAGCCGCAATATTATTTACTAAGGGGCAAGGAAAATAGGAAGTTCATGGATAGAAGATGGATGAAAGACACAGAAAAATAAGCGACTCACTCTTCTTGGAGTGACCGGTCATTATTTCAATGTCAATGTTCACGGTTTGGTAATCGAAGCTGCCGGTTAAACAATTAACTTAATTTTAAAAAGTGATATTCGTAGTTCGCTTATGTAATACGTAATTCGCCGACCACTGAGTGGACGGTAAACGTTCCAGAGATATGGCATTCGTTTAAGGATTATTTTATATATCTTGAATGTTCAACATGGGCCCGACAATTCTAGAGGAAAGTACCCAAACTCGGGCCCTTATTTTGTTTCCAAATGTTTTTAATTATGTAGACCTATACTCAACGTGTGTTTAATCTGTGTTACTTAGAGCCACTGATGATGATAAAAACACTCCCGAAACGCGTGTATGGCTGAATTTCCTACACATTAAAACATTTTAGTGTACTATTGTGGTTGATACCTCTTTGTCCTTGAAATTGTATCATGGAGTACCACAAGATCTCTGCTGCCATCACAGAATTTATTTTTAAATCCTATTTTCTGCACAATTAAATCAAAATAATTACATTGCATACCTAGTTATATAAATTTTATAATCGCCTTAAAATTATTGGCCAAGTTGTATAAGAATAAATAATTTTTTTCGTAAACATTACATTTTGTGGATTTCTAAAAAAGGTTTCCTAATATGAGCCCACCGAAAATGTTTTAAGAAATGGGTAAAAATGAACGAAAAAAACGAAAATAGATTGAACTCAGTATAATTTTACAAAAATACTAGTTTAACATTTTATACACAAGAAATTGTCTTGTATGTCTTCCACATTGTCTGTGCACTGAAATGCGGCAAAAAACATAATATTTTTCCCCACCCGTACATTCTACATGAGCCCAGAGGGAACACATTAGGCACATCACCCATAGTTCTCCTACAGCTCTCTGAAAATTGTACACTGCAAAACATGCACCTTGCATCTTCTTCACCTGGGAGGGTAGATATCCCTGGTGGAACATCCAATTCGGAAGAGCCGGAGGACATGTTCAGTTCCTCGACGTAGGTGGCATCTTCCTTTTGCCTTTTGTTTAACTTCAGAATTGTCTTATATCCCTCTCTTTTCGACTTCTCTGGGATTAAATTGTGAAATTGTCTCGTGACCTCTTTCTTCTTCCTGCCATCTCAAACTAATCGGCTTCAGAGTAGGCTGTTACTTTTTATTGGACTCAAAGGGATAAGAAGTGCCAAATACCTTAATTGTTTTATTTTACAAGTCGAAACATTGGGGGTCCGCGTTAGGAACCTTTGGGGGGCTCGGATTAGGCACCCCACAGCGTGCTTGTATGTCAAATGCTAATAATATTTGAACAAGGCGTGTAAAATAAATTACATAACCCTAAATCAATAGCTTGTAACGTCCGTTTCAAAATAATGCAATGCTTCGATGACTTACCGATGTAGAATCGAAATCAAGTAACTGATAATACGGACTTCACAAAACTTCGCTTTTCATTGTTCCCACTCCGCAAGTTCGGCAACAACTGAAGAACATTACCGCATGATTGGGCTACAGTCTGGCAAAGAACTACTATTTTTTAGTTAGTTTCCAATAGGCATCAACACTCTACAGAGCTGAAAATCAAGGGGTTTGCATAAGGAACCGGGCCCGAGTTTGGGTACTTTCCCCTACTAGTTCAAGCTTGACTTACTCCATGCGAAACCCGAAGTTCATTGGCTTGTAATTGAATTGAGGCCTAAATGTAAGGTAAATTAGTGGTGTTAAAGAATTGCACTGACTCTCTCATACTCATCAGTTTTCTGTTCTCTTCAGTCTGGGCCACCTTTTCGAATTTGCCTCATCTGTCAGCCGTTGACGTCTCAGTTTGTTTGTTTGTTTTTGTTTTATGTTCTATTTTCAGTTCTTCGGTCCTCTAATTCTGTGAATCGAATGTCTTTAAACAAACATAGAAGAGTAAAACCTGGGCCTACATGCAACTTTTCTTTGATAAACGTGGAACTGTTCTTGAGAAAATGTTGTTTGAGTTTTTTTTCTGACAATGTTCAATTTTGAGCTCATTTTCACTGAAACGTTTTGAGTTTTAAGAAATTTCAGTTGAAATCAGTTGAAGAACTTGTACTCATATATAAAAAGTCCCGTAATGTAAACATTAATGACGTAAGAGATATTTATTAATTTTGAAAAATCAATAAAATAGCAGTGCTACTTTGGCCGCAGCATTATAATACATTCTCAACACTACGTATTTAGTATACGGTAGTGTAAAAACAATAGAGTGGTAAACTGGAAATCAGCAATTTAAAATCATGAAAAAGCATGATGAACAAAAGAGTTATAATATATAATTATATATTATAAAATAGTTATATATTATAAAATATATTATAAAAATAATTATATATTATAAAATATATATATATATATTGTGATAAAATAATGAATGAATGATTAATTTTACCTTATCTAATTTAATTTGCTAGCTCAGTTCTTTGGTTCTCATGCTCTCTATACAGAGGAGCCTGGAAGTCTGAAATTATTTATATTCCGAAGGAATTACATACAACATGGCACAACAATAATTTTGTTTATTAAGAATGGAATTTGAAATTAACTATATAAAAAATCTCTTGCTTGATTTCATGCATTAGGTTCACGGTACCGAATTGTCTGGCGTTGTGAACGATGGCCCCGCAGTTCGTAGCCCCTTGACTTCCGCGCCGAAAATCCGTCTTCGCGCCGGTCGTCACCGAAATCGTCTGCTTCTTTCTTGCTCACTCACTTCTCGCCCTATTGTTCCACAATTTGTCCTCCCTATTCGCGTCGATGTCCAACTTAAACAATTCAGCTTACATACGCGCCGCTACCACCAGGATGCCAGTCAACCACCAACTCAACTCTCTAGTCCAGGCCCCCTTCTCACCCGTCAACAACCTTCGTTACTTAGTAACCGCGACAGTCCAGATTAAAGCGCGGCGTTTGTTTTATAATATTTTGTATTACAGCTCCGTCCGTCCGGATCAAGGCGCGGCGTTTGTTCTGTAATATTTTGTATATTACAGCTCCCTACTTCCAGAGCGTTATTTATCTAATTACCTATTAATAAATAACAAGACTAACTCTCACAACAACAAAATCCTTTTCATTCTTCTTACCCTCTTGCACTGGTACACACACGACACAATTTCACAACACTAGGACTTGTCTCTTCAGGCCTTAAGCTAATTACAATCTCTGTTATCGAAACTCTTTGCCAACATAATCCCATTTCAAATGATCATTTTGTATTCGTATAATAAATCAGTGGTTCCATTCGACCACATATCCAGATAACATGGAACTATTAAATACAACAATACAATAAAACCTTACTATTTACAACTATTTACAATATTTACATGCTCAATCATGAGTATCATGCCGTAAATACGGCTTTGTGCTGCGAAAATTGTATGTTTCAACATGCTTCCCTTCTTCATTATGCAAAACAACCGCATTTTTATCTAACACTTTCCATTCCACATAATTCAGCGGTTCCGGCACTAAAACTTTTAACCAATTTTGGGCCTTGGATGACATCGCCTGTTCGACCAAGTTCAATTTTAAACGTTCCGGTACGTTATTCATCCTAAAATAACTTTCTAACTTCTCAATAAATGACCATGGCTGCTCCCGAGTATCCCCATGAAATTTGATATGACTTGGCAATACTAATGCCGTAGCCGACGCAATGACGCTTCCGCTAAAACTATTTGCGGCAATTTCTTTTTCTAACTCTTCGATCTTTCGTCTTAAATCAGCCGTTTCCGTTCCAATTCTGCTTTCTTCCGCCTCCGTCACGGATTTCACCTCCTGACGTATTCTATCCTGTATTATAGCATGCGTTTGTTCTATCCTGGCCTCGACCTTCCCAACACGAACATTTTGTTGCTGAGATATCTCAAATACTTCCTCAACATGTGCTTCTACAACCGCCATTTTCCCGTGTTGCATCACAACTTCATCTGAATTTTCAACATGTCCTTTCAAATGTTTTACTTCTAATTTTACATTCTCTATCATTTCCTGCTGTTCCCGCTGCCCACGTTGTGTCATATCATCAAGATGTTCTAATTTGCAATTCCTAAATTCCAAGGCAGTATCTGCTCGTAGCTGAGCCATTTCGTCCCTCAGTTGCTCCCTGGTGTTACGCAATTCCCGCGTTAAATTTTCATAATTCGCGTCTTGACTGTCAAATCTGGAATACATTTCTGCCTTCATTTGCGCGAGCATCTGAAGTATACGGCTATTAGTATCCACATTTTCCACTGGTAAGTTCGGGACAACATCCTTCTGCACTAAGTGTACTTCTTCCTCTAAATTTCGTTCGACTTCAACTTCCGATACAATATTTATATTTGCAGCCACCCCGTCCTGCCCTTCGCCGCCATTTTTCCCCTTCTGGGACTGCAGCACTTCTCCCACGAGTTTCCATGCTGACACAAAGTACTTCCAATATCTTAATTCAACACCAATTACACTCACTAAATAACAATATGATATTTGAAATGGTTGGCATTTACTATTTTCTACTTTCAAATTATTGTTGTGCACATATTTCAGACTTCCTAATGTTTAATAAAATTTCGTGTTTTAATCGTCTCACACGATTTTATACAAAGCTTTATTACCTTCAGCCCCACGTTGGGAACGCCACTGTGATAAAATAATGAATAATTTTACCTTATCTAATTTAATTTACTAGCTCAGTTCTTTGGTTCTCATGCTCTCTATACAGAGGAGCCTGGAAGTCTGAAATTATTTATATTCCGAAGGAATTACATACAACGTGGCACAACAATAATTTTGTTTATTAAGAATGGAATTTGAAATTAACAATATAAAAAATCTCTTGCTTGATTTCATGCATTAGGTTCACGGTACCGAATTGTCTGGCGTTGTGAAACGATGGCCCCGCAGTTCGTAGCCCCTTGACTTCCGCGCCGAAAATCCGTCTTCGCGCCGGTCGTCACCGAAATCGTCTGCTTCTTTCTTGCTCACTCACTTCTCGCCCTATTGTTCCACAATTTGTCCTCCCTATTCGCGTCGATGTCCAACTTAAACAATTCAGCTTACATACGCGCCGCTACCACCAGGATGCCAGTCAACCACCAACTCAACTCTCTAGTCCAGGCCCCCCTTCTCACCCGTCAACAACCTTCGTTACTTAGTAACCGCGACAGTCCAGATTAAGCGCGGCGTTTGTTTTATAATATTTTGTATTACAGCTCCGTCCGTCCGGATCAAGGCGCGGCGTTTGTTCTGTAATATTTTGTATATTACAATATATATATATATATATATATATATATATATATATATATAAAATAGTTCTACGTCTTCACTAAACCGGCAACCGAAAAGGTTATTTTAAGTCGGCTGGGAGGAACTGAAAGTAGTATCCAAACAGAAGCAAAATAAGTTCTTTCAACCGACGAGCATCAACATTAGAAATTAATTAAACCTAAAAGAACGTGAAATACCAACGCAGCATCACTGATGTAGCAAACAAACTTGAAAGTGAAATTTGTTTGGTTTCCGTATTATAATTAGTCGCAATGTCTGACCACTATCTGCCTATTTTTGGCTCTGCATCGTGCTATTCTTTCTTAAGAAACGTTGTATTCTCATGAACATGGTAAATACAAATGACAATTTTTACATACCTAAAAGTATTTTTAACATCCAAGCTTTTTTGTAAGTATTGGAAAATACTCCCCCATATGTTTAGAAACATTTTATTCTAAGATGTTAGAACTCGTTCAAAAATTGTGGCTTTCAAGAAGAACGAGTATAACTCATTCAGTCGTACTAGCAGAAAATGTAATTACAGTTCATGTACTATTAACACTATTAGTAAATGTTCATCCAATAATTTTGAATTCAAATACTTTTGTGTTACAGACTTAACAGATGGGTGCTCTGTCTCCCTTAATAATCCTCCTTAAATACGCTATTGTTTGTCCATTACCGTATTTAAAGTTTTGTCTTTGAAGAAAGAGATTTTTTTCTTTAATAAAATCTTATCTTCAGTATTATAGGAAGGTGATGAAACAATTTTGAATTCAGCAATTTTCAAAAATTCTGAGATTTCAATAAAAATGGGACCTGCGCCGTTTTAAGCGTCATGTACGCGGTCCGAGGATAAAGTTTAATAAAAACATTTGCAGCCATTTTTCAGAAAATTTGGAAAATGTAATGTACTTCCCAAAATCACAATATCCATATCAAACTCATAGGGACTTGAGTTCATCCAGATCGATCGGTGAATATCAATTTTGGAGAAAATCATCTGAACGGTAAGGCTCACAGATACGCCAGTAAAAGACAATCATGAAGACAGACAGACACGCAGACAGATACGCAGACAGACACGCAGACAGACATTAGGCAGGCAGAGGCCGACAGTTAGACAGGCGTAAGCATGTCGTGTTACATGTAAGTGTTACGTGTAGTGTTACATGTTGAAATTATGTAGTGTACATGTAATAGAGCATGCTGTGAAATAAAGTGAAGACAGGCAAACGGACGGATAGACATGGGAACGGACGGACAGACATACGAACGGACGGACAGACAGACATGCGAACGGACGGACGGACGGCATGCGAACGGACGGGCAGACAAATATGCGAACGGACAGACAGGCATGCGAACGGACAGACAGACATGCGAACGGACGGATAGACAGACATGCGAACGGACGGGCAGACAATGCGAACGGACGGATAGACAGACATGCGAACGGACGGATAGACAGACATGCGAACGGACGAACAGACATACATGCTAACGGACGGCCAGACAGACATGCGAACAGACAGACACATGCGAACGGACGGACGGACAGACAGACATGGGAAGGACGGACAAACAAATGCGAACGGACGGACAAACAGACCTGCGAACGCACGGACAGACAGAAATGCGAACGGCCGGACAGACAGACATGCGAACGGACGGACAGTCATGCGAACGGTCGGACAGACAGTCATGCGAACGGACGGACAGACAGGTGAACGGACAGACGGACTGCTGTTGCGTTCCTCAATCCTAATTTTATTTAATCTATTTACAATAATGATTTTTTGCCGTCCCCTACCTAGCTCATTAGTTTGTTTGCTATTTGAAAAGTATCATCTCTTCACTTTAGTTGGAGAGGAAATTGGTCATTAGTATATGAAATATTTACATATGTTATATGTCGAAAGACTTGCTTGTATGGGAATTCAAGTTGTAAATTTGAACCTCGTAAATTACTTCTCACACGTTGTGTAGACAGAATGCCAGTGTTTTAGGTTCTTGATACCGAAAAATTGATTCACTACCAAACGTCTGTTCGTCTGTGGTCAAAGATGGCCACTAAACCGTTCTTTCCTCCTTTCTTTGATCGACTTTAACGAACTCGATTGATTGATTTATTGATTCGTGTTTCCGGGCGCGTCAACTACTTTGGTCATTAGTCCCGTCAGTGTAGTGCGTGTTTTTCCTCGGGAGGTGGCGATGAACGTTTCCCCCGCTGGATGGCGAGATCTGGCGCCGACCTACCGTCGACTAGCGGGGTTTCCCCTCAACCAAGTATCTCCCACCAGCGGGGCACCGCCCCAGTCGGGACAAGTTGTAAGCTCCCGACTGGTCTCCCGGCATGTGTGGTAGTGTAGTGCATGTTAGTGTAAGTGTGTGTGTAAGAGGAGAGGATAGGACAGGACAAGGAAGGGGAAGGAAAGATCGCGCACGGTCCGTGGCCCGTTTGTTAGGGTACTGCTCCGGCATTCGCCTGGTGTTGATCGGAGAAACCACGGAAAACTACCGATCAGAGCAGCCGGCCGCTAGAATTCTCCTCCAGACAGCGACTGAATTCGACCTAGCTGACAAGGTAGTGTCGAAAATCCTGCCACCGTTGGCACTCGAACCTAGGACCTCCCGGTCAGAGGGACTGTAGTGACATCAGGTTGATGCACTGAGCCATCTCTCCCGGTAACGAACTCGAGGCCCTGCGAGTTTGAAACATATTTTGATTTGAGGGGCACTTTACATGAAGCGTCAAAAACATTTTCAAAATTTCCTGAATTCTGGCTATACAGTTTATTTATTAAACTTTGTCACTGAATTGTGTAAAGAACCTCTGAGGAAATGGAATGGGTCTCAATCTTCGTTATATTCCCTGATTTTTCGAAAATTGTTCAAAATGTTTTCGGTGTCTTCTTACTACTACAATATTAAATATAGTTATATTTTTGTAGAGAAAACTGTTCTTTGCAATGAAAAAATGAAATAAGGTCATGTACAATTTTTCCGAAGTATGAGATGTTTTTGCTTAATTTTTCATTAAATGCAGCGAAAATTAATATTCAAAGTACAATCAAAAAAGAAATTTTAAAAAGTAAAATCTTTAAGAAGTCATAGACAAATTTTTGAAAAAGAAGTTTTCGCGTAATCTTTGCTTGAAGTTAATGCACAATATAAAAATACGTTTTCTTAAAAAGGCCTCTATGTTTTTTCTATATTTTTTCTCCGCGGATACAGCAAAGAATGCTTAAATTGGCGCAGTTTTTTTATTGTGCTTTCTGAATTTTCGAAAATGAAAAAAATAAAAATAATGCGATAAAGTAAATGCCGTTGTAGTCTCAATAATTTAATATCAGTCACGATGTGGGAGAAACAAGGTTATAATAATCCAAATTCTGCAGAGTCGGAAAACAATTCCGTCACATACCGTCAATGCATCGTGCTGGAGATATGCATACGTATCATTTGCATGAGTATCTGGTGCGTCATCTAAACATCCGGTATGCACTTTCCTTTCCGCAATTCCTGAACTTCCAGAGTCTTCTCTGCTTCCTTGCTTTATCGTTAAAATTTACTCTGAGATAATCAATTGTTTTCTATTTCCTAACATGCACCTGGGCAGCGAGCAATTCAAATATTTCTAAACATTTCAACCCCCTTTCTATGAATAAAATAAAACCCCTTGGTTTTGAATTAAGCCAAAATATTTACAAATGTTAACGCATTAGTATATTGAAGTCACTTAGTGAACCCCCTTGGTGTACCTTCAGTGTCAACTTGTGACATTTGTAGCACAGCAGAGTTATGATCACATAGTCCTTCTTACCAACCCTGTTGAACATTTCGTTTGACAGCTGTTGGACTCTGTTGAACATTTTTAATAGTAGATTTATTTATCACTTCATGAAACATAATGGATGTATTAGAATAATTACTCCTACATGCACGTTGGACAGATGTGCAAATATCATTAGTGGTTCAATTGTCAGTGCGAAAACAATGTTTCAAACTAGTGGTGCTAAAAAACACGTACTTTCTCACCTTTAGTAATAATTACGCAAAGCACACTAGGGCTTCATTTCGAAACTGATTACAATGGCATAATGTTTGACTTTATGAGGAGCCTACATCTTATGTTGATTTCGATGATAGCATCGTAAATGCCACACCATTTCCTACTATAATAAAATAGTATTACATAACCATTACTAAAGGCGAGAAAGTACGTACTGTTGTAGCACTAGTTTAAAATTACTACTAGTTTAAAATTAGTTTTGATATGTCATACCGAAAGATCAATTATTTCAAGAAAGTTTATTTTGAAATTAAATTTAAATTCGCATTTTGGTAAATGAATAAATATGTGTATGTCATAGTTTCTATCTTGGATGCCTCAACATTATGCTACGATGTGGTCCGTCAATAACAAAAGAAAGAGAACCTGAGAATCAACTTTCACAGTATCAGCTCGAGATATTTGACTCTCTGTATCATTAATGCCATCTAATATATTGCTTCCACAAGATTTTAATTTCTGAAACCATCAACATTTGAAAAATTCGGACTCATATTTTACCATCTTCGCCTCCGGTGCGCTACTACGCTTTGGATAGTAAACCGTTCTTCGTAAAAGCATTTTTACTTTCCCGTATACACGGAGTGATATACGTAGTATAGGGAACGTTTTGTAATGCTGGGCGAAAAAATGGCCAATTTTCAGCGGAAAAAAATTAATTGCCGGGCCGTGAAAAGGAAAAAGTAGATTAAACCAGTTACTAAATTAAGAAAAAAATCCCCTAACACGTGGTGTAGCCAGAAACCCTGTTTTCTAGGTCCTTGACACCGAAAACCCAATTGAAAGGAAAACGTCCGTCTGTCTGTCCGTCCGTCCGTCCGTCCGTCCGTCCGTCTGCCCGTCTGTGAACACTGCTAGCGCCTAAACCATACGTACGATTTCTTCCAAAATAGATATTCCCCGGTCGATCTGGTCCTAGTCAAAGCTTTGAGATTTTGAAAAAGATTCTTCAAAATTTCAAAGCATGTAGCACCACTAGTTTGGTCTTGGTACCAAACTCTATTTTAAACTCTCATCACAACTGTTTTTATTACGGCTTGATCGCCGGTAGAAAAATCCGTTGAAACTAAAAAAAATCTACATTTGTCGCTTTTTTCAGTTTTCATTTTTATTAAGCATGTCATTTTTACACTGAAAACAAGATAATGAAAAAACTAGGAAATATGCACCATTTAGTTTTCGGTATTAAGCTTTTTTAACTACCAACTAACAGATAAAAAGATGCAAAGAACACAGTTGTACAGACCACGAAAACTGTCCTTGTTGTCGAAAGTGATCAAAATTATAAATACTAAAATACAATTGGTGCTTTAGGTAGTCACGCTCTATACAATTTATCTTTTTTAATTGTAAGTTTAACTTTGAGATGATAAAAAATAATTTTGATTATTTGTTACACCAAAATTATCATAAGTGTTCGTGTATCAACTACAGTAGTTTATTATCGTTTCAAAATGTTTACGGTTGTTGAATATAAGAAAGGAAACAACTTTATTTCATAGAGATTAAGCGATTTGAAACGAATATATTTGTTTTATACGGTAAAATAATTTTAATGGTGTATGCCATTATGAAATAACATCATATTCCATGATATTCAACTTTACATGCATTTTTTTTTCTTTTCACAAACAGTTCGGGATCCAGTATAAATGTTGGAAGCTCCAGAAAAAGAAAGGGCTAAAGAGGAAGTTGCCATAATTTCTATTTAGCCGCCGAATGAAAACTATCTTGTAATTTTTCAAGAAAAATGCACCCAGGTCAGGATAACGTGCGAAAACGTGTAGGTTAGTACGTTGTACGTCGTCCACGAGATTCCTTGTTTCGAGTTTTACACGAAAACTTACGAACGCAGACTGATTTACACTGGTGGATCCAGGGGAGTACCATAGAGGCTGTGAGAATGTTGCTGCTCCAGCAGTGGACTGTAGGAAAATGTTGGTTTGGGGCAGCTAATCTCACACTCCTCGGTTTCTCAGAGTGCAAATAAATAATCTGGAACCTTTCATCTAGTTTAATTGTACCAAAGTGGTCAGATTATACAAACAATCTGCTGTATGATCAGCATTCTCATCATGTGAGGTGTTAAACTTGTAATACAAATAATTAGTTGACTGAAAACATATATGTTATGCAAAGTATTGACACCATGTGAGTGGTAAACTCGTTAATACGAATAATTAGTTCACAGAAAACATATATGCTATGCAAAGCATTGACACCATGTGAGGTGGTAAACTTGTTGATACAAATAATTAGTTCACAGAAAACATATATGCTATGCAAAGCATTGACACCATGTGAGATGGTAAACTTGTTGATACAAATAATTAGTTCACAGGAAACATCGATACAAATAATTAGGTTAAAGATTACAACTTTGTGCAGGCTGTGTAACTCCTGGAGGTTGCCAGTTGTATATACGCAGGCTGTAAATCTCGCAGTCGTCTTCTATAGCCAGTCCATCCTGATCCTGGACCAGAAGATGCCACACAGAGCGGAAACATCAAATTACAGATCCGCACAAATGTGAGTTTCGAGAGAGAGTTAATTGTAAGCGGCAAGAGGAGAGATGCCTCCTGGCCATGTGGCACACACGTGCGAAACCACTTTACACGTTTTTAACGTTTTCAAAGGGAGGAGCAAAACTAAATATTGTCTCCGTACTTAAAAGTTTGCGACACATTAATAAACATATGGTTAGCGTCGCACAGAGCAAAATACCCCAGATGCCTTGGGTTAAGAGGGAGCACATTGATTAACTCGCCACGTCGCCATTTTTCACACAGCACATGCTTCTGCTTGCCACGACTGCACGAGACTGAATAACCCACGCTTCCGGTTAGCGGTTGTAAGGCCCCTGGCCCGTCCGGTGGAAGATGTCACACTCGGCGCGGGGCAAGGAGGTTGAAGGGGCAGAGGGGCATCTCCGCTATATCCAACAGAGGCCATGCCCCCTCCCCCAAAGGCCTAAAATGTTCGTTTACCTTCCTTTATTTGGCAAAATTGATTGAAATATTTATATACGAATTACGTAATTATTTAAACAATAATATTGTATCGTATAACGTCTATAGCACATAAATAATATACAATATAATAAAAATATATTTATTATTTAACAAAAATCTACGATGCCCCCCTAATGATCGGCTGGATCCGCCTCTGCTGTTTTAGCCATACATGTAGAATAATCGTGTATCCCATCGTGTGGATCCCTAGAGCACGCCATTTAGTAAGTACACATGCACATACTAAACATACTATGTTTTTTCATTGCTCATAGTCTTATCTATTCCCACCCTAAACAAAGTGGAAATGTTAGAGCTTCAGTCGATTATTGGACAAATGGACAGCATTCATCAAGTGTCAGTATCAATAGCTCAGTACAAGAAATCCACATACAATACATGTACGTTACTTTACAACGCATTGCCAGATTAAATTAAACAATTAAAACCATTACACAAATTTAAGTTAAAAGTAAAATCTATTCTGATGCATAACTGTTCCTATACAATTAGAGACTATACTGATTGTCAAAAAGAAAAGTTTACTTTAACAAACTATGATATATATATATATATATATATATATATATATATATATATATATAATGAATTCCTTTCAATTTGTGTTGTATAATTTAAAAAAACAACTTAATACGCCTGTAACAAGTAATGTACTTCAGCTTCCGGGTCAATGACCCCCATCTCGATCAGGTTTTTCTCCAGTTTCCCTGATCCATTGAGCAAATGCTGAGGTGGCCCCTTGTTTTGCTTCTGGACGTAAGTGTAGCTTCAATATGCGCACGTTTTGTTGAGCACTTCTTTTGCTTTTAGTGGTAGGAGTAGCGCTGGGGGTGAGTAGCTGTTTTGTTAGCAATGCAGAAAAATCACATCTGCAGTTTCTTTACCGTCGCAATTATGTTTTCTATAACTGGGGAACGAAAATGTCTAGTTTTTCAAATAATGTTGCTAATCTCGCGCTTTTTTTAAATTCTCGATCTCAAGAAAATGTGCCCAGATAATCTCCTCCCCCATACGTGATATACAGGTTTTACTGTTGTTGTTTTTTTTGACCAAATAAATATCAAAAAATATCGAATGTAGGAAACGCTCATCTAAAAATGTTTCATAACGTCAGACTTGCTTCTTTTCTTGACCACCAATTATTACTGGGGAGTATTGTGTTGAGTTTAGGTCAAATGAAGACACCATTTTTTCGGTTGTGGTGTTATTTGACCTCAACTCAATAGAATACTCCCCAGTAATAAAATCAGATGGCGATCAATTTGAAAGGAGAAAGCGAGCGATCGCCTCAGGCGCCGTAAATACGAGGTGTATGACCACGAACCAATGTGCTTGGTTAAAAAGCGACGTCGCAAACTGCAAGCGATTGCTACAAACGTTTCCTTATGGAGAAGAGAAAGTAGTAAACAAGAATCTTATTCACACGCCTTTATGTTGAGGTAGGTAAGTTAATGCAGTTGGTGGGCGATGAAACTACTGTTTCACACCTTCCTTCACCTCCACGACGTAAAAGCGGTCAGGGAAACAAGGACGTCCCTGAAAACGCGAAATAAAGCGCGCCGCTGAAGTTCACAATGAAGAATGTTCGTTTTTAAATTTACTATTCATTGATGAAAAATTACAAGACCCAGTATCATAATACTTTATCATATCTTGTGATGGCTTCCATTATAAAGTTTTATACAAATCTTACTACAAGGTGCAGAAAACTAGAAAAACCCGTACTGTTTACAATATTGTTAAAGGAAATGATCAAGAAGGCTTCAAAGGTAATCTGTTTTTAATTCTTCTTGGGAGTCATTTAATGAGGCATGGTTATAGATTACTGTGGGGTTTTCTAGAATAGTATATTTAATAGGTTTGAATAAAAATTATTAGCGAGGAGGGCGATATGTTTGATAAAATGTGATACATTTAACACTTTATGAAGTTGAACGTATGGAATGAAGCATTAGGTATGTGTTTCTAGTCTGACAATGAGGAATCTATTTTACACGGTTTGCAGTTTGTTAATGTTGGTAATTGATGCGTTGGTCCAGGTAGGGCACAGCTAAATTTTTCTAAGATGGCCGCTGGGATTCGCGAGTGTGGGGGGGAAACATTAAGTGATGGGGAGGCAGCCAGGAAGCGGCGTTTGCGTGGGTCTGCCCATACCAAAAACATTTGCCTACCGCACCGCACGTGCTAGTGAACTTGGTAGGAAATTTGCTTTGTTAGTATCTTCGTTCCGTAGTGGAGAAACACCAAATTTACTTGATGGCCCGGCTCTGCTCTCATCATCTACATCTTTTCCATTGTTTCCCGTTTCCTCACTATCATATCCCGTTCCATCACTATCACTGCCATTATTATTTTCACTGATTCCGGTCAAAATAACAATTTCTTGATATGGTGCATTGAATCGTTGTGCGGCGAATCACTTTTTCATTGAAACCGACAAGAGATTCCACCTTCTTCCTCTTCCTCTTTTTTTTAGTTCAAAATGAACAATATTCCTGGATCAATTGATTTCATTTTCTTATTAATTTTGCGAAGACGTCTTTCCGAAACATCCGTAGGCAGCCACTCCCTTAAGAACTGCTTCGACTTTTTAACGCCATTTCTTCTGTGAAGGACTTCCTTACGCCACTTGCTCTGAACCGGACGCATTACAATAATCACAAACCGAACAATAATCATTTAAACACAACTTCAAGAAACAAATACAAATGCTTCACTCTAGTAAGAAACGCAACTGAAAGCTTGCACCTCGCAGATACGAAAAGTCAAGGTCAATGTTTACCCAACTGGAGTTCAAGTGCCAACCAGTGCTGGAAAGGGACGCCCTCCCCCCCCTAAACCAATAAGTTTGAGGAATGGACTCGGCAGCTCTGAGCCCTCGACCTTCAGCGGCTACGCTAAAATAATACTACTGTATAATATATGCGTGTGCAGGACGCAAATTGCTTTCCGACGCGCCCATGTTGGGAGAAGACCGAGAGCCATACTTCCGTTTTTCTTTCTTGGCGCGTGGGGTTGTGTATCTCACGGTATTTCGCGTCGTTCTCGGTTGTGCCGCTAGGAGCCGCGTGATCTCTAGCACTCTCGACTCGACTCCTAGCGGCACAACCGAGAACGACGCGAAATACTGTGAGATATTCCATTTTGATGCCCCCCCCCCACGCGCCAAGAAAGAAAAACCGAAATATAAGGACCTAACTGGGGGCAGAGGGGCTGCCTGAGGCGCCATGACGAACGCGCCGCCGAAAGTAAAGTCGTGAAATTGCATACGATTATTGTTATTTAAAAAACAACGCTTCCTGCACGGGACTTCAAACTCCCTAGGGAAAGGAGCATCTCCCCGTCAATTCGCACTCGACTGACACTTGAAGTTGTCATTATGTCGTGATGAACGATTTGATGATGGGTTACACTAAGGCAATGAGATGTTTTGCCTTCACCTTTTACGCTACAAGTATAAGGGAAACAACCCTGATTCGTGTGGGGTTTGAACGCAGAACTCAGCGACTAGCGATTGCCGTCGAAGCCTCCTGCACTACTCGAATCAGGAATTCGAAAAGCTCAGTATTCAACGTAGGAAATGATCTTGTCCGAAAAGACATCCTCGGCAAGTGCCGTATAGTATTTAACTATTTAGAAGTCACTCCTTGTTATTACACTTATTGATCTTTTAACATTAATCATGAATCATAATTCTCCCCGTATGCCATATACAGCTTTCACTGTTTTTGGTCCAGATAAATCAAATCGAATAGCGGAATTCCTTTTTAATCCAAATCTATCAAGGTACGACGTGTACATCCACCAGTTTAGCCAGCCTGATTGCTTGTTTTCGGGTGCGACAACTGCCAGGGGCATTAGTTCCTTAAATGTAGTGTATGATTTATCGCGAGAGGTAGTGGTTATCTCCTCCAGCTGGATAGCGAGACACCGACCTAGACGGCGGCTTGCAGGATTCCCTCAACCAGGTATCTCCCACCAGCGGGTAACCGCCCCAGCCAGGACAAGCTCTATACTTTTTACCAAGCTCTATACTTACTTACTACCGATCAGAGCAGCCGGCCGCTAGAATTCTCCTCCGGACAGCGACTGAATTCGACCTCGCTGACAAGTTAGGTGTCGAAAATCCTGCCGCAGTCGGGACTAACCTAGGACCTTCCGGTCCGAGGGAGTGCAGTGACATCAGGTTGATGCACTGAGCCATCTCTCAGGCATCTGTCAGGTAGGGTGGGAAGGAATTAGAACAGTGACTGAATTCGACTTAGCTGACAAGCTGGTGTCGAAAATCCTGCCGCCACCGTCGGGACACAGACTCTAGAGTCTAGATCATCCCGGTCAGAGATTGTGCAGTAACATCAATTCATGCCCTGATGCAGCGAAGCTGGTAATCTGCCTGTAAAGGGGCATGTAATGTACAGTACTGTATTTCGTGTGTTACCCATCCCAGCGACGCACTGTGGTCCAATTTGAACATTTACGGGGACATTTCTCTTTTGGAATTGAAATCCACTAAATAACACTTGCATTGCTAAATGTATATGCTTTTGAGTATTTTAACACTTAAATCTACAGTTGGGTAATTTAAATAAGATCCTGTATTCGTTTTAACACTATTATTGCGACCAAATGAGAACAGACATTTAGTACTCTCTATTTAAATCAGAGTAATAAAATGTTTGATATTTAAAGTTACATACGAGTATAATATAGAAAAGCTAATAAAAAACAAATACTTACATGACAAAAAGGAAATATAAAACAAGCACTTGTATGACTTATTCTTCAATATCACTCTCTGAAGAATCTTCATTTTGGCTCTGGAATGAGTCTTCTGGTGAACTCGTGGCTATTCTGGGGGATGTGCAGCCACTTTCAATATGTTGACTTGCTGTGGCAATTTATTTATTCTTCTTTTAGGTAAATTTCTGATACTAGAAATAAGTGGATCAGAGATACCAAGAGCGCATGGAGGTCTTCCATATTTCTTTGCCGACTATTTTTGCCAGTATTGTGTTCGCGAAAGTAGCAACATTTTTTGTGTTAGGTTCGATTGTTAAACGCAAGATATATATTGTATTGCTATAGAAAATTATATTGTAATTAACAAAAACATTGAAATTATTAACTTTTGTTCTAACATAATTATGTCCATGATTGCCAAAAATGTAAGTGTATTTATATATTGTGTATTGTGTTCTGTTAGGATCATATTTATCTATGTCAAATTTATTGTGTTCTTAGTGATCATATTTGTCTTATTATGTTATATTTGCTCTTTATTATTATTATTATTATTATTATTATTATTATTATTATTATTATTATTATTATTTGTTCACAATGTTTATTTGTTCATTACTGAAAATGAATTCATGAAGGACTGTAAATGCCCAGTTCCTTCACATGCCATTGTAACTGTGTCAAAGCATTTGCCTATTGTTCGGATGTAACAGATTGCAAATAAAAATATATAAAACGAAAAAAAAAATGTGTGCCTTGCTTCTAATGCTTCCTCGCTGAACTGGCCTATAGGAAGCAAAAGGGTTTCCATAACGTCAGCTCCATGAATTAATATTTTGTGAATTCTTGCTGGCATTTTGAACCATGCATAGTGTTCCACAACAATTTCTCCTGATTCGTTAGCGTACTTTTTAAACTCTTCGGTGTTTAACTCGTAACCGCAATACATGGCTTGTAAAATCACCGAAAACCGTGATATTAACTTTTAATTAACCCCAGTGATTTCTGCCGCTTTTTTCGGGTCCTCCTTTGCGGGTCTAGCTGTGGTTCCATAATTGGTAATCCCGTATCCTGTTTCACAATATCCACCAGTAAACAAGTTTCCTGTCGAAAGTTTGAAATAATTTGCTTTTCCCTTTCTTCAAATGCAGCTTTGTTTTTATGCCTACGAACTTGCCAAGTTTTAAAACTTAATCTATACGACATATGCAACATGCATTCAAAAAATCGAATGTGTGCATGTAATATGGACAATCCATATAAAAATGTGCTTGTGTTGCAAGGCATTTGCAAAACAGCGCTTATATCGTTCACCTCGCTGCAGTCGCATGGCAAATGTAGCAACTCTGGGTAGATGGATTTCCTGCTTCGGTGTTGGCTATTTTTGCCATCCAGCATGTTCTTTAGCAATGAATAATACACATTAATTTCCTTTCCATTAGTTGTAATGCAAGTTGGCTTCAATGCTGATATTTGTCTCTCTATGTATTCATTCTCCTGAGCAATGACATCATGAGTTTCTTTCACAAACTGAAATTTAATTGGCATGCAAAATCTTGTAGACGAACAGCGAGGATTTTGCCACATTATTTGTTCGACATTCGCAGTGTTTTGTTGTCATTTTTAAAGGAACAGTTGATGTTAACAACAAATCAGAATCAGTAGAATTTGTGCTTTCAAGAAATTTTTGTTTATAGTTTGAGTGGCAGGAACTTCCATCAAAACCCCATTTGTATAAGATTTCCAAATTGGAATTATTGCGCTCACTAACAACTGTACTGAGAACTGCGTTCTGTACTAAGCATTAACGATGTGCGTTATGATCGAGTAGATTTTGTAATTTAACTTCAGCTTTTGTCTCCGAAATAAATATATCTTTGAGGTAGCTCTGCTGTTTTACTTTTAACACATTGTTGTAGGCCGGGTATATGTCACAATTTCTCTCTTTCACACTTTTTCTTAATCGAATATATTGTGAGTTGCTCAATTTTGCATCTACAATTAATGCCAGGGCTTCTTCTGGAGTGTAACGCTGAACATTTTTCTTTGGCAAGTGTAAGCGCTTTATTGATCTCAAAGAATTACATTTCGTTTGCCTTGGTTTGTAAAAATCTTTTGTATTGCAAACGCTAGTTCTTGGGGGCTATGGCTCTGGACTAAGTTCTTTGTGCGCCTTCTCTTTGTCCTAGCGCTTACTGTGTCAAATTCTCGTTGATTTTTATGACTTATGGATTTTAAGTCACTTTTATGTTGTGAAAGAAAAGTCATTTTTTCTCTTAGCCAATCGTTATTGTGCTTCAAAAATGTTCCTTACGTCTTCCGCTTGCATTCCAACGACGTACAATAATAATGGTAAAGAAATTCATTTTTACTGGTAATAACCTCTTCTGGAATATTTGGTATTCTTGATAAAACGAAATGTACAATAAGCTTCCTCGCACATGTTGTATTCGCTCGGGAAATGAGACTTTCGCGTTAAAGAATTTCATACAATTGAAGTCGCGTCACTCCCAGCGGTGCACCTACCGAGAAAGAAAATTAAATAATGCAGGTTGCGCAGGTTTCCGCACTTTAAAATTAGTGCCAATGTAAAGATAGATAAATACTCTATATTATGTAAAATACCTGTAATGTTACAACGTGTAACAGTTTTGTTCTACTCAAATCAATTCCGTATAAAAGTTATAAATGTTCATTTTTTCTCTAATACTTTAGAAAATAAATTCTGTATTTATAAAACGTTAAATTCACTTTAAAGATAGTATATAACGTACCTCAGGAACTTGATGCCATATTGGCACAAAAATGTTCACAACACTATATTATAGACACGTGTAAGTACACTTGGAACACAATCTTCCGATCGACGTCCACTGTCGACTGAACGCGCTCCACAATATACGCTGAGTTTCAAGAAGGCTTATCGCTCTACGCTTCACAGAATATCGTCTATTCATACTTTTTCGAACAATTCAAGCTTCTGTTCACAATCCTGAATCGATACATCAAAGTTTCAGCAACTTTGGTTTCAAGGCAAATGTCCCCGTAAATGAGCAAAATAGACCACTGTGCGACGTAATAATACATCGACCTTTAGTAAAACATATTCTTTAGTTTCTTAGCATTTTAATTAACTGCATGTGTACTATCAGATAGAGAACGAAATGGCGAGCGACTTTCTAGTAAAGACAGGCTTTTCCTTTCCGAAGCGACCAGTCAGGCTTCTAACCGACCACCTGTCTGCTGTCTTGCAAGGCAGGGCCTCCCAGCGAGCACCCGCATGCCAGCTGCCCGGCGTGCATCGCGTCCCGCCCCGCCAGGACCCGTCCCGGCTCGCCCCGCCGCCCCTCTCCGCCCCGTTCCGCCCCGCCCCTCTCCTTCCCCACTCCTCCCATCCCCTCTCCGCCCCGTCCCTCTGCTCCCCGACCCTCTCCTCCCGGCCCCGCCCCGTTCCGTCCCGCCCCGCCTGGACCCGCCCATCTTCGCCCCGCCCCGCCCCTCTCTGCCCCGCCCTCTCCTCCCCACCCTCTCCGCCGCACCCCTCTCCGCACCGAATCGCCCGTTTCTTCCCCGCGCCGCCCCGCCCCGTTCCATCCTAACCCGCTTGGACTCGCCCCTCTCCTCTCCGACTTGCCCCTCTCCTCTCTTCCCCGCACCGTTCCGTCCCATCCCTCTTCGCCCTGTCCCTCCCCCCTCTGCCCCGCCCTCTCCACCCCGCCCTCTCCGCCCCGCCCTCTCCGCCCCACCCTCTCCTCCCCACCCCTCTCCGTCCCGCCACGCTTCGCCCCGCCACGCGTCGCCCCGCCCCGCTCCGCCACCTATCAGCTGCCATCCAGCAGTGGCCGCCATCCCCTGCAGACTCCGCCTTCACTGAAGCCTGTGCCATCAAGGCCGCTACCACCCACAGCCAGCTGCTCCGAGCGCTCCCACTCCCACCGCCCACGCCATATTGTACCCTCTACTCCCATCGGAGACCGCCCTCTTGCACCAATCCATTTCCACCGCTCACGCAAATAGCCCATGCCGATCGCAAACGCTGCCCCCTACACAGCCTGCACATCTGCCCACGGCCGCCTCCTATGCTCACTGTCGCTCCCTGCGCCCTCGCTTTCTCCCACGGCCAACGAACGTCCACCATCCACTTCCACCGCTCACCCCAATCGCTTATTCCCATCGCCAACGTTGCTGCCCACACCCACTGCAAACGTCCACATCCACGCCCATTTCGCACTGTCCACCTCCCACATTCCACCCCAATGCCTATTTCTCACCACTCACCGTCCACCGCCCATTCAAAACTCCACTTAGGTATTCGTGGGTGACGCTGCTACTGCCCGCATACTGCCCCCAGCGCATGGCTCATTGGTCACCGGATACCTCCCACAGCCACCCATCTCCCACCCCTCCCCCATCCCTCACCATCAATACTTGTGACGCTGGCACCGCCATCATCGCATGCACCTGGCACAGACATTGTCACACGTCAACCGCCAACAAAGGATTTCCCACTACCTTCTATAGTGCGATATTTATGACTTTGCCCCTCAACTCTCTATGGCCACAATAGAATATCAAACGGCATTTCTTGTCTTTCTCGCTTGTGCTGGTAGATGTCGCATGACCGCCAACACCGCGATATGTATGTATGTATGATACATATGTATTCTATCGTGAAGAGGAGCGTTGAGGGGCAAAGTTACAAAAATCGCACTGTAAACGAATGTCCTGCATCGCTTTGTTCTCCATTACCGGCACCTATCGGCACAGGCACCTATCGACACAATCCTCAGTCGCAATTGCCACTTCCGTCGTATTAGTTACTACTACAAGTGTTCTCTTCTACTCTTCCATTATCGCAGCCATCATCATCGCTATACTGCGATGTTTCTAGGAGCGACACTCAAGGAAACTCAAATCCCATCTTCGCGATGGAATATGTCACGGCATTTCGCGTCTTTTCTCGGTCTTGCCGGTAGAAGTCGCATGATCGCAAACACTGCTTCATACGGTCACGATCGTGCGAAATCTAGCGGAACGACTGAGAAAGACGCGAAATGCCGTGACATATTCCATCGCGAAAATGGGATTTGAGTTTCGTTGAGAGTCGCTCTTAGAAAAATCGCAGTATAACACCGTTGCTCCCTACTTCTCAATAACTCGAGAAGTTGCCACCGCTTCGTCCGCCGCCACCTCCAGCAGCAGCTGCGCAGTGCAACAGCCTCCGCTCCCATTGCATTTCTTTCCGCGCGCCTGTCCCCTCTCTCAGTTTCGTCATCGCATCGCGCAGGGCCGGATTTGAGAGTGCGCCACCTATAGGCTAAAGTCCATTTGCCGCACCTTTGTTGTTCATAGTTGAATAATACATTGGTTTTATACAACAAACGGTAGAGTTAATTCTTGTTTTCATCTTTTTTAAACATTAAACACAACAATTAGCACAAAAGCTTTCATTTAGGTTAGATAAAATTACAATTTTATTGGTTTACACAACAAATTACATAATAACTTTCGTTCTTCTATTTGTTTTTCGCTAAAGTCTTTCAAGATTTGTTGAAAAAATAAAATGGGTTTCCAACTGAATTAATTAGTTCTTGGAGATCACTTTTTTAAACATATTTTTATACTTCAATGCTAATGACTACGTTTTGCTTCGTCCCCCCACTCTCACCACCGCGCCGCCATCTCGGCGCAGCGACATCGGCGCCGGCCGGTGCTGCGCTCTGGCAGCGCTTATGGGCAACCGCTGCGGTTGCCAAGTGCGAGCTAGGCCGCGTCGCGCCGCGCCGCGTCGGGGTCTCCGCCTCTCCGGCAGCAGCGTCGGTGCTCGGCGGCAGCGGAGGCGACGGAGGCGGCGGGCGGCGATGGCTGGCGGTGGGCGCCCAGCAGACCACAGCCGCAGCGCCGCGCTCTCTCCCGCTCGGCGGTGGCTCACGGCCGCTTCCTGCTCCAGCCGCCGCGAAGCAGATGAAGCCCTCGCGGGGCGCCCCAAGGCACTGGAGGGGCTGGGGCGTAGCGAGGGGGCAGGGCGCCCCAGGTGACACCATTCTAGGGGTGACACCAATTAAAATATTTTAGCCTGTAGTTGGAATTATATAATTGAAATAATTTACTTGAAAATGTATATGTTAATAAAGATTAGCTGATTTGGCTCTATTGTGAATAGAAAATGACATTACAATAAGCATAGATTTTAATGAAGTTTTAAATACGTTTGCTGCCCTAAAATCTCGTAAAGAGGTTTTATAAATAACATACATTTGTTGATAAATATTTTAAAATGAAACAACTTATTTAAAAATTATATTGCAATTATTCTTAATCACATAAATTTTTTTAATATATTATAAATAATATATTTTAAATTTTTAATATATTATTATTTGCAAATATGTTTCTATTTTTAATAAAATAAATATGCAGCAATAAATATTTTTATACTTTATTTATGGGGGGTTGACCCCAGTAGCTTCGCCCCAGGTGACACTAACTGAAGCTACGCCACTGTGGAGGGGGAAACTAGAGGAGGGAAAATTGAAAAAAAAAAACAAGGCACAGGGATGTCCAGGGGCGAATACAGCCTATGATTTTGGAGGGGATTTTGTTAAATAGTAAGGTGACCAATTTTTTTACAATGAAAGTGAGGACGAAAAAATGTAAGAAAAAAGAAAAAACGCAAACAAATGAAACGTATTAATCAAACAAAAAAGCACCAATTATGCGTACATCTCTTTCAATTATTTAATTAAACAAGTATTTTTCAATTGAATGAATATTTTTGTCAGCATATCATTTTCTAACCATATGTGAGAAATTGCGGAGAAATTCCAGCTTACCAAATTGGATTTTAAGATAAGTGCTGCAGTTGGAGTATCAGCATAAAGGAATCAATCGTGATTTCTCACTTGATTAACTAGATTAACACATTAGTTTTAAAATATCCAAAAGGAGGACAGATAGGAGAACGCTTCTTGAGGAAGGACAGAACCTACAAAAAGGAGGACAGTCCTCCCTAAAAGAGGACGATTGATCGCCTTATAAACAGTAAATATTTGTTATTGTTTACAGTAAATATTTGTATATATTTATTTTGTAGTGTGTATATGATACTAGGCCTTTTGAGGTGGGTGGCTATGGTCCCCTGCCCCCCCCCTCCCGGATCCGCCACTGAGGGTGTTCCGTAGACGGTGCCTACCTCCCCAAAACAAACATTTTTTGCGATTTTACTCCGTTTATTCAAAATAATTGGTACCGCAAGAGTAGATATCACATCTGAAACAGTATTTCCACAAAGTATTAAAACACCTTTTTTTGAAATATTACTTCAAAACCATTTATGGGGGTCTGAACTGGAATTGCCTCCCGCCCCCTGACAGACCTACTAGGTCACACCCTGCCGAGCGGCAAGTGTTCTTTTTTTCTTTTTCCCTTTTTTCTTTTCTCTCTTTTCTTTTGTTTTTACTCTTTGTTTCTTTCTTTTATTTCAAACTTGTGTGTCGCGGCACTTGGCGAACTCAGCAACTCTCGAAAAAAAAATAATAAAATAAGGGCAATTTCAGATTGAGTTCGGATTATCCACCACCCCAATCACCAACGAGTCCCCGAGAGAATTCTTTCTGATTTGAGCCCAGCCAGCCCTCAGGAACTATTTTCCAACGAAAATGCAGTGTAATAAAAAAATTGGGTTAAACTTCGCTTCTGCTGGATCACTAAGGACGCTGCATGAAGGGTGAGGATGAAGAGGAAAGAGGTAATTTGGTTTTCGACATACAAATGCGTTGGCAATGTTTGCGATACATCGTAGATCCAAGAAGGTTCGTGTATCTACATACAATATTGTTTTATGAAAATCGCAGGTGCAGAAGTCGGAGTCTCCGTGATCATTTGGAATTGCAAAAGGGAAGTAAATCTACTTGTCCGTTAGTGTATTTTGTGGTTGCCAAAATTCAATTTGATTCGATTCAACGTAGCTTAATTTTGCCTAAAAATATCAAGGTTATTTCCCCTTCTTCATGCAAAAAATTTCAAAAGCCCTTGGGCACATCTGCACGTAATGTGAGATCTTCACAATAGACTCCAAACGTAAGGTGCTTAAGATTTTATGTGTTTTATCAGTCACATGCGCCTTTAACCCGTGTTAACATGCAACCCTACAGTTGTGTTAAATGCACTTATACAATCCTGTATGTTAAGAAATTTAACATCCTTAGCAACGTAAATATACATCTAACGATTCATCGCAAGCCAAATCTGTATTAAGAAGAAAAACATGCCGGTGTACAAAACAAATCAGTTTCAAACAATACAAAATAAAAGTAACTCTATTAGTTTTGGGGATAATTATTGTTAATTGTAATATTAAAAGTGCAATTAAAAAACGTGTTGTTTGGTAAATTAACCTCATTTTCCTGGTATTCGACCAAATTAACCTCTTCTCCTGTAATCATATTTACTGATCTGAAAGTATCGCCATCGGAAGTCGACGCGCCAACTTTTCACCGCACGTCATTTCTTTAGGTCTCCTTAGGTTCAGGAGAATTATTTACATCCATCTTTTGCTCAAACCACGGTATACGAATATAGTTTAAATAGATATATCGTAAGCAACTCCCCATCATATCATGGTAACGTGCCGCAGCAACAGAATCCATATGTTTACTATGTAAACATTCGCATAATTCGTGAGATTTTATGGTGACCAATAAAATGCTGAACATACCACGAAATGTTAGTGTTATTACTGCAGAGACCAAAAGTTAAAAATGGATGCGGAGCGTAGTGGAGCTGAGGACAAAGAAAAATGACGTAAAAGTTTGATCAAACCACTTCAGATGATCAATTCAAGCTGTTGGATACTTACTGATATCATCGAGGCTTCTACCTTTTGGTTAAGTGAACTTAGCTCGCAAACGTTTCGTTTGCACTGTTCTTTGAAAGAAAATCTCTTCCTTTATTTATCGCGAAATCGGTGGAACTGGCAATGGCGCCGATACAGGAAACTTCGATTGCATTGTTCTCACAACAGCTGACATTACAATATATGAGCGAAGAAATCGAAAAGGCTACTTAGGAATTATGTGGGGACCATTTGTTGCATCTTGTGAATAATGCTTGAATCAAGTACCATTAAAATGATGTTAACATCGATGAAATCTGCGAAAAAAGGAATTAAAAATGACGTAAACAGGTAACTAGTGGTGCTACAACAGCACATACTTTCCCGCGTTATTGGAAACAGCTACGTAGCCTTGAAATAATGCACTCTCGCCATCACTGCTCCATACAGTCGCGATCACTCGACTCCTAGCGGCACAACCGAGAACGACGCGAAATACCGTGAGATATTCCATCGTGATGACACGCCCCCACGCGCCAAGAAATAAAAGCCCAAGTACAGGAAGAGAGAACGGTCGGCCCGAAGCCTGGAGGTCCCCTCCGGAGATGGAGGGAGACCTCTGACCCGCAGGGCGACTGCGCCCGCGCTGCGCTGCGCTGCCTGGCGCTTGGCGGGCGACGCTTGGGGCAGCCGGCGGCGGAGGCGACTGCCGGCCCGCTTCTGGCTACAGTCCCTATACTGCGAGTTTCGTAACTTTGTCCCTGACAGGAAACAGCTGTTTCGCTGCCATCCAAACGGGAGCTTATATTTCGCGACAGTGACGTCACTATGGTGAAGTTCAAGCTCCCGATTGGATGAAACCGTCAACAGCTGATTGCTGTCAGCGACAAAGTTGCGAAAATCGCAGTATAGATATACAGAGAGTTAGCGCAACCGCCGCCATTTAATATCCTCTCGCCCGATAGCCCCATCAAGTAGAATTCAGACGTTGAACAGAAATGATAACAATTGGTGACCTAATGCAGATTTTTAAGAATATTACTGTTGGTTTGAGAGAGATTCATGGTTCTCAACACCCAGACTACCTCACAATTTCCAAATTTCCTGACAACTGAATATAAAGTGGCGGGATTGGAGATACAATGGAATGCGCTACACTCTGTATCTAGGGACTCTACTTCTGGCGCTCGCAGGGCGCTCTCTGCTTTCCACAGTTGAAGTGGAAAGACAGCGCCAGACGCGACTGAGGGATCGCCCATAGATTCTACTTCGATTTTTCTACAGTGACCGATGGCATTGGGTCATTGTTATACCTCCTGCCTTATGAAGCTTTTTTTCTACTCCCATTGTATAATGCTAACATTTGATGGCTGTAACCAGTTGCATAATGATATTGATTTCGATACAGTTTTCATTTTGATACAGATTCTTGACCAATCACAGAGAAGTTTACAAACCAAATATTGATACTTAATCATTGAGAATCTTTCTAGTAAATGTTTCGTTCGATGGCGTACATTAAAATTATATTTGATATTATATTACAATTTATTTCATTATTAGTAATTTTTTTTTGAATGTTATTTAAAATAAATTGGATCGTAATTTTACTTTGATCCTACTTGACTAGCGCAGTCCTCCCTCGCAGTCGAACTGGTGGCCAGAGTCACCTGCGGTAGCATGCGAGGGGTAGGGTTACGGAGCGTCTGCTAGGTGGCCTAGGGTGAATCCTTTACGTCAACGGCCACGAAACGATTCAATGTAAAAGTTTAACTTACAAAAATCGTAGGAAAAGTACCGTATGTAACGCGATGTAATGGGTATTAATACACTCTTGAGATGTTTACGATACTCGTATATTAATACCAATCATTACTGCATCGTTTCATAATGTACTATTACTTCACTCGCGAACGTCCTTCTCCACAGGGCTCGTGTTAAAAAGATTCATTTTATAAGGCTGGAGGTGTAACAATGATTTAATGTCATCGACCACTATAGAAAAATCCAAGTCAATGTAACGCTAAATTGGGGAAGATAGTTTGAGGCAGCGTTATGCTGAATTACATAGGGATAGGGGGAAATAAGTTTAGTGTCAGGTAACATTGAAATTGATTTTTTAACATTTATTTTTCCAACATTTGCTGAAATAATATTTTTGTCTTGTACTAAAACATTAAAATATTAACTAACAAATTTGTTTTAAAAACATACATTTAAGTTACTAAATTGTTAAGATAAATGAATATATTCATCAATTTTTTATTGAATCTGTAAGCCAGCCATATTTTCATTTCTTAAAGATGTCGCTTCATCTTTGGATCAAAACGAAGCACCTACTGGAATATTTTTAGATGTTTCAAAAGCTAATTTTACTTTCAAAACATTCGTATCAAATCCGTGGTATTGCTCTAGATTGGCTATGTTCGTACCTTAAAGAACGATCTCAGAGAGTAGAAATACCTTACTGGAATGATGGAACCTTATGCACACACCTTTCCGCTTCTTTGTCAATTGCACGTGGACTCCCGCAGGGATCGGTTTAGATCCTATTCTCTTCCTACTATGCGTTGTGGCGTCGCGGGGTAGAGCGCCGCTGCTGCGGGCCGCTTCGGGAAACCCGCTCCTAAGTCGGAAGGGGGATGGGGGTGGAACGCGGCGGCGCCTCGCCGGCACGCGTCGGGCGGGGAAATCCCGGCACCAAAAATAACTGGGAGAACAGGGTGCGCACGGGCGCGAGTCTGGGTGATGTCGGTTGCGCCCTGGCGAGGGCTGGCCAGCGAGCCGAATGACGCCCGCCGCTTGTAGAGTGGGGGCGAGCCGACAGATACTTAAGGCTGCGCCGACACGCGCCTCGCGGGATACGCAGGGTGTCGAAAGACGGGTGGTATATCCAGTGCTATCTTTGCACGTGATCTTCAGGTGGAAGATCGGTTTTAGCGTGAGGCCATGTAACTTTTCTAGTTACGGGACTCTATGTCCGACAGCTTCGCACTTCGCGTTGCTTTTTCCTGCTCTCGAGCAGTGGTACTGGGCTAGGGCTAGGGACGGTCGCGGGGTTTCGCGGCTAAGGGAATTGAAAGGTTGCCAAGGAATAATCTTTGTACTATAATTGTAAATACATTGTAAACATCAAACAGAAACAGTCGTCTGTGTTATTCTTTTCTAGTACGTCACAGCGTAAACGATATGCCCTTGACGATTCAAAACGGAAGAACACTTCTCTTCCCGGATGATACGAAAATTCTTTGCAATAACGAAACCATAAACAATACAATATTAGATGGTTCAAATTGGTTCCGTAATAATAAATTAAAAGTAAATGAAAAGCAAACTTTATCAATGCAGTTTTCCATTTCAAATAAACATTTCTGTACTCCATTCAAAATGAACGGTATGCCATTCATTAAAAAAACAGTAACACAATTTTTATATCTCTCAATTTAGTCAAACCTTAAATGGAACATCGATTTAAATGAATTGAACTCAAAATTAAGTTCATTGTGCTATGCTTTCGGAATACTTTCAAATTGAGGTAGCCTTCATAGCTGCTCGTTGTGTGTATTTCGCGAATGTTCATTCCCGCCTGAGATACGACATAGTAATACTCTGGGGAAGTACATCTTATAGCTCCCGGACTTTTAGATTACAGAAAATAATTGTGCAAATAATAATCAAATCCCACGTACGTGATTGTTGTAAGTATCTCTTTTTGTTAATCTAGTATTTTACCATTACATTGTCTCTTGATTTACGAATCAGTGATTTTTCTCAAAAATGACTTACTTAAGGGCGGGAATATATATTCAGCAAACGCCGATGTCTATAACTATAACACACGACGTAGTAATCATATTCATCAAGTGATAGCATCAACAGATCGCTACAAAAAATTCACACACAATATACATGCATTATTTTAGAACGTTTTGCCAGATGACATTAAACGATTAAATTCCATACAAAAGTTTGAGTCCCCAGTAATTTTTTTTCTGCTACGTAACTATTTCTATACAATTAGAGATTATACTGATTATCCAAAAGAAAGTAGTATTAATTTTAACAATGATATTTAATGTATTATTTACTATTTGGACTGTAGAATTCTAAAGAACCTGTAACAAGTATTGTACTTCAGCTTCTGGGTCAATGACCCCCATCTCGATCAGCTTTTTCGTCCTGTTTCCCTGATCCTTGAGAAAATGCTGAAATGGCCCCTTGTTTTGCTTCTGGATATAAATGAAACTTTATTATCTGTGCACGTCTTCGAGAATTAAGTGGGAAATATAGTTATTCAAATTATCACTCTCCATGTCAGTGCAGGAAGTATTATTCCTTCATGAAGGGCATGATGAGGAATAAAGAGCCCAAATCTGTAGCTGATTTACTCTTAAACATAGATTTTATTACATCAGGGAGAATATTTTGTTAGCAATCCTTGCAAAAAACTCTCACTTCTTCTGTATTCAAAATTCAACTAGTATACGGCTTAGGGTAGGGATCACAGAATTATGAAAACGGGTACAGAATTCACTTTTCCCCGTAGCACGTCACACAGTGGTTTTTTAAACTGTTTTTGACGTAAATAAATAAATAAAAGAATACGTACTCGAACATTTATACATTGAACGGGTGAGTGCTTCCTAGTCACCCATTGGTTCCACCCACGAATACGCAGCTTGCTTCATGTATTTTGGACGTGTATATGGTTTCTAAAACCATAATATTGTAACATATTGGCAAGCGAACCTCGTGGTAGCTACTTGGGTATGGGAGGAAAGGGATTACCAATAAGAAATCGCCTCGCCAAGCAGGAAGGGAAAGGTGCCCTAGAGAAAGCACCCAAAGACTGAACAAAGGGCAGGCCATTCTAGAGGCAGGGCGGGGGAGGCGGGTGTCGTAGGAAGTCACGTGAGCCTCCAGTATATAAGAGAGGAGACGAAGAGAATGCGCGGGTTCTAGAGAAGGAGTGAGGACCTCGTGTTCCTGCACAAATTTGCGCCAGGGCAGTGCAGCGGCGAGCAGGGCTCGTGAGGCAAGTCACGTGTTGACGCGCCTGCGGGGACTTTGTGTCCCAGATGTGACTACGGTCACGTAGGAGTGCTCCGAGTGAGGTGTGGTTGAGATCCACCACTCACACATCAATCAGTTAAGATCGCTCCTGCGATCAAGGCACATCACGGATTGATGCGTGAACTTAGTGCCCTAGTGTGATATCCGGTCACGGAAGCTGGGCTTTGTGCGCGCTTCGAGTTAACGAGTGGCGAGTGCCACTAAGGAAATTGATTCTCAATCGGATTTGGGATCGTTTCCGCGATCAGGGGATAGTAGAAGGTCTATCAGAGCGATTGTATTAAATGTAACCATTTAACTGTACATATTTGTTTGTAAATATAATTGTATATATGCAAGCTCTGTGTCTGTGTTCGCTGTGAATACCCATGACGTCACGATATATACCATATTATAGCAATCTTACTGTCATAAATGTAACCAATAAAATGCAAGCTTGCAAATGTGTTGAAGGAAAATATTCTTTTTTCGATTAACATCTTCGCCTGGTGCTATCATTATAATAATGTTGTAAAGATCTTCTTTTGTAAGACTTTTGTGAAAATATTCCATACCATGTACGTATAATCTGCTCATTTTCTCTGTCGTTTCAGATCGTTTGAGATAAGTAAATAAGAGGTGGAGTGTTGGCTTCAGATCCAAGATTTGAAAGATTAATTGGCCTGCAATATCACAGTAAACCAAATTAAAATTATGATATGTAATTGTTGTAGTCGTTCTGAAAAATACTTAAAATCAATAATTGAATGGCTTCATGGGGTTTATTAACAATCATTAGAGATTATCTATTACTTTAATTGAAAATTAGGATCATATAAGACCTTCTATGGTGTTCAGGGACTCGAATGTTTGAGCGTAATACTCTAAGAGCGTTCTTTCATCCGGCACTTAAATATGTTATTTATAGAGCATATTAAGTTTTAAACAAGTTATTTTATAACAGAAAAATAAATTAATTTCGGCATCTTGAAAGGTATCTCTTACCATCAACTACTACATGAAGCAATTTCTTTTAAATGTTTATTTTCACTTTTGTTAATTGTTTAACTATTTTAAAGTTTTTTTAAACTATGTTAGTTTGATCCTGCAACACTCTCCAGTAGCAGGTGTCATTTGAAAGCGAGCTGACAGAATAATACAATTAAATAAAATCTCTGCTACAAAAAACATTAACCCATTCGAACTTTTCTCGTGTTCTTTACAGTGTGAAAGGAATATTTTCCGCTTTTCTCGCGTAGACTTTTCTGAAATAATGACATCCCTCGGGGTCTTCATTCTCGTATCTTCTTGGTCATCGCCTTCCCAATTGCGGAGCTTCAAACAATAGAAATTGTGAGAGATCTTACGGATAGGCAGAACATGTGAACAAAAACTCGCCTGGGGTTTCTTTCAGCTACTGTCATGCACTTTTAAGAACGTGAGAAAGACTGGGATGGTAGGGATGGGTGGCGCGATGGCTTGAAGTGACAGAACTCTAATTGTGTTTCCATTAAATGGAGTACTACGTCAGTGTGAATTGAGAACTTGAGAACTTCTGATAGTGAAGTAGATATCGAAGCAATTGCTTGAGAAATGTCCAAATACTTAATGAAACCTGATTTCGAGTTTAGTGAGATAAACTTGTAATGTTTGGGCATTTACAGCTTGCAAAAAAAAAAAAAAACCAACAGATACAGCTTACAAATTTAGCTGAGTAAAGTGTCACAAAAATAATGTGGATCTAGGTCGAAGTATTATTATTCAGGTGGAACTGAGGAACAATAATGTAAATTCTCCTTTTCCAAGAGAGATACAAACGACGAAGTGGCTTTTGTGGAAAACTAGTAGAAACTCTAGGATTTATATGAATAAAAACAAACAACATCAACGTACCATTCGTATTACTCGTTCACTTTACATTTGCAGACGGAGCGCTGCGATCTGTTTACATGAGGTCACCGCCGACTGAATGAGAAACGCGCGTCTGCAGTTTATACTGACCGTTTAATATGATATAGATGGCGGTGAGCAGCACACAACCCCGGCGGGGCAAGAACATAACCATTAAGCAGTAGATAAGTGCAAAGAAGATATAACAATATTGTACGTGAATGTTGTGAATATCGTGTGGTGTGATCTATTTTATTGAATATTATCTTAATCATTTAAGAGCGCGACTCCAGCTCACTGCCAGAAAGGCATAATTCGTCTGCTGTGTCCGTAGCGCTTGTGCAGCGTTCGGAGACAGCAGATCGGTCAAATGCTGATTGACATCGGGGCCATTCGTGTATTCTCGGTTGTGTGTTCGGGCCTTCGCTTTCAAAACAACATTAGTTCCTAATTCTGCCGTCTGCAAATGTATAGTGAACGAGTAATATTTACTTAAAACATTCTTCAATTCTGTGTCTGTTTTAAAGCATTCGTTGGACTCTGTCAGCGCCCTGGCAACGCGTTTTGGAGAAACTTACGAGGTGTCTCCAGGTCCGAAATTCCGATCTTCAGAGACTTATTTTACGCTGGGAAATTAGTTAATGCTTAATTTTTACGTGCATTTACGTGAAATTCTGTGCGTGCATCGCAGCAGAAACTGAAGTGAGAAGCCTTCGAATGGGCTTAAAGCAAATGAGCTTAACAGCTCGGATAGATACTTTTTTTTTCACTCCAATTTTATAATGCTGTCATTTGATGGCTGCGACCAGTTGCGTAATGATACTTATTTCGATACAGATATAATTATGATTCAGATACTTGACCAATCACAAAGAAGTTTACAAACAAGTTTACATATTGACAATTAACCATTGAGAATCGTTCTAGTAAATGTTTCGTTCGATTGTGTACATTAAAATTACATGTAATATATTATGATCTTCAGTTTTTATTTCTTTTATTATTCATATTTTTCGTGGAATATTATTTAAAATAAATTGGACCGCAATTTCACTTTGATCCTATTTGACTAGCGCAGTACTCCCTAACAGGCGGACTGGTAGCCACAGCCACCTGCGACAGCATGCGATGGTAGAGTTAGAGAGCTATCCGCTAGGTGACCGTGGCTGAATCCTGCGTGTCAACTGTCCTACATGCAACGAAATAATTCAAATTAAAAGTTCAACATATAAAAGTCGTAGAAAAAGTATCATATGAAACTCGATGTAATGGGTATAAATACATTTGTGTGAAGTTTACGATACTCGTATTAATACCCATCATTACATTATCATTTCATAATGTACTATCGTTTGTTTTCTTTATTTGTCCTGTCCGGTAGCGATTCAGAAGCGCTGTGATTCGTCTTCGCGTTTGAGTGTTCTGGAAATGATCGTGTTGAACTCGTACGTTTTTCAAAATATATGTTTTGATGTAGTCAATCGAACATTGTATTACGGACTTCAAAGTCTTAACTACGAGATCTCTATTTGGAGATCACCCCTTAGGAAACTTCAGTTGCATGCCCGTTTGATTTTGTCTGCAACTGCTCGTCACTATTAGGTAACACTAATAGATACTCACTAGGGGGCGACTTTGATGACCTAAAACTTCGCCAAAAATGATCAATAAAATGCTCTTAAAACGTTTTAAAATGTCCTAAAAGAACAGAAAAATGGCGTAATAAATGTGATCAAAACCAGTTGGGATGAATAACTCAAGCTGTTGGATACGTTACTGATGTAATCAATCCATGGTTCACGTGTACTTCAGCTTTCAAACTTTTGGTTTGGACCGTTCTTTACCAGGAAATCTCTGTCTATAATAATCGCAAAATCGGACGAACCGACATTGGCGCTGACCTTAGATTACATATTCACAGTGGATGATATTTCAACATCTGAGTGAAGAAAACGAATAGTCTACACAGGAATACGTACTCAGGAATTTTGTGGAGAATATTCGTTGCATCTCTTAAATATTATTTGAAGCAAGTACCATTAAAATTATATTAAAATTCATGAAATCAGCGAAAAATGTATTAAAAAATTACGGGAAAAGGTAAAAATGACTTATTAGTTGAAATCGACGAAAAATGCCACAACAATTACGTATAACAATGGGTTATTTCCTTTTGTCATAACATAAAATGAATTTCAAAACGAAATTAAACGTCCTTCTTCTAAAGTGAAAAGAAAAAAGTGATATTTCATTAAAATCCGCCACCTAGATATCACTAATAGATAATGGATTTTTAGTCAAATTTTTATTTCGCTCTTTTTACGTAAACACTGTTACTTACATATAAACGCATTCCATGACTGCGAAATCTACGCACGGTCAAAGTTAGAATTTCCATGCAAATTCGTGGTTTTCTGTGTGCTTATTGCGACTTTCAAATTTTTTAAAAATGTGTTTCATGGCGTGCTCATTTAAGAAAAAATATCCCTTTTCCGTGCACGATGACGTGTTTCATAATGCACATGTGTTTTCACGTTCCGTGCATTTCCGTATAAGGGGCGAGCAGGGCACGGGGAAGCTAGTAGATCGCGCAGGGCAGTGGCACCGCAGGCCAGCGCTACGGAAGGGAAGGGCGAACAATGCGCCCAAGTGCAGCATAGGGCAGTGTGAGTGAATGGAATGAATGAGTGGTTATGTATGTAATGAAACGAGTATGAATAATGCGTGAATGAAAAAGTTCCCAAAGAGAATATTACCGAGAAAGAAGAAAGGACACCTTGTAGTATTAAGAAAAAATCAAAACTTTTTTTTTTCAAGTTGGGTATGCCAAAGCGCTTATTCATTAACTACACAGTTAGATTAAGCTTAAGTCGTAAGGCAGCAGCACGCAATACACCTAAGTAGTCACTAAATTCCTGCCTCCCCGGGGGACTGCGGGATGGGACGGGTAGGCCAGGGGCCATTCACAACTCCCATAGGAGGGCGGTCGGTCGAACGGACGTAGATACATGAATGGAACGGTGACGTAATGCCGGACGCTGTAGCCAGTGGCACACACAAGAATTTGAATTCTGATCGAGTGAAGGACTTGCGGTAGTAACAACATATGCCAGACCGGCCACAGCAAGCCTCCAGTTAATATCTCGATTTAGGTCGAAATGTCTCTCGTCTTGTCACTGCCCAAAGCCCTTCATTAATATGAACAGGGCATACGTAGTAATGAGATAAGCTACGCGAAATAGTAGCTATCAAAAACAGAGGTGGGAAGGGGGCTTTCTGTGGCTGGTTTGGCTTATTTTGTTCCTATACCAATCCCTTCATTTTCTGAGTCATAGCCCGCTACGGTGGAGCAATGATAGATATAGCTTCAGGATTTCTAACAAATATCTCCAGGACCATCTGTGTCCGAATATATTTTACAGAAAATTGTCTCACCGCGTTGTTGTATTGGGGGGGGGGTCTATTCCCTTTAACCCCCTCCCCGAGATCCGTCCCTGTCTTCACTGAACTATTATTTACTTGAACAATGGCTCCTCGTAAATATTGTAATATATGCTTTGAAAATATTTTATATTTCGAACAAAATTCTTGTGTCTGGTGAAGGGTAGTGTACAATTACTTCTATAGAGGAAGAACCTACTTTCAGCCACTCCGAATCCTTGTTAAGAACTGATCGGCGACGTCCTATGCTCGGAAAATGCTTGTAGAGAATTTTAAACACAATAATGAATTTTTATTTTACATATTTTCTAATTTTTTCTTAAATATTTTGGAAAAAATAGTTACATATGTATGTACATATTTTGCGGTTTTTATTACAATAAATTTCGTTCCCTATTCATTACATAAAGACTCTGCTCATAAATGTACTATCCCACTGAGAAACAGTAACTAATGTACGTACGTGCGTGGGCGAGCGTAGTCTATTCCTTCCGGGAGCACTTCTGCGGGCGTCTTCGTGAGAATTCCTCGTTCCCTCGCCCATCCCGCCTGCCGCCCCCTCCTAATTGCCCTGCCCTGCCTGTGCCTCATCTGTTCAGCCAGGATTGAAACTAGAAAGACAGGAAGGGGGAAATTAAATCTTTATTATTAGAGACGGTTCTCCCCTTGCTCGCGAATATCCCAACGACTATTTCTTCACAAATTTTATTCGCGAAACTCATTAAAATGTGCACCCATGAAATTAAATTTTCAGCGGAATAAAAATTATCGGCGTGAAAAACAAGGAATTATAATTCCACGTGACAGATATTTCAACACGAGGAAATGATCAACCGGTCGCCGTTGCCATCGTTTCCTTCTTTGGCCGAGTAGGGAAGCCTTCCAGATACTCGTAGCTTTGCGTGATGCGGCGGGGCGATGTGAAAAACCGCGGACTGCTCTGGGGACATTACTCTGCTGCCCGGTTCACCTCCTAGTGTTAGAAGATCAAATTTTCAACCATTCTGGAGCTGAGACTACTTAAAAAGTGGAATTTGAAGTGGTCTGTTAAAATTAGACGTAATTTTAATCTAAAATTATACTGTAGTTTCGTCTAAACACGCATATTACTGCGCCTTTTAAAGCATTTTTAAATACCCAAAATTTAAATATTCATGACTTTGTTGACATTTTAAAGAATGAAATGTATCAAAATAGTATGAAAATGTAAGTTGATTGTTGTTCTGTTACATAAACGAATGTCGAATGGTCCCGTGACGAGACTCTTTTCTCAATCTGGTCCATCTTGTGATTTTCTCATTCTTCTTACAATTCAATTTCCTTCAATACATTACCACAAAAGTACTTCGATATATTAAAATTGACACAAAATCTCATTTACAATTCTAAACAAGTTTTTAGTGAAGAGCAATCACTAACATGGATTTTTATGGAGATAAAATCGTCCAATTTCACCCCATTGAACAACTCATTTTGATCTTAAAAACAGCGTACAATAATACTGTACTTCAATCATCCTCATGCACTTTCGTTTGGTCAGGAGGAAGAAAATTTGTTATTTTGTTAGACAATGCTTGGTGGGTTCGAAAAGCCCCAACTATGTCACGACACGCAGTTAACATTCATGCCTGTGGGATTCGAAACCGTGACCCTTCGAACGGGGACTGGTACGGTACCTCAATTTCCGATCTTCAATTTCGGTCTTCAAGGCCTGAAACTATTCCAAGGCATGAAACTACTCCCAAAGCATGGTAGTACTCTTCCGCCCAGCACCATTCCTTTCACAGACGCTACCACAATCCTTCATCATCCGTGTTCCACCGTACAGTAAACGTGACCACTCCACCGCCTGCATCGTTGAACGTTGTTCAGCCACTCCGCCGTCCTGCGCAATCCGTGCACGCAGCGCGCGGCGCCGGCTTCCCCCAGCGGCTGGGACGGGAAGCCCCAGATTGCGGCGGCGGCGGCCTCAGGCAGGCAGGCAGGCAGCGCCGCGTGACGCACAGCGCTGCGCGGAGCCGCGGCCGGGCGCCACAGCCGCTGCCGTCGCCGCCCTCCGCTGCCGACCCCGTCCACATTCCCGCTGCCGTCCATTCGTCTCCGTACCCATCTCTGTCCCTGTCTTCGTCCTCGCCCCCGTCGCCGTCCTCGTCCCCGTCCCCGTCTCCCTTCGGTCTCTTTCTCATTCCCATCCCCCTTTTCCGTCCCCGTCCCCCGTTTACCTCCCCGTCACCCTTTTCCGTTTCCCCTTTTCCGTCCCCGTCCCCCTTTTCCGTCCCCGCCCCCTTCACCGTCCTTGTCCCCGTCCCCCTTTTCCGTTCCCCCTTTTCCGTCCCCGCCCCCTTCTCCGTTCTCGTCCCCGTCCCCCTTTTCCGACCTTCTTTTCCATCCTTCTTTTCCGTCGCCGTCCCTTCCTCCGTCCTCGTCCTCGTCCTCCGCTGCCCTCTCATCCACATCCCAGAACTGTCCCTGACCCGTCCGTCGTCACCCGTTGCCTTTCCAATCCCTGCCGCCCCCGCCCCCGCCCCCTGCAGCGCCCACACTGCCCCCACCGGCTCCACCGTCGCTACTACCGCTGCCCCTTCCGTCTCCGTCCCCGTCGCTGCTCCTTCCTCCGCCGCCAGCGTGGTCGGCCAGGGGCTACGGGCGCCGCCGCGTCTTCGCACACGCGCGTGCGCGGGTCGGACAGCTGCGCGGCACGTCGCGTCGCGCCGCGCCGCGTCGCTTGGGCACGGCCGCCCGCAGGCGCCGCCGCAGCACGCGCTCCACCGCACGCGCGCGCTCGCACGCACGCACGCGCACGCGCACGCGCACGTACAGCTGCTCCGCACACGCTCGTTGTAGGACGCTCGGAGCTCGGGCGCCAACTGCCTCAACCGCTCGGAATGCTATGCTGCTTTTTACTATTCGTGCAGAGTTTACGCCTCCACACTGGCATGGTTTTTACATTTAGAGCTTTCACCTTGAATAGGTTATAGGGATAGTTATTTATTTTTTGTAATTGTTATGTTCTTCGTTCGCTTAATATTGTAAATATCTTTTTTTAAATATAGCTGATTCAATTGTAGATAAAGGAGACGGAACTGTCTCCGAAATGTGATACATTTCTCTATTTTATGAATTTAACTAATGTTTCTTTGAATGAATCTAGCTGGTACTCGGTGCGATGCTGCCGCGAAGAAATAATTGTGGAAACGTTCCTCTCCCTCTCTCTCTTTCCACTCTCTCTTTTCCATCTCTCTACCTCTCTCCCTCCCTCTCTCCCCTCTCTTCCCCTCTCTCTCCCTCTCTCCCCCTCTCTCCCCCTCTCTCCCCCTCTCTCCCCCTCTCTCTCCATCTCTCCCCCTCTCTCCCCTCTCTCATTCTCCCCCTCTTTCCCCCTCTGTCTTTTCCCCTCTCATTTTCCCCACAGTTTGTCTCTGTTTTCCCCTCGGTCTCTCTTATTCCCTCTCTCTTTTTCCCTCTGTCTCTCTTTTTCCCTCTCTCTTTTCACCCCGTGTCTCGTTTTCCTTCTGTCTCTTTTTGCCTCTGTGTCTTTTTCCCCCTCTCTTGTCTCTTTTCCCTCCCTCTTTTCATCCTCTCTCTTTTTCCCTCTCTCTCTCTCTCTTATTCTTTCTCCCTCTTTTTCCCTTCTCTCATCAACTTGCGCCGCCCGCCCCTCCTGTCCTCCTCGACCTCGCTCCACGTCACTGTGCAACGCCCAGCTACAATGAAGCTCAGGTGGCTTGGGAATTGCATTTAACTCAAGCACCATATGCTGCGTCGTCATATGCTGCAGCGTCATCTAGTGCAAGTTACAATAATTGTTCTAGTGCAAGCAATGTTGACAAAGTTTTATCGCAATCGGATGAACGGTACGGCAGAGCATTTAGGACGAATCAATAAACAAACATTTGTTTTTACATATTAGATTATGAAATAAATGTCACGATGGAATTCTATTTGTCCAAAAATTTTAAAAATAGGACTGAAAAAAAAATATAAATTGTCAAAAGAGACAACCCAAATCAAAATTTGTATCTTATGAAGCACACTGATTCTAACGAACGGTAGTGGGTTCCACTGCATTCGACTGAAACAGACCCTCATTTTAAATCACATGTAGGCATCATGTAATCGAATCGAAATAGTTTAAAACCTTGCGCTGAGAGCTATTTTTCATATTACAGATGTTCGATATGTCAAGATAAGTTGTATTAGTATGCAGCAGCAAATGTAAATAGGTTCCTGGGGCAGCAAATATTGGCTTTTCTAAAATTGAACCCGTAAAAACTGAAGATTCTTTCTTCCTCGTTGCATGATATCAACTTGTCGTATGCTGTAACTCACCGAGAAGATGTCGGTCAGTACGCGCAGAATGTGAATATACCCAATACACAACCAAATATTTGCATTCCTCTGTTAAAATCGAAAATAGTTCATTGTGTTTTGTTTTCTTTATTTTTCTCGAGTTCCTGCATTTCTAAACTATCAACAATAAAGCAGAAACAAAATAAAACAAAAACAATGAAACACTTTCGATTTGACTGGAAATGTAAATATTTGATAGTGATCATTCATCTCTTCTCATACTGCGTGTACCGACTGAATTTCCATACCCAGTGCGTCGTCGCTGCTAATGACACAGTCATGCGACAGTTAGGCTCCATGGTAGAGGCCGAGCGCCATTAAATATTTGTTATTCACGTGTGGCGTTGAGTGAGATCAACTTTTTTATAACACTTAGCATGTTCCGGACAGTTAAACTGTGTCCCCTTGAATACTACACTGTGTTATCGCATTATTGATGAAGCCTGTTTTTGTTCAAAACATTGAATTTATTTTACTGTCATACGGGAGAATTTCAATTATTGTTCTTGGGCGGTGTGCGTGCTTCTTTTTGGATAACCATTTTGTGTGATTTTGTTCATCTGTAGTTGCATTGCTGCTTGCCACAATTCTCTTTATCTTAAAGTAGCTGTCTACCTTGTGAGAATGATGAAAAATCGTGAAATTTCGTGTTTTTCAACTTTTATTGGCGTGCATGCTGTTTTATATTATCTTTTAAATGCTTCAAATCGTTTCTTGCTACGTCTCTTAGTTTTGAGAGAAAAAAATTTCGAAGCGAGTGTCAACTGTCAAGCCCTTGGTGAGTGAACTTGAGATGCATTTTCCCAAATTGGGAATTTTCAGAACATTTATGCACGTCAAACATAAATAATGAATTATTAAAAATAATATAATTCTACAGCATGTAACCCATGATTTACTCTAGTGAATGAACTGGAATAGTTAATATAACACTAAAAGTTAGAGTTTTATGAACAGAAATGTCCAGAATAAATTTATAAACAATTATTTTTTCTCAAATAATCAAATCCTGACTCTTTAGTTTTCACAGTACCGTTACCATTCTAGTTCATTCACTAGAATTGACAAATGTGAATTTAAAAAATATGATTTATCAAATTAAATCAATTTGTTGTAGATTTATAATGTTTGAAGTAAAAACTTGCATTTTGGCCAGTTATTTATAAACAAATACAGATTTCTTTAAAAAAATTATTTGATCTCTAAAAGGCTAAAGAAATCAAACGTATGAGTGAAAATAAAATAGACCCAAAATTTTCAGATTTTTTTCTCAGGTAGACAGTTATTTCGTTACCCTCAGTAGGTTTTATTAAACAGTGCAAGGACAGACCCGACGGGCCCCATGCAAGTCATGCAAGCGAGATCCTTGATACAGGACGCCAGCGTAGCTAGTTGGACTGTAACGCCAGTCGGGGACCATTTTGTCTTGCTTGGATTCAGCATTGTCTGTATTAAATAATTTACAACCCTCATACGAAACTTGCGTAAAATTTAAAAACCTAAACGTAAACACAGCATCGTTATTACTTCCGTTGCATATACCAGTTATCGGGTGCTAGTGGTGGTACCCCTTCGCTAGAGGATGTGCGTATTTCGTCTTTTGGTACACTTCTACTGATCATTTTAGCAGTGATATTCATTCCTAGGACACCAGGCGAATGCCGGAGCAGTACCCTTATCAAACGGGCCACGGACCTACCTCCTCTTACCTCTAGGCGATCTTTCCTTCCTCTTCCTCGTTCTATCCTCATCCCTTACAAACACACACACACACACACACATGCACTACGCTAACACACATGCCGGGGGACCGGTCAGGAGCTTAGAGCTTGTGCCGGCTCGGACGGTGCCACGCTGGTGGGAGAAACCTAGTTGGGAAAACCCCGGTTGCCGGCGGAAGGTCGGCGCCGGATCTGGCAACCCAGCGGAGGAAGACCACCGCCACATCCCGAACAAAAATATGCACCACACTTACGGGACTAATGACCCTAGCAGTTGACGCTCCCGGAATCACTAACAACCAATCATTCCCAAAGGAGGGTAAACCTTCCCCAACCATCCACTTCAACTATATAGTATGTGCTTTTGGCAAATGGCAGCACGTGACATTACGTGGAAAAAACGTAATAACTTAAAAACTATTGTGATTTTTGTTTTGCCTGTTGATTGGACGCGATTTAAAAGGCCTCATCTGCCCATCCGACAGTTCCACAATCGCAGACTCCTTGACACAATCGCAGACTCCTTGAGAATGGATGCAGGCCCTACGGAAAACCTATTTTCAGACTTTTCTTTCATACCTGCGGTAACCATCGTATACTTTTCACCAGATCATGTTCCGTCACCTAGAGAAAAAATATTTAGGGCGGTTATGAAAATCTACATTGCTTGTTAAGTTACTGTATCTCTGTACCCGAAATTGTACCAGCGTTGAATAGGGACAGCAGTGGCGGACGGTGATTTCAAAACTTGGGGAGGCGTAGACAAATTCAGGCTCGGAACCATATAGTGAAATCGAAAGTAAAAGACCTTTGGTTTACTGGTAAACTGTTGTTGGCGGCTTTCCAAATAAAAGAATTAGATATAATATTTCTCTTCTTTTAGGATTACTTCTCCACGAAAACGGCACTTCCAATCAAGATGTAATTGTGTCCACTGAAATACTTGTATGAAAATCCTTCGTACTGCCACACAATGGTTCCATCGCAACCACAGAGCTCCCACTATGACCGCATTACGCCTTCACAGGATTAGGCCAGACACGCGAGAGTCTCCGTGCCAAACCAACTCCTAAGCTGGACAAAACGAATCTACTCTTTTCTTATTGGTTGACGGGCGTTGTCATGGCAACAGGGAGGCGCGCGTCAGGTTGGGCGGGTTGGTTTGGTCAGTTTCGGGTACACACGGATCTGGAAGAGATCCTGCAGGCACATGCAGTGCCAGTACTTGGCCACCGCCAATTACCACCGTACCTATGTTACTCATAGAACTGCTTGGCTCCACCTTGAATTGTAATAATTTTGCAGTAAGATAAAAGATTTCTTTGAAATGTTTTCTCCCCAGACATAAACATTTATGTCAATTTTCGTCAAAGTTAATTGTTACAATTGTTAAGTTCAAAAATGTAAATATTTTAGAGTTGTTAATCAATTTTGTGGGGAGGCCTGGCCTCCCATTCCTCCTCTGGAAATCCGCCACTGGTGAACAGATGAGCGTCTGCGTGATGGTGTGAATGACGATGAAGCAATAGAGCAATGACAGGAAATGGAAACAGGAGAATCCAAAACAAAAAACTGCCACGAGATCACTGTGTTGGCGACAAATTCCACTTGGAGCGATTCAGTTACTACGCTCGTTAATCAGTACAGATTGTAGGTTGCAAATTGCAGACTGTAGATCCTCGACTTGGGAGTATAACAGTTGTTTGAAAAGTATTCAATTTAATTTGGACAACGTTAAACGCTGTTTGACATTCAGTTTAATGGATTGTAGTGTGATTCAGACTTGTTTTAGATATATTTTCAATTTAAACTGTCTCATATTCCTGTATACGCTTTACTCTGAAATGCTGAAGCCTTTGAAAGATTTCTCTGGAATGTTCCCCTTTTGAATTCGTGGTCGGAAGAATAAAATCCGAGAAGTTCAGGTTTTATTATAGAATTTTCATTTATTCATATAACACGTATTTTTGAATGATTTTTTTAAAATTTATCACGAAGTAAATAGCCTGAAACAATAATACCACTGATAAACAAGCTATAGATTTATGTCACGGTGTTTTCTTTTCCCAATGTAGTTTTTAATGTTGATTTCAAATATGAAAACCATTTTGCTCTGCCACGCCAAGTTTTTAAGATATCGCCAAAAATTAATTTTCATGGAGCACTGTTCATCAATTTTTTGTCCCCAAATTTTTGTGTATTTTTTCACGCAATGCCACACAATATTTTCGTCGTCTGTGAAAAAAAATGTATTTAAGGTAATACGTATTATAAAGTATTTTCGATTTCGCATTGCTTTGCAATAATAAGTGACAGTATTTGCTACTGTGCGGACGTTCCAGGTCTCATGCCAAGCCTCGGGGTGGAACACAACACAAACATGGCGATAATTCATCGACTCAACTAAAATTTGAAAGCAGTATTATTACAAATTGGAAACAAATATGCATACGTACTGGTTATTCTACCCACTTAAAAAGACATGAAACTATCTCGCTACTTCTTGAAAAAATATTCTATCACGAGTATAAATAGTGCATCTATGGTGATTTAAAAATTATCATCATTCTCATGGGAACGTCTGACAGGGTACAAGTACTGCTGTTTTATCTGCGAGTGGAACAGTAGAGATAGAAACTAGAAGTATATAAAGAAAAATTGGTCCATAAAAACTAGAATGGAAAAATAAACAAGTCCTTCATGTGCTGTTGATTGACCCTGACAACGTAATCATACCACCGCTTCACTTGAAGCTGGAACTCATGGAAGATTTCGTGAAGGCACTAGACAACGACTCGGATGCTTTTCGGTACCTGTGCAACAAGTTTCCAGAGTTGAATTATGCGAAAGTGGAAGAACGTGTGTTCACAGGTCCACAAATAAAGAAGGTAATTGCTGGCAGCCATTTCCAAGGCTTACTAAAGATACTGAAATAAGTTCATGGATGTCATTTAAATCAGCAGTAGCAAATTTTCTTGGAAATTATAAATCTGGTATGTAATTGGTTTGTAAAGAAGTGCATCAGTGCCTACAAAAAGCTGGGTGTCAACGTGACAAAATCCATCCCCTTGACTCACATCTTGACTTCTTCCCCGAAAATCTAAGTTCCGTCTGTGACGAATATGGTTTTAACCAGTAAATTTCGGTGATGGAGTCACGTATCAGGGTCAATGGAATGCAGCAATGTTAACTGACTACTGTTGGACACTTCAGCGTGACATGCCAAATGCTCAGCACAAACGCAAATCTACAGCCAAGAAATTCAAACCAAATACACCTTAGATTAAGTATATTCGATGTGTATGGATTTTATTTGTGTATTATACCTTGAAATACATATTAATATGTAGTATGCGTGTCATGTGATTCAATCTATTTTCTTAGGTAGTTCCACGTTTATTAGTACTCCATTTAGCATTTTTGTTTTAGTGAAATGTAAATTGTTGAAGGAGTATATCTAAAACACGGTGGGTGATAGAGAATCACGGTTTGCATATTTGGAATCAGCACGTTTCACTTATCTTAGAGCAAGTGTTAGGTACCAAGATATCTGCCAATTTATAAAATTTGTTTTTCCGTGTAATTACAATAATACTATACATTAATTGTTTCAAGTACACGTTTCATGTACGAGTGAAATTATATGCATTTGTGTAATAACCTACAAAAACACAATGCGAAAATATCGCTGGCTGGGATGTTGTGGGATCTGCCTGGCAAGTCAAAGTTGTGTGTAAATATTGAAAGATAAAACTATAAGAAAATACTGTCTATCCTCTGCAGGCAGCTAGTGCTGATGAGGCAGCTAACCGATACGAAAATGACATGTAACTGACACTTACTTTGTGTACAGGATTACACACCCCGTTTCACATTTCCACCAATTAATTTCCATAAAGACCAACCATGATTCAAAACTTAATTCTTTAATATTTGCTTATCATTGACAGGAATTTTAAGAGAGAAGAGACCTTTATTAAACGATGTTTGTGCACAATTCATTTCGAAAACATTATTTTCTCCATGAAGTTCTGGTTTGAAGCAGATTTTCTGGCATAAGAATGCTGATAACATATCCATATGTTTAAAATACCCTTGTCCTCGTCCAAATGTTGATTTCAGTGAATACCAACACTTGGATTAACCGTTAGAGCGTCTGGGTTTCCCCATAGATTACAATACTCGTATTGCTGTTTTATCTGTAGAATGTGCTCGCCCAGATTTCTCACATGGAATTAAATTTGATTATTAAAATTATTAGGTATATTTTGCAAGTATTTAGAGTCTGAAACTTAAAAACTTGAAAAATAAATAATTTTCGAGGCAAAGAAAATAAAGCGAAGAGTGACTAACATTGCTCTCCATCACTCACTCTCTCTCTCTCTCCCTCTCTCTCTCCCTCTCTCTCTCCCTCTCTCTCCCTCTCTCTCTCCCTCTCTCCCTCTCTCTCCCTCTCTCTCTCCCTCTCTCTCTCCCTCCCTCTCTCCCTCCCTCTCTCTTTCCCTATCTCTCTCCCTCTCTCTCTGTCGCTCTCTCTCTCTGTAACGCTCTCTCTCTCTCCCTCTCTAAGCCAATTAATATCTAAATGCCAACTAGGTAGAACATATCTTTCTAGAAAAAGACCGACAAGCGAAGGTACCTCAACTGATTCAAATAATGAAAAGTTCTGGCTGTATCACGAAACAACGCGATGAACTTGTACTGCGTATTCTGCAATTTGATATTTCCTTTACCTAAAACACGTATCTCATTACCACCACAGTCTTGGCAATACGAGCAGTTTCCAATGTTCATGAAACACGCAGGTTCTGCGAACGATCAAAAAGTGCATCAAGAAGCTCGCAGGAGTGCCGTCATATTTTTTGTGCCACCACTTTCCCTGAGCTTCGTATAGCATTTCATCTCTCTCCACCGTATTGTATTCGGGTCTACTTCCGGCTTATACACACCGTTCCTCTACACCCGCAGCAGTCCAAAAGGTATTATAGCAGGAGGAAGAACACCAGGAGTTCTAAGATAACTTACAGGTTTGAACTTCAAGTGTGTACTCTGCACTAAAAAGAAATATACACTTAACACTAAAAATATGAATTGAATTGAAATGAAATATAATATGAATTGAAATATAAATTGAATTATGTAATAAAACTCGCCAGTAATTAATCATTGGAAAATAGGATCATGCACTTTAAATATTAACAACAAACATTTGCATATTAATTTCCTTCAAAATGTATATTTTTAATAATGTTTGATAGTTTTAATGCAAGCTTTTGGTAATACTTTTCAAGAGAAGTTAATTTTTGAATACATATATCACCATTCTTAGGTTATGACTAGAGAGTATATTTTACCTTATTTGCATGTTTTATTCCTCGCGATCATCCTCGCGATTTTTGCAAGAAAAGACCCAAGAAAGGAATACACAAATTTTTATAGTGCAAATTTTCGCATATATTGGCAATATGTGCATATATCAGTAATTCGTGCATATTGATGCATATTTTGAAATTATTGACCCCTCTGTCGCTTTACCACCAGAGCCTATTCTTACTCGCTGGGGAACTTCGATTGAAGCTGCCCTGATCTACTACGACTGTTTGCAGGAAGTGAAGAAAGTACTGGATACGCTGGACAAAGGAGAAGCTGCAAGTATACTGGCTGCTGTAATGTCGATGGTCTCCAGAGCAAGAAGAATTTATTAAAGTTCATTTTGAAAATTTGCCCATGACAATCACCAGGTTGGAAGAAAGGGGACTGCCACGTTCGTTTTCTAGTTACAAAAACATTCTAACAGACAAAAGAAAATCTTTGTCAGTAGAAAACATTGCAAAAACAATTAGTTGTATATTGTCACAACAATTGTAAGTAAATGTACAGTGAGTGAATAAAAATAATTTAAATAGGTATATTTGAAATAATTGATTGATAATGCTTTCTCATTTCTTGCGCATATTGTCAGATTTCTTGGGAATATTGTCAAATGTTTGTGCGTATTCTCAGATTTCTTGTGCATATTCCACTGATTTTAGGTGTATAAATGCACGCATATTTTGACGATTTTAAGTGCATATAAATCCGCCCTTCAATTTTAATAAATTAATTTTAAGGCTAAAAATTAATTTATTAGCCTTTATTTCACTAATTTCATCAAAAGATAATATATTATCAACAGAGGCAGCAATAAAATATTTTATCGTTCAAGCCATAGCATCAGGTCCCACGAATTCAAATAAAAACAAATGACATAAAAACCAACATAAAATAAAATAACAAAGAAAATAAATCACTAGGTCGATGCTAGTTAATTCATGAATTAACCGGTTAATATTTCCATTAGCCAAAGTGGAAGGGAGAAGTCAGAAGTATGAGACCGGGTGAGTTTAGCTCAGACCTGCGGTCATAGCGGCTGTCTCTGCAACGACAATGACCGGGAAGTCCTAGGGTTTGAGTATTGTAAAACAATGGGACAAAATAACCAAATGAATGTTATCTCAGCGTAATTTTCACATTTAATGAATCTGTGATAAAATATAATTTTTCAGTCAACTGACGTCCATTTTGATCAGGTTTTCGTCCATTTTCCTTTTATCCATACAGCAAATGCTGAGATGTGCCCTTCCCTTGCCGTGCTTCCTAATATTTACGTACAGATTTTATCACCTTCGTGAATATCTGACATAGATTGAGAATAATACTGTTTTCGATACTAAATAACAAATAAAATCTTCTAAAAAGGCTCGATATCAAATGTTTTATTTCTCTAAAACTATTTCACGTTCAATATTTCAGTTTTTGTCAGCCACTACGCACTGGAAATATAGGTTTGTAGTTTATCTACGAGACCATTGACGTGTGGCATTTTGATTTTGAACTTTAGTGACATAACATGGCAATATGGCGGGCGTAATCGTCTGACTTCAATAAGAGTCCATTGCCAGTCTACAATTCTTTGTCTGTGATTACTACATATCGACAGAGAGAAGTGGCTCAGGCGTAGCGCGCTATGTAACGAGGCCCGGGTTCAATCCTCTTGCCGGCCATCCTGACCGGAGTTTTCGTGGTTTCCCTCGGGCATCCAGGCGAATGCTGGGATGATTCTGTTGAAATGCCACGACCGCGAAACCGGCGTCGCTAGCCGAATTTGTTAACTACATGAAGTCACGAAGGTTCAGCGAAATCGAGACATCGCGGGTTGCTGGTTAGGGGACCAAGTTGGAACCCCGGAATATAATTGCGGAGGGCAATTGCCCTTTACGGGACATGTATAGTGCGATTTATTCAACTCTGCCCCTGGCAGGTATCAGCTATTGACGATTTCATTCAATCGGTAGCTTGAAAGTCACCATAGTGACGTCAGTGTAGCGACATATAACCTCCTGATTGGATAAAACCGTCAACAGCTGAAACCTGCCAGGGGCAGAGTTGAATAAATTGCAGTATAATTGCCAAACACAAATACTAACGCTTCGCTACGCGTTTCCGTGTTTGGGAGACGAGGCTCTGAGCAATTCGATCTTCCGATTTATGTACATAAAGCTACCTGGGACCTGTGCAACGTAATTTACAACACATTTTATGTCACTTTTTGCGATCACAAAGACTAATCAATGTCAAAATTGTGATTCCCCTATTTCTGCAGCCCTTATTATTGAATGCCCTGGAACTCTTCAATTTAGGGAAAAAAAACAAACTTGGAAATAACCAAATTTACCAACATTTTCCATCTGTTAAGATCCTCACTCGAGATATTAATTTAATGGCAAAATATGTATGAATTACTGCCAATACTCCGTGTCCCATACAACTATTTTACATCCTCCGGCCTCGCTTTGCATAATGTTATACCAAAAAAAAAAAAAAAATCGTAATATTCATTTACACACGTGTATTGTGTAAACTGAATAATTTTTCGTCCGCATCGTCAGCCCAACCCAATATTGGAAACTTATTTCGGTGAGACAACATCCGTTTCGAAGAGAGAATGTTGTCGACGACGACACAAAACGTACAAGGACGTATCCACCCCCAAGATACACCAGTGACCCTCTCTATCTTATCTAGTTGTCACAGTGAGAAACTGACGTCCTGGGAAAGCTAGTTGGTCTAAACGCCCAGCTCCCAACAGAGGAAGATCGCCCCGCCAGAAACTGGTTTCACTCCCTCGACGTCGCGTTCGCCCCCGCCGAGGCCTCCAGCGCTCCCCGTGCCGCCGCCCGCGCCCCTCCGCCCGCTCCCCGCCCCCGCTGCCGCCGCCGCGTCTTCGCGGGGCGCTGTCGGGCGAGGCCGCCGACTGCTGGAAGCGTGCAGCGTCGCGCGCATGCGGTGCAGCGAAGCTCGTTCAGCGCCGTCGGGTTGGCAGCGCCGGGTTGAAGGTCTCGCTCCCCAGCGAGCGACTGGGCGCCGCCGCCGCCGCCGCCATTGCCTCCGCCGCCGCTGCCACGCCGTGCCGTGCCGCGCCGCGCCGCCCGCCGCCCGCTGCCGGCCTGCCTGCCTGCCTGCCTGCCTGCCTGCCTGCCTGCCTGCCTGCCTGCCTGCTCGCTCGCTTGCGCGTCGCCCAGGCTGCCAGCCAGCGCCGCTGCACGGGCGCCCGTCCGCCCGCCGTCCGCCGCCCGCCGCCCTCGCCGCCCGCCAAGCCACCGCCGCCGCCGCCGCCGCCGCCGCCGCAGCTGCTGCTCGCGGCTTTCCGCGCCAGTGGCCGCGCCCGCCAGTGCCGCTCGCGCCGCCCAGGTAGCAACCCGCCCGGCTGCCGCTCCGCCCGGTCGCTGGCCCGGCAGCCCCGTCCGCCCTCACCATGGACCGCTCCGCCGGCGACCTGCAGCTCATCCGCTTCGTGCGACAGTACCAGTACTTGTACGACACCGGCTCCGACAACTACAAGAACGTCAAGCTCAAAGACAACACGTGGAAGAAGATCGCGCTGGCGCTGGGACTTTCAGGTAAGGGGTCGGGTTGAACCATTCTACACATGCGTTCCGAAATTGCGTTTTTTGACCAACAGGCAGCTGTGGATATTTATGTTTCTGGAGGCACGTTGGAATTGAATTCTGCTCGTAAATAAGGCGCAATCCTCGTAGGCATTCGCTGTGTTGGAAGAGTTTGAAACGCGTGATTTGTCTGCACGTCCGCTTCGTGTTTGGTTGTTTGGTTCAAAGAGTAGTTTATTATCGAATGAAGCAGTGTGATTCATATTCTTGTGACTAACCTAGATAAAACGTATTATTTGCTGGTAAACGGAAGAAAAAGGTTGCTCGTGTGGATATTTCTCAAATATCTCGAAAACGAATGCAGATCAATGTTCTATTTGTTCTGTAAAGTTGATCAAAACTAGAATGCGGACACTGAGTGATTGATTGTGTAAAGAGAAAATGCGAAGTGCACTTCTCCCCTCCCGCCATGTTATTCACTACAAGAATTCTTTTGTTCTTTCCGTTTCTTCCAATAAAATTGCAAATTATTTTACGAATTTGCATACAAAAGGTGATGTCTGCCCCGTGCTGTAGATGTGTGTGACACGTTGTTTTCATCTTCTTCTTTGCCTTCTATCTTTCTCTTAATTGTGCATCAATTAATCAATTATTCCATCCCCGTCTTTTAAGGTGGTCATTAATCACGTTTTCTTGCTGGCCATGTTTGCCAGCGCTCAGACGCATGTACTAACGCCCTCCGGTCTCAATCTCACAGGAGGGGCGTGGCACTGTACCCACTTCTTACTGCTTAAATTGCAGTTTCCAAATAGGAGACGCGACGTGGACGGACGGACACATATGTGCACCCAAAATGAATTTAATTCAAACTAAGACCCACATGCCATTCACAACAATTCGATACGATGCGCGAGTTCTTCGGAATTGTTGATATTGTAACTTTACTACGGACTTGCTTATGAACATATTTTAAAAAGTAACCATTATATATTAAAACACTTTTTCAAGTATTTTTCTAAATAATTTTGTACCTGTGCTTTTGGATGTAGTACTTGCGGATACTCGTGACCAGACGGGTTAAAAAAATGTGCAATCTGAAGCTAATATAAAGCTTTAAAACGTAAAACCTGTATTTATCAGCATAAATGAGTCCGCCCTTTATATTTATTTCCTTCATATTCTGTGAAATATGAATATGTAAGGGAAAAACAAAAATTAATTCGATCTGATGCACTTGAAATGAAATAACATACAAATTTCGTAATGAATTGTTATTATTGTTGTTTTTGTTATTATTTATCTTTCCATGTGCATGTGCCCTTTCCTGGTAGAAACTTCACAGAGAGGCAACACCCTAGACATTTCAATACTTCTGGCATGGACATAAAATTGCTTTTAGTGTTTCTGGACTCTTATCTGTTGCCCAGTAATTTTGTTCATTTTCAAATTCGACCACATATGATCGTTTGACACTACCTACATTATTTTTTTGAGTACCGTGTTCCCAACAAGGAACCGACCTGCCAATCATCTTCATCCAGAACTTCGGTAATTCCCTAGCTGAACATCCATTAGGACGGAAATTATGGGTGGATTTTATTAGCTAGGGTTGTCTTGCATGCTAGAAGTGTAACCCAGCAAACAAAATATTTTCGCCCTACAAAATCTCCCAGCCGCATTTGAACGCGCGAAATTGGATTTAGAGAGCTAGAAGAAGCTAGGGTGAAGAGAGGGCTGGAAGAAGCTAGGGTGAAGAGAGGGCTGGAAGAAGCTAGGGTGAAGAGAGGGCTGGAAGAAGCTAGGGTTAAGAGAGAGCTAGAAGAAGCTAGGATAACGAGAGGGCTAGATGAAGCTAGGGTGAAGAGAAGGCTAGAAGCTAGAGTGAAGAGATGGCTACAAAAAGCTAGAGTGAAGAGAGGGCTACAAAAGGCTGGGGTAAAGAGAGGGGGCTAGAAGAAGCTAGGGTAAAGAGAGGGCTAGAAGAAGCTAGGGTGAAAAGAGGGCTAGAAGGAGCTAGGGTGAAGAGAGGGCTAGAAGAAGCTAGGGTGAAAAGAGGGCTAGAAGGAGCTAAGGTGAAAAGGGCTAGAAGGAGCTAGGGTGAAGAGAGGGCTAGAAGAAGCTAGGGTGAAGAGAGGGCTAGAAGAAGCTAGGGTGAAGAGAGGGCTAAAAGAAGATAGGGTAATGAGAGGTCTAGAAGAAGCTAGGGTGAAGAGGGTGCTAGAAGCTAGGGTGAAGAGTGTTAGAAGGTAGGGTAAAGGGAAGGCTGGACGAAGCTAGGGTGAAGAGAGGGCTGGAAGCTAGGGGTTTCGGGTGCGGACCCCAATCCCGCTGTGGCCTGGCTTCGAGGAAGTGACCGTCCGGGATGTAACGAGCTGCAGCTCCTGAGCGGCGTAGCCGAGCCCGCGCTGCCCGCGGGTCTCCGTCGCTGGCAGCTTCCTGCGCCGCCGCTCCCACGTCTCGGACTCGGGCGTGGCGCTCCCTGTACTGCCATTTTCCTATCTTTGCCCCTCAAGGCCTGTCTTCACGATGGAGTATGTCACGGTATTTCGCGACGTTCTCAGCCGTGCCGCCAGATATTGCATGTTCGCGACCGTATCAGACAATGCTTACGATCATGAGACTTCCAGCGGTACGATGGAGAAAGATGCGAAATGCCGTGTGATATTCCATTATGGCCATAGGGGCTTGAGGGGTAGAGTTAGAAAAATCGCACTGTAGAAAGGAATGGAAATTCATTCTATCGACTACATGATATTACAAGTAGATACATAATTATGCTTTTATAGTTTTTCGTGTATATTGTCGAAGAAGTATTATTTGAGAATTACAAACGTTTTAAAACAACTGTACCGTTTTTAAAATAAATATACATTGAATAAAATTCATTGTACAACGTAGATAATTTTTTTTACTTAATTATGATCGTTGAACAAAACTCAAAATACGGGATGGAGGATATACCCTGTTTCCACTCGATTTACCATTTTGCAATACTGCCTGGCGGCTTTAATAGTCCGAGGGAGGGCTTTATCTTAAATATGCTAGGTATAACCAACGTAATTCGAGCTAAATCTAGTAGTAAAATTTAATTGACGGATTGCTTGGCCAAACTAATTGGAAGGAAAACATTTTTATTGTTTTTCCCCTCAGAAATAAATGTTTTGAACCTTGGGAATGAACTGATACCTTTTTCGCACACATACACACGCACACAAAAGTCATATTTGTATGTATAGCAAATTTTCGTATGTATAATGGTTTTATATATACAGTAAACCCTCTTTAACACGAATTCCCAGGGACCGAAATAGTCGGAATTCGTGTTATCCGATTCGACTGTATTACTGCAATCCCATGACGGGACCCACGTTTAGTTCGTGTTACGGAGAAATTCGTGTTACCCGTGTTCGTGCTAACGAGGGTTTACTGTATATTTCAATACGTACATATGAAACCATTTATTCCACCCCATCCACTCTGAGTGCAACACCACGCCCCCGCCCCCGCCCCCGCTCCTGTGAGCGCGAGCGAGGCCGCGGCGTGGCGCGGCGCGCAGGCGAAGGCGAACGGCCGAGGGAGAGCCTGGCGGGCGGGGCGGGGCGGCGCGGCGCGGCGCGGCGCCGGGGCCTGGGCTTCACGCCTGGGTTGCCGCCCGCCCGCCCGCGCGCCGCAGGGGAGCAGCGCAGCGCAGCAGCCCCGCCAGACCAGACCGGCCACGCGGCCCGCTCCCAAGATGCAGAGAGGAGCGCAACCGCCGCCATTTCATGTCCTCTCACCCGAAAGCCCCGCCAGGCAGCATTCAGAAATTCAACAGAAATAGTAACAATTGGTGACATTATGGAGATTTTTAAGAATATTAATATTGGTTTGAGATCGGTTCATGGTTCTCAACACACAGAATATCTCACAGTTTCAATTTTCCCGACCACTGGATATACAATGGCAGGATCGGTGGAACAATGGAATGCACTACTCTTTGAATCTAGGGACTCTAGAGAGCAGTGGAGTCGCTAGATACAGAGAGTAGCGCAACCCAAGCGACCGGCGCCATTTAATGTCCTTTCTGTCGATGTCCCCGCCGGGCAGCATTCAGGAGTAAAGGAGAAATGATAATAATGGAAGACATTATGGAGAGATTCCTGTATATTATCATCGGTTTTGGGGAGATTGGTGGTTTCCAACTCACCCGCAAGACCGGTCAGTACAACTGGACGCAAAGTGACGGAATCGGTGGCGCAAAGGAATGCGCTACTCTCTGAATCTAGGGACACGGACACTAGGGAGCTGGCGATTACCCCACCTGATCACTTCCCTGAGTGCAAAGGCAGATCCTTGGGAGATGAGGCAAAAGTCGCAGTCCCCCACCCTTCACGCCGATCCTCCTTGGAGAACCCTTTCATATTACCCTCTCAATTAATTATTAAAGCATTGATTTAATTGTCATATTTGAATATTTGGCATAACAGGGTTTTCCAATAACTTGAAAATAATACATTTGTAATTTGGAGAAAAACCACTTGAGCAGCAGAGCACTTGAGAGAGCAGCGCGGCGCTGCGCAGCGAGCGAGCGGGCGGCGGCGGCCTCGCCAGACCAGACCGGCCACGCGGCGCGGCGTGCCGGGGCGTTGCGAAGTCGCAGGCCCGTTGGGCGAGCGTTGCCTCACCCGCGGTGCCTCGGCCGGGCAGGCGCGCTGCTGGCCGCCCCGTCTCCCCCTTTCACCGTGAGCCGCTCCACACGCACGCTAGGCAGCTGCTGGTTATACAGCGATTTTTATAACTTTGCCCCTCAAGGCCCATCTTCGCGATGGAATATGTCACGGTATGTCGCATCTTTCTCAGTCGTGCCGCTAGATTTCGCATGATCGCGACCGTATCAAGCAGTGCTTGCGATCATGCGACTTCTACCGGCAAATCCGAGAAAGAAGCGAAATGCCGTGTGATATTCCGTCGCGAAGATGGACCTTGAGTGGCCGTGAGGGGCGAAGTTAGAGAAATCGCAGTATGAGCCTAATGAAGGCTGCAGCGTCTGGAACCCAGACGCAGGCGCAGGTCCAGAAACTGGCCATCCCCCCCCAAAAAAGACCTAGAGTTTTTGTTTGTTACCTTTTTTTATTTGGCGAAATTGATTTAAATATTTATTCTTGTTAGAATTATGTAATTATTTAAAAATACTTAAAGTATCGTATTTATACTACAGAATAATAAAAAATATAATAACAAATATAAACATATTTTACAAATATCTATCCTTCTTCAAAATGATCGGCTGGATGCCCCCCTGCCTAGGGACGAAAGATAAGTGATTTTTCTCCAAATTGTTATTATCAAGTTATTGGAAATCTCTGTTGCACCAAATATGCAAATATAATAGTTAAATGAATACTTTATTAATTAATTGAGAGGGGAATATGAAAGGGTTCTCCAAGGAGGATCGGCGTGAAGGGTGGGGGACTGCGACTTTTGCCTCCTCCCCAAGGATCTGCCTTTGCACTCAGGGAAGTGATCAGGTAGGCTAATCGCCAGGTGCATGAGTAAACAAATAAAATACGTAAACTGATAAACCTGTCTGCTGTAAACTGGGTTTATGTAGGATGAGACGCTAAATTTCTGTTATAAAAGACGTGCTTTAATGAGTTTTTTGCTACACATTAAACAAAATAAGTTATTGCAAAATTTGTGTTTTTAATTGAACCAACTTGCTGGTTCTTTGAATTAGTTAAACTCGATAGAATCCGCCATATTGATTTTTAAGCTACTTTCTGTAATATGACTCTTGAGGTGAAAGGATGTTATTTGTTTTTGTAACCAACATATTCCGTTGATGGTTGAAATTAATGGGATGCGAAGGTATGACGTTCACGGTGAAGAACATAACCTTTCTTCCTTGTCTCAGTCATGATATAACAGATTTTTTAAAATAAAAAATTGTAGTGATTCAGTTGATTTCAGATGTCTCAATTTGTTCTGACGACTCGGTTTGGGAAAAAAAAATGAAACTGTATTGAAACATATTTATATTCAAAAGAATATTTGACGTTCGTTTGTTTGAGGAATCTTGTGGTGGAACAACGTGATAACACTGCCGAGGCGACATTTGCAATCACCAGAACTCAGCAGTGGCGTAGCTAGGGGGGGGGGGACGCCCCGGGTGACACCATTCTATGGGTGACATCAATTAAATTATTTTATTGTTGGAATTATATAATTTAAATCATTTACCTAAAAAATTATATACTAATAGTTAGTTTTCTTAGTTTCAGTAGTTTGAAAATTTGATTGTTGGAATTATATAATTTGTATGGTTTAGTTAAAAATTATTTATATTAACTTAAGTATACATTTAAATCATAAGCGTAGATTATGATTTAATGGCAATTATTCTTAATTACTTAAAATTTTTAATACATTATAAATAACTATCATTAGCAAGTATGTTTATATTTTTAATAAAATAATGTACAATCAATGCAGCAATAGATATTTTTATCTTAATTTATAGGGGGGTGACACCATTAGCTTCGCCCCAGGTGACACCAACTGAAGCTACGCCACGGAACCCAGGCTTTCAAGTTTTGTGTGAGAATGGATATGGCTCTTTCGTGTTTGTTCGCCTCCAGCTCTCAAGCCTTACCCCGCTGCACGTGGCCAGTAGCCTGAATGGCTCTTTTCGACGGTGTTGAGTCATTCCCCTCTGCGTGTATTTTACCAGTACTCTGCCGCTTTGATTTCACGGCTGCGTTGCTTCTGGCGTGCCGCGGCCGCCATTTTGATGAGATGTGCACCTGCGTCGCTGTGTATCATGCGGGTGAGCGAGCGCAGACTGTCCTGTGGAAATCCTGGTTAGAGCATCTCGTGCCGGAGGCGAAACTAACATTCGGTCGGCTTGCTGGATCGTTTACTAGTATTGGAATAATTATTCTTTTTGGGGGTGAAGGTCATCTTAAAATGAAATCCATTATTAATATGCAATATGAGAAGTATTTATGAAGAGATTACTATTTATGCCAGTTTTCAATTTATTTGTTAATATTTATCGCACATTTGTTGGCTGTAATATTACTTTAAAATGTTTGAATTTATTTACTGCCGAAACAAGCTGTGGTTTTCGCTCCCGCATATGGATTCCCGAGAATAAACTATTACCAAGCGGAATACCGTGAATTATAATACCATTGCCCCAATACATTTTTAATTTCATAATTGTGTTTCTGAGTACGTATCGCAACCAGGTATCTCCCACCAGCGGGGCACCGCCCCAGCTGGGACAAGCTCTAAGCTCCCGACCGGTCTTCCGGCGTGTGTGGTAGTATAGTGCATGTTTGTGTGTGTAAGGGGTGAGGGTAGGACAAGGAAGAAGAAGGGAAGGTCGCGCAAGGTCCGTGGCCCGTTTGTTAGGGTACTGCGCCGGCATTCGCGTGGTGTTGATGGGAGAAACCACGGAAAACTACGGATCACAGCAGCCGGCCGCTAGAATTCTCCTCCAGACAGCGACTGAATTCGACGTAGCTGCGTAGCTAATGTGAAAACCCATGCCATCGTCAGAACTCGAGCACCAGGCCCTCCCGGACGGAGGCACCGCCCCTCCGCAGCGAAGCCTGTTAGTCGCAGCGAGGTTTGGCACCACTGCTGGCCGGAGAGGCTGAACTCTGAACCGGACGCGCCGTGAGGACGGAGCTGCGTGGGCGGGTGGAGGTCCTCGGGCGCGCGGGGGCTGCCGGCGGCAGCGCTGCGCTGCGCTGCGCGACGCGCCGCCACGCCGCTCCAGGCGCTCGGGCCCCGCGCCGCGCCGCCCCGCCGCGCCGCCCCGCCGCGCGCCGTGCGGCGTCGCCTGGCGGCGTCGTGACGCACGAAGGAGCCCCGGCCGCCGCCGCCGCCGAGGTCGCCCCGCCCCGCAGGGTGCGCGCGCGGCGGCCGGGGTGGAGACGGAGGCAGCGAGCACGTGGACGCCAGGGGGAACACTGAAGTATGGGCGAAGTATGGGCTGGGATAGGTGTGGAAGCGGAGTCTGTAGCAATGGGAGGTGTGGGTTTGGGATAGGTGTGGAGGCGGGGTCGGCAGCAGTGGGGAGGGGCGGGGGATGGAGGAATGGGAGTGGAGGAGGGGCCGGGTCAGGGATGGTGGTGGAAGAAGCAGACGCAGGGATGACGATGGGGGCAGAAGCGAAGGACAAGACTGACAGGGCGAAGGCGGCGAGGCAGGGGCGGGGATGGGTGTGAAGGCGACGGCGTTACTGGAAGTGGGGCATGGGTGGTGGTATGGTGTATATATATATATATATATATATATATATATATATATATATAATAAATATTTCCACCATGCGTGGTGGTAGCAGAAGGAAGGAAACAGAGGCCGAAGGGCGGGGCTGGTGGAGCGGTGACGAAAGCATCGGGAACAGAGAAAGGGGGCGACGCGTACGATAGAGGCAGAAGCAGAGGAGTCGGTCAGCGGTGAGGGCAAGGCGCGGGCGGGGATGCATGTGGAGGTGGAGTCCGCAGGGCGGGGCAGCGACGATGCGCCTGGCTTAGGAGGGGGCGGGACGGGGTGGGACGGTGGCAGAAGGAGGCGGGGGCGGCGGCGGCGGCGGCGGGCGCGAGGACGAAGACGAGGAGCGAACAAAGGGAGCGGCCGGGAGTCGCCTTGGCCGTGCAGCAGACGGCGTCGGTGCTTGTGAGTTGCCCGGCGCGCGACCGGGATTTAGTGCTAGCGCCCAGGGCGCAGCGGACGTCGCGCACGCTTCTATTGCAATGTCAGCTGGGAGTCACGTGCGCTTGTAAGATAGACGTGGACCAACCACTCGAGTTTAATGGCCCGTACGAACCTGTTCCGTATGACGTGAAGTTACAGATTTAGAACAGCGAAGTCGTTCATTCATTTACAAGAAGTACGATTCCGAGCATTATTCAGGTCCTGCTACCGATAATAATAATAATAATTATAATAATATAATAATAATAATTGTGATAATGGTGATAATAATGATGAACCTGAGTTTGGGCAGACAGGCAGTGTTGGTTTACCGTTGCTTTCCACTGCATGAAAGATGCTACGGTGAACATTGTTGAAGGAAATAAAGACTCCACTTATGCGGTTGAATGAATTCCAAAACTGCAGGAGAACTGGAAAAGTATATTATCCACTTTCAGTGATTTCACAATTTCAAAGTGTGGGAACCATAAATGAGGCACTAGATTTGACCGAAGTGTATTCCAGGCAGGACAAAAAGTTTACCCTGCATGAATCGTCTCTCTCTAGAGCCAAACGATTGTCTGCACGCACACGTACCTCCTTCCCAAATTAATTTCGTCAATTCGCTCCACCTGCTCTTTGCAATATTGAACCATGAACATGGCACGAATTGAACATTTTCTGCTACAGTATTCAGATTCCAAAGGTGGGAGCGAATCGGCGAATGGACGAGTGAAACGACGATCATATTGCTTTCTCGGCGTAACCCGATCCAATTTCTTTGTTTTATTCTTCTTTATTTCAACATTTCGAAGTGTGTGCAACATTTTGAACGAGACTCGTAGAAATGGAGTCATTTTGTTCCTGGTAGGGACTCTACTTTCGCAGCAGAGGGGGTCAAACTCTATTGGACGACGATCCCCGACATCCCGTTGTCAATTCGTGTTTTGAAGCTGCTGGTGGAAACAGTTCTTTGGTCCAGACCGCTGACACCAGTTTCGCGAGGAGTCCTCAAGCGTATACTTCGGTTTCTATTTCTTGGCGCGTGGGGGCTTGTCTTCAGCATGGAATATCTCACGGTATTTCGCGTCGTTCTCGATCGTGCCGCTAGGAGTCGCAAAATCGTGAGCGCTGCTCGATCCAGTCGCGATCATGCAAGATCTAGCGGCACGACTGAGAACGACGCGAATTACCGTGAGATATTTCGTTCTGAAGACACACCCCCATGCGCCAAGAAATAAAAACTCAAGTTTAGAGCACGGTTTCCGTTTGCTGAAGCGTGCCGTGTATCGTGGCGTGACAAGTTAAGTACGTATACGTTGCACGACACTGGCGTCGGTTTCGTGTATTCAGCTTCAGAAACACGAAAGTGCGTCCTACTTTTGAGGCCGAGCAGTGCTTAATATTTTACCATCACGGTCCAGGTTGAGTTCAAATAATCAAAGGAAAATAATTTTCTAGAAGTAATAAATGTATATTATTGCGTACTACTGAATTGCTTTTTGCTATTATTTTATTAACCCATTTATTAAATGTAAAACAAACTATGGCAACGCAGTTATTCCCGTAGATGTCTCCTAAGATGTTTATAGGGTTTCATGTGAGGACACCGGCTTGTTTTGAAGTTACAATGAACATTCTGTTGCATCAACGTCTCAAAGATTCCGATATTCATTAGATGGCACGCCTAGCAGTTCTGAGAACACTTGTGAATATGATGCAAATCTGATGATTGATCCAGTTCAGAGGTTGCTTCCTCACTTGGCATATCAATTACCCTATACAATTCTATCAACTCCGCTTCTTTCGAAAGTTTTGAGGCCTTCTGCTGTGGAATAGCTAGAAATTGTTTAACTGAACATATTTAAACAAGTAGATGATTAATGCAAGTGTAAAGTATTTCATTTTTAATTATTAATTGGTTACGAAAAAGTCAAGGAATTTGTCAATGTTCAGTATTAACAAATTTTATAATAAGGAATTTATTTTCAATGTTTAACGTTAACAAATTCAAAAATTAAAATATTGTAAAAAAAATATTGTATTCAAATATTGTAAAAGTTGCCTCAATCGTTGTCACCATAATTTACAATTGATGAAGGGTATTAATTAAATTACATTATGAATTTAACTGGAAAATACATGCCATCCTTGCATCGCGACTCTACGACTCCTCGAGACTAGACATAGGTTTCTTTTGCTTTACCGACATCAACTGTCGGGATCGACAGTATGTTAACACATTTTTCCCGAGGTCCCGAAGTACACTATCTTTTTCGGTGTATCGAATTTAACCCCTTTCTTAATGAAAATTCCGGCGGTCTGTTGCTCTGATCGATTGATCGATAGTAGTCCTTGCTTTTTTCGATCAATACCAGGCGAATGCCGGAGCAGTACCCTGACCACGGGCCACGGACCTCGCGCGATCTTTCTTTCTTCTTCCTTGACCTCTACTCACCCCTTACCTACCCTCACTTCCATTTACATGGACTACACTACCACATAGGTCGGGAGACCAGTTGGGAGCTTAGTTTGCCCCCCGCTGGAGCAGCGGGAGATACCTAGATGGGGAAAACTCCGCAAGCCAGTGTGTTGGCCGGCGCCGGTTGACGCGGTCCAGAGGGGGAGAAACACAGCCTTCTCCCGGAATATAACAAGTACTACACTTAGAGGAGGAGTTGAGGTGCGGAGAAACAACAAATACTCTCTCAGCGGTTGCCTTGCAGCCAGGTTGCCGGCGTTGGCGTGGTGCTGGGCTGCGCGGGGCGGCGCTGGCCGGCGCGGGGCGGCGCGGGGCGGCGCTGGGCGGCGCTGGGTGGCGCGAGGCGGCGCGGGGCGGCGCGGGGCGGCGCGGGGCGGCGCGGGGCGGCGCGGGGCGGCGCGGGGCGGCGCGGGGCGGCGCGGGGCGGCGCGGGGCGGCGCGGGGCGGCGCGGGGCGGCGCGGGGCGGCGCGGGGCGGCGCGGGGCGCGGCAGCGGAGGCGGGGGACGTGACGGGGCGTGGCGCGCGGGGAGTGGGCGGGGCTACCCGCGCTTGCGGCGGCACTGGGCGGAGCGCAGCTGAGAATCCTAAGCTTCAGGGGTGTCAAGTGCCTTTACGCCGAGGCAGTGAACACGTGAAACGTAAGCGAACAGTTCTTCAAATTGTGGCGACAACGCAAATTGTTGCGTTGATTGGGAGGTCGCGTGTCCAGTTTCGGCAATTTCCCGGACATTTGCGGAGCTTAAGCTAGAGTGTAGCGCTTTTCGGAAACGAGTTCGTAAGCTGATTGTTTTGTCAGTGGTTTTCTGGTTACTTCCTTACGCGTATGTCGGAGCAGAAGCCAGTAAAACTGTTCTCGACTCGCGCGCAGTCGTACCGTCCCGCTCCTGTCCCATCGCCGGGCGCCAATGTCCCGAGCAGTTGGAGCGCCCTTAAAAGGGCAATCAGTTATTAAGTCCATAAAAGTCCAATCAGTTATTAATTCCATTATTAAGTCCAGTTTTCTTCGTTGCGTCATATCTAGCCGTTCAGTTCCGTGCCCCAAGTATATAATTCGTCTCTTTGCCTCGTTTATGGATGTTGTGTTGTTAGAAAATGATTCAATGCTGCTATTTCTTGTAGCGTGTTTGTAAACGTGTCATTGACACGGGTGGCATTAAACTGCCCTTTGCCCTTGCATCATCCACTCAGCGTCGCTTTAATAGCTCTGAAACACACGAATGCCCGTTTCCCAAAGCTTGCGAGTAATGCAGCAAAGTAATGCGGTAGTTGTTCATCGCTGGGTTGCTGGCAGGAGAAGGAAACCTGCTGAAACCAATTTCCCGGTGGATGGGCATGAAGGCGCCTCCGGGTTCCAGGTGCTCTGTAACGATACTTTAGTATTCAAACGATATTTTATCTGTTGTAGGAAATGGTGCGGTGTTTACGATGTTTCAATCATAGAAATGCATATGAGGCGTTGGTTCTCCATCGTAAGTATTTATTTTAGCATAAAATAAATACGATGGAGAACCAACACCTGATATGCATTTCTGTGATATTTTATCTGAAGTGATCAGTTTTAATTTTGTCAGTACAATTACCTGCTACCAAAAATGTCCTTCTAAGTTCCCCAAAGTATAATTCACTGTTAAACTTTTCATTAAGATTTAAACTAGCGTACCCGTGCGCGAACCCTCGCATGCTGTATCCCACCCTTTTCCTTATTTTTCCATTTCCGTATTAAGCTTGTAATATATATTTTTCTACAAGACCCTCTTATCCTCCGTCACTTGTTCTAGATGTCACCTTGTAATTTATAACAATATAATACACCCTTGTCAACAAAAAACTATTCTTATCTACCTTTATTATCGAAAAGGTACACTCGCGTAATTCAATTGCATAGAATATCATGTAATTAGTCATTTCACGTACAGTTGCAGATTCTACAGGCTCTGAACAGGTGGGGTACAATCGAGAAGCGTCGAACCAGCAAAAATGTAATAGAATGGTCCAGAAGATCTCATCCTGTAGATTACGGCGTGAAAGTACCGTTGGGGACTTCAGCCTCAAAATTTTAGTTTTTAAAGGCCCAGAACGTTCAGGAGTTATTTAACGATATAGATTCAGAATTCCGGACGTTCGTTGCAGCCTGCATTTTACATGAATATTTAGATGCGTGCTTTAAACAAATCCTTCATATTTTTAAAGTCAAAGCGCAATTCGTCACGTCTCCGCGAAATTCTCTTTCTTTAGAGACCTCATTTATAAAGACTGGTTGCGTGTGAGAGCCGCAAAGGAAATACATACTACTGAATGGAGGAGACGATGGCTTTATCATTTTTATTGGCAGTTTTCATGAGGCGCGGTAGTAGCGCGATGCCCAGTCTTGCAAGTGCAGTGCTGCTTAGTCAACTCTAATGGACCGCGACGCGTGAGATAACCGGCGTTTCAATTGTTTCGAGCGAATAGGAAAGTCTGCTGTAGCGGGCGGAAGTCACGTGCCACGCGGAGGGTAGGCGCCTCGGCTATCGGGTACGCGCCGCCATTTTAATTTGTTTAGAGCTGTGGTAACGGTGTATCACTCGTGTGTGTAGGCGGGCTCGTATTTTGGTGTAGACAGACCATGTTTTTAACCCATTACAGCCTATCGTATTATATATCATACGCTAATTTCGGGTCAAATTTGCATTTATGCAATACTTTGTGAATTTTATTTCTTCAGTAGACATCCTAAACGAAACATACAAGATAGGTTTTTACTTTCCCGTATACGTACGTATACACGGAGTGATATACGTAGTATAGGGAAAGTTATGTAATGCTGCGCGAAAAAATGGCGAATTTTTGGCGGAAAAAAATTCATTGCCGGGCGCTGATAACGAAAAAGAGGATAAAACCAGTTGCTAAATTAAGAAAACAAAATCCCCTAACACGTGGTGTAGCCAGAAACCCTCTTTCGTGTGTCCTTGATACCGAAAAAACCGATTGAAAGGAAAACATCCGTCTGTCTGTCCGTCTGTGAACACTGCTTGCGCCTAAGCTAAACGTACGATTTCTTCCAAAATTGATATATCCCGGTCGATCTGGTTCGAGTCAAAGCTTTGAGATTTTGAAAAAGATTCTTCTAAATTTGGGGGCACTTTACATAAAGCCCCCCGGATATTTTCAAAATTTTCCAAAAAACGGCTCCAAATTTTTTTCAATCTGGAATGCCAGATGTCGATTTAGCCGAGATCGTTGAGGCATTGTATACTCCTAGCCAGGATGTACTTGGACTTGCACTGGAATTGGGTCGGTTCGAATCTTCACCTAAAACCGTACTTGGCTGCTATATGCCTGTGGTTAAGTTCGAGGGAGGGCCGATGTAAAGCAAACGGTGGTTGGTTCGCACCGAATTTGCCAGAGGACTCCAATGGCTCCTGTGCGCGTCTGTACGTGACAACAATGGGTGAGCGCAATGCGCACAATTGTAGTTTGAGGTTAATCATTGTGAAAAACTCTAGTGCAACGATGAAGATCGTTGAAGGAGGAGACCCCATTAATATGGACATTTATCACTTTGCCTTTCATAACTCGAGTTCGCGGGTCAAACCCGACTGGCAGCGATGGATTTGTGAAAGGCAAAAACTCCTCAGATTTGTGGCAGAAGCCTGGTAAAAGTAACAATTTGGACAATTCCCTCGTAATTCAGATCTCCCAAATCAAATCCTAAATTAGCGAAGTTAGGGAATGACGCAAGTAATGGATAAAACTGGATTCGGACCGTTTTTGTGTTGTTCCCTGGCGGCAGATATGAGAATCAAAATTAAGTGATCAGATTGAGAGCACATGTGGTTAATAAGAAGTTGTCACCATTACTTATCAGAGGTGCCAGGCGGTTTAGCTCTTGGTCAGCTGGCTCGCTTTCCATGACGCGACCCCGGGTTCGATTCCCGGTCGGGCAAGATTATACTGTGCGTTTTCCTTGCAAAGTCCCAGTATATGTTGCTGTGTGGCGATGAGAAAATTCACTTTTCGGGTTGAAAATACCAGAATAGGACATAGAGATGTCTTCGTGCTAACCAAACGTACCGCCGTAACCTATGGCCGCGAGACCAGGATGCTATTGGTAGGCCATGGCCAGTACACGGACTAACGCACCAAGTACAAACAAATAAACATATAGTCTAGGCCGTTTATTAGGCCGCACTAGATTCGCAATATGGCGGCTAAAAGGATTTCCTGTCGGAATAGCCAACTTATGAAACAATCATTCCGATCAACTCTTTCGCTTTTGTTTCTTTTGTTGTCATTCACTTCTCGCGCGGTTGAAGAGTTCACAGTACAATAATGTTTGTCTCGTTTTTCGTTAAAATTAAACAAGATTTTCATCTAGAAACGAATATTAACTCGGTGAACAATTAAACTAAATAAGAGTTATCATTATCGGCAAGTGTGAACGTGAGTGATGTTAAAGTGCGCCAAGAGCAAATGAAAAACATACATTTAAAAGTTATCTGTGGTCTTATGCTAAAAGTTATCTGCCGACTTGTGTTAATAATGATTTTGAGATGGTAGTGTTATCAATTTATTCATGACTAGCTGAAGTACCCGGCGTTGCCCGGGCATTGTTACAGAGTATTATTAGACAGGAAGACTAATTCCATCTTTTCATGCCATGTGGCTGGGCCTACATCTATATCTTTCATTGTATCTCTTCTCCGCCCTACTCCTTCCTGCCATGATCTGTCCGTCTCCGTCCCGATAGCCATGTGTTGTCTTATTTAGGATTGTTTGCACATCCTCATATATCTTCTGAATTAAATCATCTATAGTGTGAACCACGTGATCATACTGATGATCTACTAATATATTTTGGCTATTGATATTGGTAACTAAACCGCTTCCAACTGCGAGAAGCAATGCTGCAAATTGCGCAGAATCTGAGTCATCAGTTAACAAAGTCCTCTTGTTTGTACTGAGAGTCATTATTTTAACATTCTGCCAAATCGGGAATGTCTTTAAGCTTGCTTTGATTGTATCAGCTCTAGTGCCTTTAGCAATTACAGACAAGGTTTGCCGGATGTAACCAGAAAATACAACAGTAACTCCTCCCATTAATGTGGAAGATGATCGTACATCCCGTAACATTCTGTCAACAGCTTCTATGTGACATCTGTTGCTCATGGTGCACTCATCCCAGATAATTAATACTGAATCACGAAAAATCTTTGCAATAGAACTATTCTTACTAACATTACATGTTGCTTGTTCTATAAAAGTTGTGTTCAAAGGCAATTTGAAGGTAGAATGTGCTGTTCTCCCACCTTTTAATAATGTTGCTGCGATTCCAGAAGACGCGACAGCAATGACAGTTTTTCTCTCTGATCTACATTTATCAATAAGTAAATTGATTAAAAACGTTTTGCCGGTGCCTCGAAGGGCATCAATGAAGAACAGGGTACCATTGTCATTTTGAACACTGTCAATAACTGCGCTGAAGACTGTTCTTTGATCAGGAACTAATTTTAGCAAATTTTCTTTTAGGTATCGATGCACATCACGCATACTATATGTATCCCTTGTATAGTCAGAAATTTGTCTACTTGGCTCAAGAATACCAAAATCACGAAGTCGCTTATCACTGACAGATGCAATAATGTCTTCTAAAATAATTAATCCTGCATTGAATACATCCACTGACAATGGTAAATCTTGGTTGTCTTCATGCAAACGCTTTTGAAAAAAATATCCTCACACATGACTTCCTTGAATTCACACAGATGGCTGACAGAATACCAACAGTATCGCGAATAGTTAACGAATATGTGATGGTGACTGTGTAAGTGAAGCATCACTCAGCGTGTGTTTCCAATGCTCATCATTTTCTATGAGGCGCAGTTTCTTACACGCTGTCTGGTAAGAAGGCTGTACGATACTGTTCACTGTTTTTAGCATAGCAAAAGAAGTTGGACCACGAATGTGAAGTAGAAGCAGACGAAGGTAATAGCATTCTGTGAAGTTTGGATGCACAGTGTAAACTCTTCCAAGAGCAGCATCTTTCCTTATACCCAAATGCCCTGCAACCAGTTGACCACGTTTCCTTTTCTGCCAATTTTTGTTTCTCCAGACATAAAATGCAGGCACTTCACAATAAAGCAAAGTTTTTGCAAAATCATCATCTTGGCACAGTTTGAAAAAGCCAGTTAATGTTGTCAGAGGAGGATGTTCTAAAACTTGCAAAATATTATGCTGATTGAAATACACCCTTTGACCATTTTCTAAGTGCACCGCCAGATGAATTACAGCTGGGTATCTTTCATGAACTGGCAGTTCAAATATTCGCCAGAATGCTTCCTATGTGCTCAAGTAGCGACCATTTATGTACTTTTCAATTTCATTGCAATCATTTTGGACAGTAAAAGTTGCTCGATCATTACTTTTGTTAACATACTTAGAAATGTATTTGATTGCTTTCACAGAGTGACAGTATTCTACATTAATATGAGCTGAAAAGCATCTGCTTAGGACTGGTGAATGAGGAACAACCCATCGATTATCCACTTGTGTATCAGAATGTCTACCCAAAACTGCAATGTGACCACCATCTTCAGGCGAACGTCTCCTGTAAGTGGATATCCATCATTGTCTGACTGAGTATGAACAGTGAAAGAGCGTGGGAATCTCTTATTGCATTTACCAGTGACCATACATGGCGATCGTGAATTGTATTCTTCACATGGTCCATGAATCATGTTTGGAAACAATTTTGTGAAGAAGAGGATCTTCTTCTTTATTGGGTATCTCAGCACTAATAATGAAGTCAATTTCATCTGGTTGTATTTTTCTTTGAAGGCAAATCAGAATATGAGCAGGGGGCAATCCTCTTTTTTGTCATTCTATTATTGACATATGGCACACAGTTGCGCCAAAAATGTGGTTTTTTGGTGATCAAATTCATCAAATTTTGGTATCTCAGATGAAATACACGTGAAATAATATCATGTCTGTCATGAGGATTCTGTCCCACATACAATTCATGTCTAATTTCTGCCCATTCGGGGTTGCATGTCATAGTAATAAAAAGATCAGGGCAACCACGGTGTCTCACGTATGTCATAGCATCCTCGGTTTTCTCATGGAGGTACCTTGGTGAAGCAGTGAAAGTAGATGGTAAAATGACCTGCTGTCCAATATTTTGTGGATGTATGTTAGCGTCATTGTTAATTGCATCTCGAAGATGAATGTAGTCTCTGCTCTTAATGTTTTTTGATTTTGTTTGATGTAGTTAAGTCTTTCTGTAATCATTTTAGCAGCCATGTCAACAACAAACTGATTCAATAATTGCTGGAACATTAGCAGAAAATTCACTGTACCTTCCCTCACCATAAATCTATAAGAATAGTATTGCATGCAAGATATTTTCTTTGAAAGGTTTTGGTTTCCTCTTCCTGATATTACTTGTGGAATATAAATAGAATACCCATCTTCTCTTTTAACAAATATGAGAGGATACTGAAGAGGGTCGTAAGCACGATGTAACTCTGAAACACACTGTAACCTTCCATTTCTACTGTGCAATACAATATCTCGGTGCCCTTTATCCTCATCCACCAGTAATATAGCCACTTCATTTGTTGTTGGTTGGTTGAAACAGCCTCTGTGATAATTGACAGGGATAATGTCAGCTCGGATAAGGATTTTGTAATCCAGAATATTTGGAGGTGCTTGTTCTATGGCAGCCTTGAAACTTTTAATATACTGATTGTATGTGTGCAACATACTCGGCATCATTTGTATAATTTCTGGATTTAAATTAGGTACAATATTTTGACGCACAGACATTTGGTCTGCTTCAGAAAGGAAATAGACCTGCAGAAATCCAGGGTTCGTTGTTGGAAGTAAACTACCAATGCGATGATAAATTTGGCTCTGAATTTTGAATGTAGGCATGTAAAATTCTTCTTTATATTCTGTACAACCAAAAGATGTCCTCTGAAAAAGACAGTTGTATTGTCTCAAATGGTGTAGGAAATGCTTTGATTAAGGATGTTCACCAAGAAGCAGGCTTTTCAAAATGTCAGGAGGCTCCACTAAAGACCTTAACTTAACTTTCCCATTAGAACAACACATGCTATTATGTTCGAATGCCCATTTGTTTGCTCTACAAAACATACATTTTCCATATGACCAATCTGAATATGAGAACTACGCAAATAATCAAATTGGGGGTCATAATGAAAAGCTGAGCTGCTTCCTAGGGAATTATTGAAATTGACTTCTCTCCTTGTAGTGTTGTTGTCTTCAGTAAGTCGCTCTTGCCTTTGTGTAGCCGATTCTGAACTTTTATATTCTGCCCATCTTTTCGCACTTGAAGTATGTTTTGACAAATGCGTCTTCCGTTTCACCATTGTTTTCAACAATTTAGAATTCACAAATTTCTGTAAATAAGAGGTTGTTTTGAAAATATACGATATCTATGTCATGTACATTGTACATTACTATACATTCTATACTTTTTACTCAACCTAACTCAACTACATTGTATATTATTGTACTTTTTACTCTCTCAACCTAACTCAACATTATACTGTATATTATTACTTAATACATGTACGTGTACATTGACATTCCTTACCACTGTTGTTACGGCTGTCGTTCAAAAGATACACAAATGTTCTGAACTAACATTCACGGACATGTGAAATGCAACTGTTTTCCCTCGCCTACACGGTCAATTTGCCCCACGCTGGGCTCCGCCAATGCAACGGTATTCTCTCCCTCACGTTCAATTTGCCCCTCTCTATACCTCCCTTGTTTATTTATTCCCCTTTCTCTGAATTGCTCTGTACTTTGGATCCAATGCAACCATACCTTTCTTACCGCTATTCAATCTGTCAATGTTACTATCTGAGGGTGTTGCATAAAATTTTATTTGGGTCGTAGGTCGTGGACGGCCCCGTACGGGAAGTACCTGTAAACAACGCTTAACAGCACAGCATGCACAGGGCTACTAAATACGGAAATAAAAACATATATATTTCAAGCAAGAAAACAAGAATTTTAATTCCCCTTTTTCATTTTTTCTAATTCTTCCGTCAACACTACACGGCACATGAGCATTTACATCCGCTTGGCAACGTTGCTATGGGTTTCTTTAACATTAACCTTACCCAATTACATAAATTTACAATTCATTACAATTCCAATGGCCATTAGTTAGTCGTTTGATCGTTTATGAATCTTTAGGAATTCCTTTTACAAAAAAAAAAAAAAAAACTCAATATTATTGCCAATCAATACTAGGTACGTACGTACTTCAATGCAACAATGAGAAAAAAAATGAAACCTAACAATTACTAAATACCAGCCTACAAATTATGATATTATACTAATTCCGCTTGAAATTCCGTAAATTTCAAAAGTCTCATGAATGTTTGTTACGTTTGATGTGCACAAGTTCAAAGCTGATTTTTTTTCTTTAATTATTTCGCGAGTGCGTCACTTCCCTTTCTCTCTGCCTCGTCGAAAACAGCGTTGTTGTCGGTCCGATGATCCCATGCGCGTCCACTCGCACGCATCGGATGTCCACGCACGCTCCACTCGTGCACGGGCCGGTTCTCTTCAGTATTTCTCCAAAAAAATTGTCCAAACACTTGCATCACAAATTCACTACCAAAAATACTTCTTCTCTCTTCAAGTATTAATGCATTGCCAACGTCCGCCCAGTTATAAGTTCATCAATTACTTTAGCTCCACCGCTCAAAAAATATCTAAGTCCGAAAAGTTAAACAAATCACGAATACTACGGACGTGGGGATCACGTTCTCTCGACCGCTGACTAGACCGAAGTGTGCTCAAAATCATTTCGATTTAACATGTTGACTCGCTTATGAAAAATGCCGGCGAAATCCCTTTCGCTTTTTCTTCATTGTTGTTTCCACAAAATTTTCTAAAATGGTCATTATTTCCCGTTTTAACTTGTGTTCGTGTTCGTTCGCTTTAGCTTTTCCCCAATGTTAAAGATTTCTTGTCGAAACAGCAGTTTTCTATTTATTTCCCGTCGAAAATGCTAATTTTCTGTCGACATTCCCCAGCAGTAAATCGTTGCTTGTTTGGCAGTATTGTTAGCGTGCAATATTTATTTATTTAGAATGTTCAATGTTTTTATAACTCTCTAAACCATGTATAAATTTTGTTTAATTCCTATTACGACGATTCCCGCCGCATCTCATTGTTTAATCAGCATTTATTCGCAAAATCTCGATAATTCAAGTTAAGCCATTTGACCTGTTCGACTGGGATTTCATTCTAAATTTTCAAATTACAATTTTAAGGGAATTCGTCGTCCGATCTCGTTCAAACAAAAAATACAGCGTTCATTTAATTCTTCTTCAACTAAATGGTTATTCAAAATTTCTTTCCGCATTTGTTGACCCCATAAAAGTCTCCAGAACGATCGAAATATACCTTCCGCGGCGCGCTGTTCTTTTGTCTTGTTCATTGATTCTAATACACGTTGTGTACATCATAGACTATAGATCTTAAATAGTTATTCTTTTGTCCACTATTGTTTTGAAGTATTCCTAGGAATAATGAAATCATTACATCTCCCCCCGACCAGACGTCGCTCACTCGCTGACATCGTCACGATGAGCCGGCGTAACACCATCAGTTCGATTCCCAGTCAGGTCATTGTTGCCCGGTACTGGCAACTACGCCTTGTGTTGGTAAACACGAGCCGGTGCACCGCACTTCAACATTATCGTTCCCGCTTGAACACCTGCTTCACCCTACTCCTTGTAATCACTACACTTGCTTTATCGTCGCACTTACGCGCGTCCGACGCACTACACTTCTTTTGGATATACATTCGACACTGTACGGTCGTCCGCAACAACAACAACACACACATAAAACAAAACTTATTCTAAACAAACTTGCTTTCTTGCTTATAATCTTAACACTAAACTTATAACTAAATATTTACCATGACCCATAACAAGCCAAGCAACCCATTCCCTGTCAACCATACTTATTGCTTCCCCTTTGTCCATTGCGTGTCCTCAAACTACACCTGTCACTATTGCATTACACCTGTCACTTTCCTGAATTACTGTTCTATATTCTATCTTTGCCCCTTTCATTCCTACGCCATTTCTTTATATAATTTTACATTTGTCCTATTATAAGTGCCTATCTCTCTGTCATCATCTGCTAAAGACAACGTGTTGTTGTCAAACACCTCCGTAATTACATACGGGCCTTCATAAAGTGGGAAAAACTTTCGGAACAATTTCTGCTCGGACGACGACGAGTGCGGCGATCTCAACAACACTTGGTCGCCTACACGGTACGCCCCCCGACAGAAACTTCTTTGGGCCTTCTTCCGCTGTTTTGCCGATTTCTTTAGTCTTTCATATACAATTTGGTGGTTCTTTGTCACTTCCGGAACACCACTGACCTCCGGCGGAATTTTAATCTTGTCAAACGGGCCTTTCTTCCTACGCCCGAAATGGACCTCCCACGGCGTCCGGCCGGTACTAGCGTGCGGTACGATGTTCAGCACCTCATTCAAAATAGGCACTGCCTGGAACCACGCCCGGTGGTTTTCTGCCGAATACACTCGGAACAAGCGTGATATTTCCCGCATGATTCTCTCGCTGGGGTTACTTTGCGGATGGCGCACTGTGGTAAAATAGACCTTCACTCCCAGCGTTTCCATTTCTTCCCTCCACTTGTCGCTCGTGAATTGAGTGCCCTGGTCACTTAAGATTCTAGCTGGCTTGCCGCACATCGCAAAAAATCGTTTTGCTTGCCGGATACAACTCGTCGCGTTGGGCTTTTGGATGGGGAAAATCTGAACATATTTCGAAAACACGTCTACTATCACAAATAGATGCTGATTCCCGAATCTGGTTTTCGGCAAAGGCCCGTACAGGTCTACTGCATATAAATCTCGAGGGCTCTTAGGAATGATCGCCTGCCATTCGCCTCCATAGCTCCGATTTGGCTGCTTGGTTCGCTGGCACACGTCACAAGCGCTCAATAATTGCCGGATTTGCTTTCCCATACTTGGCCAGTAACAGGATTCTGACAGAATCTTGGTGATTTTCTCACCCCCCAAAATGCCCATAACGTTCATGTGTCGATAGAATCAAGCTCCGCCGCCAGCCTTTCGGGATCCAGACTCCAAATTTGCCAGCCGGTCCACTCACCTTCCGCAATAGTATGCTGTCGTGTATTTTCCAATTCGACGGGTCCCGGTCGCGAGCTTTTATGATCTTTGTGACGTCGTAACTTTGTCCCGTCACCATTTTTGTCACCTCTTGCGTAAACGGGTCTTCCTGTTGTATTTTGCGGATGGCTGCTGGGGTCCACCGCGGATTAATCTCCCGCACTTGAATTGCTGCTACTGCCTGCTGTTCGTCCTCCTTTTCTTTAACCTTGATTCGAGACAGATAGTCTGGGAGTAGGTTCTTCCGTCCCTCGCAGTACTCGATATGCAGCTGGAATTGCTGTAGCCACAATGTCCACCGTAATAGTCGTTCATTGTTTGTATGACTTTGCATTAGAAAAGTTAATGCTTTGTGGTCAGTGATTACTGTGAAAGGGCGTCCTATCAGTAACGCACGAAACTTGCGCGTCGCCCATACCACGGCAAGCGCCTCAGCCTCTGTGGCCCCGTAATTCAACTCCCCGCCTTTTAACGAACGGCTATCTAATGCAATAATTTCTTGTTGTCCGTGTTCCCCCACCTGGAATAGCACTGCCCCTAGTGCCGAGCCACTGCTATCGGTTTGCAAATACATCTTTCTGTGAAAGTCCGGATACCTCACCGTGTATGTCGTTTCAAACGCTCTTATGAGCTCTTGGTATGCCTCGTGGCATTGCGGCGTCCACTGCCACCTGTTCCCCTTCCTAAGCAGGTGCAGCAATGGTACTATCTTTTGCGAGTAATTTTTCACGAATCGCGAATAATAATTGCAAATGCCGAATAATCGCCGTAACCCGCGCACATTTCTAGGTGGTGGTAGGCTTTTGATGAGCTCTCTTTTGGTCTCCAGCATGCACATGCCGTCCGATGATATTTCATGTCCCATAAACTGAACCTTTTTGCAACAGAATTGACACTTTTCCAAATTCAACTTTAAATTATAATCGTTAAAGACTCTGAACAGTCTCTCCAGGTCCTTCAGATGTGTAGCAACGTCGGGAGAGAACAACACAATGTCGTCTACGTACATCACCAATGTATCCTTTAAATCCGAGGGGATGACGTCATTCAGGTAACGGATTAGTGCCGCCCCCGAATTCTTGAGCCCAAACGGCAACCGTGCGAATGAGTACACCGTCCCCTCAAACTTGAAACTGATGTACTTTTGACACCGAGGCTCTACCTCTATTTGCCAATAAGCTGATGAGAAGTCGAGTGCGCTAAATACCGTCGCACCCCCCAACTTAATTATCATCTCATTAATGGTAGGTGGCGTCTCATACCGGGGAATTGTCACGGCGTTTAATTTTCTGGCATCCAGGCAAATACGAATTTTTCCGTTCTTCTTGACAACTACAACGAGTGGGCTCACGTATGGGGTTATTGACCTTTTGACCACCCCTTTCTCTTCCATTTCTCTAATCGCTTCTCGCACCTGTGTCTTGTACGCTTGAGGTACGGGGTATTGCTTTGTTGAAAACGGGGCATCATCCTTCATCTCTAACGCGAATCGATAGCCCTTCACCGGCTCCAGTGATTCTTGAAATATCTTGGCATAGGCCAACAGCAGTTGTCGCACCTTCTGCGGACAGTCCTCTTGGGCGACGACACCCTCCACGGCCGAGTCCACTTTCTGGAGAACCTCTTCCATACACGACAGCACCTCGTCTCCGCCTATTGTCGCAGTGTCACATTCAGCGACCACCGAGCCACCCCCAATAGAACCTTGTGATCGTAGCGTCACTATCCCAGTACCTACGTCTACAACGGCTTGGTAGGCCCTCAATGCGTCCATCCCGATGATCAACTCACGCACAAGTCCACGGACGACTATCGCTGCCACTTCAATGGTCATTTCTCCCACGCAGAATTCCACCCATATCTGCCTTCCGGTGGTACACGCCGCTTTCTGGTTCGCCATCACGACCCTCAACTTCCTCGTCGGTAGCTCAACTAACTCTTGCCCGTCTCTTCTCACTTTCTCACAAAACTCCTCTGACACCGCGCTGATGCTACTTCCCGTATCTATCAAAGCTTCTACCTCCCTATCGTAGCTGGTGCCTCTCAAAACCAAGCATTTACTAGGTTTTGCGCCCTCGTTGTTCTCTTCTTCTCTTAACAACTCTTCGCCTGATACCATTACAATCGCTGTTGCTATTACCGTAACTAGCCCCTCTGGTTCCACGTTTAAGCCTCCGCCGCCTCTTCCAGACTTAAACGCAGTCAGTTTTCCTGACGTCGCTCATGTGACCGAGGAAAAGCTCCATTCTCTCCTCCTGAACACGATATCTTCGCCTCCTGATGAGGCCGTTCCGTCACCGAATGTTGAACATTGCCTTGTGGTGGTTTCTGTTGTTGAGGTTGCCCGCCCTGCGGCCTCTCTACATTGACGGTTTTGTCACCTGCGCGCACCCCCATTGCGCATATATTCTCCGACTTCGGTTTCGTCGGGAATTTATTATAGCCGCTAGCCCCTTGGTTTTGCGGTCGATGCTCACCACCGTCCTGCTCATTTCCATCATTAATCTGGTCGAAGCGACTGACGCGTTCGATCAAGTCATCGATCGTTTCCGGCATGTTATTCCACAGTAAATTTCTGATTTGGTTCGGCATTTGTCTGATTAAAATGCGAATCACTTCGTCGGGGTTGAATTCTTCACTGCATACCTTGAAAGCGCTTACTTTTCTAGTGACGAAGTCGCACATGCTTTCGGTGCCTCCCTTCCGGTATCGTTCTGACATTAGACGGAATTTCAGCTCGAACCTATGGTGTTGATTCCAATATCTGTCCAGAAACTTAGCCTTCCACTCCCCATAGGATCGAGGTGTGGGCGTAAGGGCCTGCCACCAATATTGCGCTTTTGAACTGAGCGCTTCTTCTACGAACCGCAGCTTCATCGTCTCGGGGATTCCGTTCACCAAAAAGTAATTCTCGAGAGCAGTTAAGAAAGAGTAGGGCTGCTCTTTACTCTCCCCATGAAACCTCAGGTAATTTGGCAACGTTGGGTGGCCCATCACTACACCTGACACCCCCGTTCGCTGCGCTGCCTGCACGCGACCTTCTAATTCCGCGATTTTACTCATTAATGTCTCTTCTACTTCTCTATATTTCCCGGTTTCAGGTGCCCTCAACTGGTCGATTTCCGTCATGACCGTCGATTTAATATTCGCAGCGATGCCGCTGACGGAGCCTTCAATCTTTTCAATGCGCGCATCTTGCCGTAACGATGCCTCCCTCACGCCTTGAAGGTCGTGATTAACGCTACCTAGCTGCTCGCGCTGCTGTTCTGCGGCCTGACGCAATGTCAAAATCGACGATTTAACCTCTCCGACGTCAGTGCCCATTTGTTGATTGAAAACGTCCTGAACGGCGAAGCGAGTTTCCATCTTTTCTTCTAACATACGGGTCTCGCCCTCCGCCTTCTCAAACCGTTTCAGGGTTTCGGCTTTAAACGCCTCGACTCCTTCCCTTATACTGGCCACCGCGTCGCGTAACTCGCCCTCGATCTTATCCAGCCTCCCGTTTAAGCTGTTACGTAGTTCAGCATTGCTTTCCGCCATTTTGTTTTGCAAAGCTACGCTGTTCTGTTCTAATTTGCTTTGTAAATTCGCGCCGTTCTGTTCTAAATTCTGCAACTTGCTCTGTACATTCGCGCTGTTCTGTTCTAAATTCTGCAAAGCCGCACTGTTCTGTTCTAGCATGGTATTACTCCGCTGTAGAAATTCCCAAATCATCGCCAAGCTTGGCTCCGATTTGCTGCCTGCCTCTACCGGAGTTTCGACTGCAATCTGCTGCCCAATTATTTCTTCAGTTGCGGTAATCGCAACATTTTCCTCCCCTTCCACTTCAAATTCGTCCGAATTCCTCTGCTCCTCGTCCCCGTCTCGAGCAAAAATTGTTCCGAATTCCGTTTCCTCCCTAACACCTAGCGTTTTCTTACTACGCGTTTCCATGGCTACTAATTCCTTTATTAAAATTTAATTATTTCCGCCCTGAATGCTGCAATATTAAACGCAGTTTAATTCCACGCTCCACGCTTTGGGCGCCAATGCAACTGTTTTCCCTCGCCTACACGGTCAATTTGCCCCACGCTGGGCTCCGCCAATGCAACGGTATTCTCTCCCTCACGTTCAATTTGCCCCTCTCTATACCTCCCTTGTTTATTTATTCCCCTTTCTCTGAATTGCTCTGTACTTTGGATCCAATGCAACCATACCTTTCTTACCGCTATTCAATCTGTCAATGTTACTATCTGAGGGTGTTGCATAAAATTTTATTTGGGTCGTAGGTCGTGGACGGCCCCGTACGGGAAGTACCTGTAAACAACGCTTAACAGCACAGCATGCACAGGGCTACTAAATACGGAAATAAAAACATATATATTTCAAGCAAGAAAACAAGAATTTTAATTCCCCTTTTTCATTTTTTCTAATTCTTCCGTCAACACTACACGGCACATGAGCATTTACATCCGCTTGGCAACGTTGCTATGGGTTTCTTTAACATTAACCTTACCCAATTACATAAATTTACAATTCATTACAATTCCAATGGCCATTAGTTAGTCGTTTGATCGTTTATGAATCTTTAGGAATTCCTTTTACAAAAAAAAAAAAAAAAACTCAATATTATTGCCAATCAATACTAGGTACGTACGTACTTCAATGCAACAATGAGAAAAAAAATGAAACCTAACAATTACTAAATACCAGCCTACAAATTATGATATTATACTAATTCCGCTTGAAATTCCGTAAATTTCAAAAGTCTCATGAATGTTTGTTACGTTTGATGTGCACAAGTTCAAAGCTGATTTTTTTTCTTTAATTATTTCGCGAGTGCGTCACTTCCCTTTCTCTCTGCCTCGTCGAAAACAGCGTTGTTGTCGGTCCGATGATCCCATGCGCGTCCACTCGCACGCATCGGATGTCCACGCACGCTCCACTCGTGCACGGGCCGGTTCTCTTCAGTATTTCTCCAAAAAAATTGTCCAAACACTTGCATCACAAATTCACTACCAAAAATACTTCTTCTCTCTTCAAGTATTAATGCATTGCCAACGTCCGCCCAGTTATAAGTTCATCAATTACTTTAGCTCCACCGCTCAAAAAATATCTAAGTCCGAAAAGTTAAACAAATCACGAATACTACGGACGTGGGGATCACGTTCTCTCGACCGCTGACTAGACCGAAGTGTGCTCAAAATCATTTCGATTTAACATGTTGACTCGCTTATGAAAAATGCCGGCGAAATCCCTTTCGCTTTTTCTTCATTGTTGTTTCCACAAAATTTTCTAAAATGGTCATTATTTCCCGTTTTAACTTGTGTTCGTGTTCGTTCGCTTTAGCTTTTCCCCAATGTTAAAGATTTCTTGTCGAAACAGCAGTTTTCTATTTATTTCCCGTCGAAAATGCTAATTTTCTGTCGACATTCCCCAGCAGTAAATCGTTGCTTGTTTGGCAGTATTGTTAGCGTGCAATATTTATTTATTTAGAATGTTCAATGTTTTTATAACTCTCTAAACCATGTATAAATTTTGTTTAATTCCTATTACGACGATTCCCGCCGCATCTCATTGTTTAATCAGCATTTATTCGCAAAATCTCGATAATTCAAGTTAAGCCATTTGACCTGTTCGACTGGGATTTCATTCTAAATTTTCAAATTACAATTTTAAGGGAATTCGTCGTCCGATCTCGTTCAAACAAAAAATACAGCGTTCATTTAATTCTTCTTCAACTAAATGGTTATTCAAAATTTCTTTCCGCATTTGTTGACCCCATAAAAGTCTCCAGAACGATCGAAATATACCTTCCGCGGCGCGCTGTTCTTTTGTCTTGTTCATTGATTCTAATACACGTTGTGTACATCATAGACTATAGATCTTAAATAGTTATTCTTTTGTCCACTATTGTTTTGAAGTATTCCTAGGAATAATGAAATCATTACAGAAAATAACCGTATTCAAACCCCAGTAAATTTCGTAATAATTCTGGCTGTTGATGAAATGAGCAGTAGATCTCAGACATCCTCAGTTTTCACGAAGACTGCGCCTCAGGTGGCGCAAAGCTAAACTATTAACATTGATGCATTCTTGAATCTACGATGTAATGCTAGCCGAAAAATGTCCAGAAAAGTAATTATTTTGTAAATATGTTAAGGTTTATGGTTGTAAATCATAGCCTATGTTACTCCAGACCGTTAAAGGAAGCTAGTATAAAAGTTTCATCAGTATTGGTTCAGTAGATTCAGAGATTATCGCGCTGTAAGTCAGTGCAGTTCTGTCTTTATATATTAGTATAGATTTTTCTGTCAGATAAGATTTACTTTGAAAAAAAAATAAATACCACAATTATTTAAGATTAATAATTTACATGTACATGGTAATCTTTGTGACCTAATTAAATTTTATTTCTCTGCTTAATGAAATTATCTTTCAAAAGTTAGTGATGCTTTAAAAAATAAGAAATTCATAATTAATATAAGTAGTCTTCAGTAAGTTACTTGTTCTAACCAGTGACAGACTTATACCTATTTCTTCTCTATTAAAACGGGGTAGTTATGGTAATAAATAGAACTTTTGATTTTTTTAAAGTTATTTATTGAAACAGGAATGTAGTATACTGACAATATATACGGCACAGTAAATAGTGTATAAAGTTGCACAATGATATTGCACTCTTGTATTATCAGTTATTGTAACTACAAAACCATAAACTACTCCCCGATTATGCAGTCATTTCGCAGTAAAACCTCTCATTAACTTGCTAAATAATTCAAATCAGGATGATAATATTATACTCTAGTTTCCAGTGTACTCCAGTTTTCCAAATACTCCACTTACTCCAGTTTTATAAATACATGCCAAATTTTTTCCCAAAAGGCATCCAAGTAGTAAAAGATTAATATATTTATTACCCCACTTACACACACTATTGTAGTGCTGATGGGGATTGTGAAAAATCTCAAGGTAAGACAATGATTATTTTCACTATTAAAACTAGTTTATTATGTCAAATAAAATTTCGAAATGCATGTGGGAATTGAGGAGACAAATGTGGTGCCCACTTGCCCAAAACCAAGTTACAAGTAATGTTGAAAATGTTACCAACAAACGGTTACAAACAGCTACAAAAAACTGAAACAATATTAATGTTCCAGAAAATAAATATAAGAAATTGCCATTCATAAATATAGCCATGTTTCATTAAAAAAACTACAATATTTGGTGTGCTGGATTTTGTTTGGGTTCTTAATATAATTCCTTAGGAAGTACTCTCTTTTAAAAATATTGTTTCACTCTCATTCACAAGGGCATAACTGTCTTCCTTACCACAAATAAAACCAATGCTTTTTACTATACGCTTCAAGGAGGTTTGAGAAAATTTAATGTATCTTCACTCACAATCTCTGAAGAACAGGTTTATTATAGAAATACCAAAACGTGCATAAAATATAAATCATAGTACTTCACATTAAATACTATAAAATACAGCGATCATTGTATAGATGAATAAAATTCTATAATAACAAAGTAACTAAAATTTTTAAATGATTCTGCACCCAAATTACAATGTATTTTATTGGAATTTCCATCCGTCACAAAATTGTCAATATAGAAGCTGGATGAGTCCTAGAGGTCTTTTTAGGTGTGGTCAGAGCTTTTGCTTTTTATGTCTGTTGATAATTCATTCAATAGACTTCACACACACCTGTAAACATACAGAAAGTTGAATTACTATTAATTACTATTATGCTTAACTAATGATAATTAATAGTTATAGACAATAAATACACCAATAACTATTTTAATTATTAAAATTATATCCGTCAGTTTTATAAGATAATATTTAGGAAAAAATAATAATCTTACCTGTAATATTTTTTTTTTTCATTTGTGATGTCAGATTAGTGTGATTGACAATACTTGTTCCTCTGAGTAACAGTACCCCTTCTTCCATTGTTTTCTTCCACAATCCACAAAAATAAATTTACAATTCTCGTTTGAAGAGAACTTTGAATTCACTTTAACCTTAAAGACAAAATACTAAGAAAAGACCCAGATGTAGTTGGGCTATCCATTATTTTTCAATGATTAATAAATTGAGTTCAGAAAAATTAATAATAAATATAATAAAATTAATTTTACACAAAAAATACAAAATCGATAAAACTAACCTTTACTACTAAAACTATCTCGACTAACTCCACTACGATTAGTGATGAAAACAATTGAAAAATAATAAATAAAAATAAAAATGCGTAGAACTAAATTAACACATCTGACGAAATCACTAAATTCAGATTTATGAAAAATAGCAAACAATATGCGAATCGCTAGCAGCAATAGAAAACTAACAGAGCACAATCCGCATGAATGGCTTGAATGTTGGCGGAATCTACGGAAGTAGTCATTTTTTCATTGCAAACTTAAATTTAAAAAAATGTCCCTACCCCGTAAACGTAATATATGTAGGGTAATTGTGTGAAGGTTGGCAACTGCATGTGCCAACACAAAACGAAACGAAACTACCCTAAATCGAGAATGAATACATGTTCTCATCCGACAGTGGCATTTTTTCAAAAGTTGTCACGTTAGCTGGTCTTTTTAGCTGGCCACAACTATAAGAGTAGTCCAAATCGTGCACGTCACCGCAAGAGAGGAACACTGGGAGAGGTGGCTCAGTGCATCAGCTGATGTCACTGCAGTGCCTCTGATCGGGAGGTCCTACTTCCGAGTCCTGACGGCGGCAGTATTTTCGACACTAGCTTGATAGCTAGGTCGAAATCTAGCTGACAATTTTACCTAATACATACGGAACAAATGACCTCAGTTTTTGACCCACCCGGAATCACTAACAATCAATCAATCAGAAGGGGAACGCGGCCCACAATATTTTTTGGTCTACCAGGCACATTCGAGATAATTTGGTGCTAGAGACGCCGTTGTCCAATTGACAAGTATACAAAGCAGAGGCGTAAGAGACAACAACAGCAGTGACTGAATCGCTATTGCCAAAAGAAACAGCATCAGAGAAAGTAATGAACAGCTAGCCCGGTTTCATTATGTTATTTAATAACATTGATACGTCAGTGTGTGTGTGTGTGTGTGTGTGTGTGTGTGTGTGTGTGTGTGTGTGTGTGTGTGTGTGTGTGTGTGTGTGTGTCTATTTCAAAATACGCGTGTATTATCTCATAGGCTTATTTATCTAATATAAAAACCTTTCAATTATTTTTAGTGTTTGTATTTCTGTTTATTCGGGCTAGACTGCGAAACGGTTGAACGGATTTCGATGGTGTTCTCACTTTTCAGCGTAAAGTCTCAGGCATAATTAAGTCTAGTTTTCTCAAGATCATTATTTTCTATTACGTAAAGAAAAAGTTAAAAAATTTTTTTTTTATACGGATCTGCAGTTTTATTTAGATTTCAATGAACGATCATGCTTTTGACCATTCATAGAAAGATAAGGTGCTGTGTATATGGGAATTCTTAAAAAGTATCCGCAATCCTCTTTGTCTCCCTTGAAGCAGAATTGAAGAGCACCCTATTTCAGATTTGCACGAATATCTCTATAAGGTGGGGACGTGGATCAGAAATTCCTAACGACCCATGAAAATGTCATACTATAGTTATTTAAGCACCAAATTATAAGTGTCCTAATGCTCGGGAGGGCACCAAATAGTGGCCGAGGTAATCGGAACGAGTTAACGCCAGTGGTATATGTAAGATTATTTTTTAAACCTAATTTAAATGATTCCGAATTACTCATTTACTAATTAATTAGATGTTAACTCTATTTGTCTTTCATAGTTCCTGCCCCATAATTCCCTTTCGTAACTCCCTTTATAAAAGAACATGTGGCATCATTCAACTGTTTTCATATTTCCCTCGTAACCACGATTCAGTTAAGATAAGCAGTGTTTACGGCGCTCCGAATGGAAGACAATAATAAGCAATATCGTATCAGTAAAAAATAAAATGCATTTCGATTCATTCCGGCTTAGAGGAATTGACGGTCATACGGAAGAAATATATTTACTTTCGGAGGGGGAGGGGGAGTGCGAACCGAAAGAGTTGGTGAGGCGGAGCATAGTGATGAGGGTGAGTCGGTGGTGCGGGTGGGACAGGTGTGGGGAGTGGTAGAGAGCGAGATAAGTTGGAGCGTGAGGGGCTCGGCAGGGAAGAGCGGGGGTGAAATAAATTGTTTTCACTTTACAGTATAGGTAGAATGTATTGCTTTGCTTGCCTAATAAAAGATTGTCGTTTAAATGCCCAGGCAACGTCGGGTTACTTCCGGACATTGTGGTTATTAACCTAACACTGCCGATTGGATTTGTTTGTATTGTAATTCTCATTAATAATAATAATAATAATAATAATAATAATAATAACTAGCTGAACCCGTGCGATTACATCGCACTGAAGGGAAACCTTACATTGAACACTTACAACACAATTGATAAATAGTCGCACACATGTTTGTCTTAACGGAACGCACAACAGATTTCCGCTTCCCGCCGCTTCGATTCACATGCGACAACCACGTGAGTTCTCCTGTGGCGGATGGTGTGCGCATAACCGCCATCTTGACAGGCAGCGCGCGGAGGGCACGCTAACTATCCCAGCCGCAAAGTTCAAACAACAAAAGTTTCCTAGCATTTTATTAATAACGAAAAGCTTCGTGATTTGCAATATTTACTGACCTCCATTCCTGATTTTTTTATCTTTTTTTTGGTACCTCATTTGTTAAAATCCGTTCACTATGAGCCGAGTAGGAGGGAAAACAAATTCACGGTTTTAACGAAAATAATATATATGATAATAGTAATAATAATATGTCTACATCATAACGTCTCTAGTCAAGAATTAGAGAATAATAATAATAATAATAATAATAATAATAATAATAATAACAACAACAATATAACAACAATTTAGCTAAACTCCTAGATCATTCAAAAGACTGGGAAGTGCAAGAATCACTTTATTGGGAACAGCCCACATTTTGCGCAAAGTATTGTAGAGGCACCGACAGCCCCTAGATCTACCCCTTAGGTAGCTGGTTGCAACCTGGATTAGATTTTATATTCAGCCGACTCATAACATCTTAGTCGTGATGTAGCGGAATAATAATAATAATAATAATAATAATAATAATAACAATAACAACAACAACAACAAAAAATACCAACAAGTCGGCCCTGTGGCCGAGATCGCTAAATCTCCCATACTCCCATGGCTAACAGCCTTGGGGCATAAAAATGGGATTTAACGTAACGCTGATCCATCCTGAATTACACACGCTTATCTCTCCGGGCCTCGGAAGATGACGTGTAGCGTGGTCATAAATGACCTACACGCAAATAAAATAATAATAATAATAATAGTAATAATAACAATAATAATTGTTTTAAGCACAATAACAATAAGATAGGAATTGAATTTAAAGTGAAGTGCGTTGAGAGGAGAACAGTTAACACGCTGGTCACACGCCACGGGTGGCAGTGCGCAGCAGGTGTTACAGCAGCAGCAGCAGCAGGAGCAGCAGGCGTAAATGATGAGGCAGCGCGCAGGCTCTCGCAAGCGCTTTCGCTGCGCGCGGCGAGGAGGCAGGCGGCGCGCAGGCGGTTGCGCAGCGCCGCGCTGCGCGTGACGTGTGCGCGACGGCCTCGAGGTGCGCAGGCGGTCGCGTGGAAGGAGGGGGGGGTTGCAGCGGCGAAGCAAGAGTCACAGCTAGGCAGTGGCGGATTCAGGGAGGTGCCATGGCCTCCCCCTAATGGCCTAGTGTTTTCGTTTGTTAAATAAATGAATAAATAAATAAAATATAGTCGACTCCGGTTATAATGAACTTCTGGGGACTTTGGTTCTCTGTATCCGAAGATGTCAAAATTAAATGGAATTTCTCCATAATTATTTATTTTGTTAATATAGACATACAGCAAACTTCATTGATGTCGTAGGCTTCCGCGGCCAAATTCATGATCTTGGCTGTCTGGGTGACGCCGCGTCGCAGGCTGAGTTGCCGACGATTCGATCGGCATGTCTCGATCTTCTTCAGGGCTGTATGCATACAGCATGCATAGCACTTACAAGGGGCGCTACTTTAGAGCATACCCGCTAAAAGTAATAACAACAAACCTAATTTGACGTATCCTGAGAGGGGCGCAAATTCCATGCCTGCCACGGGCGCCTGAATGCTTAGATACGCTTCTGTGCATACATACTCGTACACAGCGGCGTATTCTAGGTATTCAGGCGCGCCTGGCAAGAATAGAAATTGCGCCCCTGACCGGATACTTACAATTAGGGTAGTTGTTATTTGATGTGGCGGGTATACTCTAAATTACGCCCCTTGTGAGTGGCGCCCATGGCACGTGCCATGTCTGCCATTCCGTACGTACGCCTCCGCCCGTCCAAACGCGCGCGCGAGCGAGGTCGTAACGTGGTGGCGTGCAATGCGTGGAGGGTTTCCGCGGCGGCGCGTGGCGGCAGCGGCTGGGAGCGGCCGGGAGCGCCGCGCGGCGCAGAGCGGCTGGCGCGAGGCGACGCGGCGCGCCGCGACGTGCGCGGAGCTGCCACGGGGCGCGCTGGGAGCGCCGCGGCGCGGCCCGGCGCCGAGACGCCAGGCGGGTGGGCGGCTGCGAGTGTGTAATGCCTTTCGCTGCAGGTGTGTTGACCAGCTGAAGCTTACAGGCAATTACACGTGCTTCCAATGCACGATGCAAAAATACTGGGTTCGCAGGGAAGCTACGGTCCGATTAAAATAAGTTGGTGATTGACAGTTGCAAATGGAAGGGAACGGCGTTGACAGTTTGCGTGCCACTGACCACATGCACTCGGGACACGAAAGAAAACATTTGACATAAATACTTATTAAAGTAACCAAATCATACATTCGTATTGTACGAAGCTACAGCTTCAGAAGCACAATTGTCAATCACCAACTAATTTTAATCGGACCACAAGTTCCCTGGAGGAGCGTGATGGTGAGCGAGGTTTCAAGTAGAGAGACCAAGTCCGATGAAGTATCAAAATAAGTTTAATGAAAAATTAGAGCAGCAGAGCAGCGTGAAGTTGCTAACAACACTGTTTCTGGGCTGCCTGTCAACGCTAGAGGATCCTTTTCTGGAAAACTGAAATTTATGGGGACATTACGTTACCCCCGCCTGAACTGTATGTGTCTTGGACGTAATAACGAAACATAATTGTCAAGAGTACTTTTGCCTTTTGGAGGTCACTTTTCTCGTAAGTCTCGATACATCCGCGTTTCCACATTCTGCCTCCTCGTTAGCGTTGACAGCGGTTTGGACCCCTCTCGTAAATGTACTTAAGTCAATGATAACCCTTCAAAGCGCCCGCTCCGGACACCACCCCAGATCAGATAACGGAAAGAATCATTTCTCTCGCGTACATGTATGAGAAAAATATATATTGCTCCTCTTACGCAATGTTTTGTATATTCTTATGCGCACGTGCATTTAGCATTACAAGAGCTTGAGAAGAAGGATCGTGGGTGGGGTTGCCGGTGGCGCGGCGGGGTTGACGGATAGGAAAAGACGAAAGCAGAACGAGCTGACGAGGGACCTCGATCGCGTTGGTGGGAGAGAGCATAACGAAGGGCTGGCGGATATGGCGGTAGGGACGGAAAGAGGGACGAGGGCGTTGGCTATACTGCGATTTTTGTAACTTTGCCCCCCAAGGCCCGTCAACACGATGGAATATGTCATGGTATTCGGGATTTTCGGTATTTCTCAGTCGTGCCGCCAGGCATCGCATGATCGCGACCGTATCAAGGAGTGCTCATGCGACTTCTAGCGGTACGACGGAGAAAGACGCGAAATGCCGTGAGATATTCCATAGTGGTCATAGGGGCTTGAGGGGCAGAGTTAGAAAAATCGCACTATAGGAACCGGTTCGGCGATAGCTAGTGGGAAGTGGGCGAGACGCCGCGGAAATGGCAGGAAATGCAGCGCGATGCGGTGGCGGCGGCGACGGCGGCGACGATGCGGATGTGGCGGCCGGAGACGGCTGTGCTGGGCTTCCTGCCGCGCTCCAATGTTGGCCGTTGCTGGGCTCTACGA